>CAUDMG010003218.1:1020000-1435000 GCA_958450375.1 Homarus gammarus | reverse complement strand
TGGTGTATTTCACGACTGTTGCTTCACTTGGTGTATTTCACGAATGTTGCTTCCTGTGGTGTATTTCACGAATGTTGCTTCCTGTGGTGTATTTCAATAGTGTTGCTTCATGTGGTGTATTTCACGAGTGTTGCTTCATGTGGTGTATTTCACGAGTGTTGCTTCATGTGGTGTTTTTCACGAGTGTTGTGGTAATATCACAGGGACGTCCATCTTACTTACCATGGCTTTACCTGACAATAAGACAAAGCAATATAATGCATTGTGTGATAAATAACAAAACAGGAATAAAACTTGTTTGGCAGTGAATAATGTCACGTTTGAGAGAGAGATAAATAAACCCGCCTTGGTGGTGTTCCTGCCATACTGATCGTTAGTGTCCACAGTGTTATAGTAAATTAGCTACAGTGTAATTTTAGAATTTAATGACAACGATTTTAATATTTCAATTTTTTCCAGACTGTCCTGAGAAAGGTGACGACTTAACTCAGTGTTGGTCAGTAAAGATGTAAAGCATATACAGTATATAAACCTTAACCCCCCCCCCCCTCCGAGGCCGTATTAGAAGACTCCACCTTCAGAGTCCTCAAAATTATATTTCAAGTGAGCACAAAACAAAACAAGACGGCAACATCGTTACGGGAATCACATTAATCTCTAGCGATGATAAATGGATTCCTTTGAGTTTTAAACAATAACAGTGACCCTCTTACTGTACCAACACGGAACTGATAATCCTCCAAAAGTCACAGTTCACACAGTAGAGTTATTCATGTCTTAACACCTGGTTCAACAGAGTAAATATCTTAGTAATATTGTGAAGGTTACTTTCTCCTGGTTAAACACCTCAACGTCTGCTTGCTCGCCAGTATTCCCGAAGCAACTAGGTCGTTTGTTTTTCGGTGCGTTTCTTTAAGCTTTAATAACGAAGGGCGGTGGACTTGAGCTGTAAGAAGTCACCCTAGTAACCACTATCAAGCTTACACCAAGAATTCCCCAATACACCGAAGGGATTTGTCTCTGCAGCACGAGTCTACACTACACCCAATATCTCAAAAGTAAATTGTCAGTCTAGATATCTGGACTACCTTTGGAATCATCTATAGATATATTTTTCTAAAGTAGTTCATCACCCATTTTACTACGGCTCATCTCTGGAGAACATGGAAACAGCTTACGCAAAGGAGTTCAGCATGAGTGATACCCAACCCCCCCTTCTCTTTTGCCTTGCAGCTTAAAAAAATTCAAGAGGGTTCATCAAGTGGGCTGAAAAATAGGTTCTTGAACGACTGAGCTCTAGCCAGTAAGCTAAAATATTTACTAGCAGACATTTACCAGTGAGATAACACGGGGGCACTCTCTCGGAAGAGTGACTCTGTCCTCTGGAACATTCTCATCATTAACCAGGTCATAGCTCCCGACCCTGCAGACAGGACCTTACTTGATGCAACTCTCAGATCCCGACTCAATTAACGTTTAATTGGACAAAAACTAAGTTAACTGACCGGATAAACTGCAGTAACACGACTCTAAGTTCATTACATCTTTTACGTCCTCACTTGAAGCACCTTTACCCAGACTGACTTACTTCATTGACCAGAGATGCAACTACGTCCAGCTACAGGTCAAATAAGGGACGACCTGTTGAATTTGTGTTGGATAAAATCCCTGGACGATCTGCCTGTGAGTACAATCTCCCTTCCCGGTCAGAATGAGGAATGTAGACGTTCACGAGGCCATGCAGATCACTCTACCACCATTCTTACCACCAGCCACCTCAGCCACAGGAATTGGCGAGAGAAATCCTGATTCATCACTCATCCTTAATTGTGATGACTCCCAGTACAAGAAGTTATATGTGATGATGTTCCTCATCTCATTATCAAGTAACACTACCCACACTGAGGTACTTAATTTTGTCAATGAGAGGAATACAACGCAGCCGCCTGGAAACTGAATCTTCCTCAACCAGCAAATTTAAGGGAATCGGCCAGCTAAATGATGTGAAGGCTTGTCACTCATATACTCCAGGAAATAAGAGTGCTCATAAAATATGTCAAGAATAAATTAATGAGCAAAATAATCAACGAGCAGAGAAACGTCATTCACTACATGTGCTTTATTAAGTTCAGCAGTAAGTGGTTTAATTAACATTGCTGTTTTAACCCGAGGAATATAAAACACCCGAGTCACGATACGGAGGCTCTGACACGTTATGGTTTTAAGGAGATCGAGTTGTATATCACGCCAAGTCACAGTGAAACAAGAAATGGAGAGATCACTGGTTACGAATAAATGGCTGGTCGAATTCATAATTAATACCCCTCGCTCTTTTATGAGTTGACCTCTGGCCCCTCGCCCCTTTACAAATTAACCTCTGACCCCTCTCCTCCTACTAGTTGACCTCTGGCCCCTCTCTCCCTACTAGTTGACCTCTGACCCCTCTCTCCCTACTAGTTGACCTCTGACCTATATAACTAACAACAAATGCAACACATGATTCTTACGTACAATCCCGCTAACTGCCCGCGCTCTCCCATACTCTAAACCTAAAGTGTTACAATCCTTCCCCTCCCCCCCACGAAAAAAATCCTACAGCATTACAACCCCCCCCCCCCCCCATGTATCATATGGTATATCAACAACAAACCAACAACAGCCCAGGTACTGCTTCAGAATCACCCTATAGGTACACTCAAGCGTCATAGTTTCGATGCGCTCTCTACCCCCACTCCTGGATCGAGGGAAGTCGTAGTCAGGGCTGCAAACCGAACGGTCCCTCTTGTAAAATAATGTTAAGTATAGTGATGGTAAATAAAGTGTTGTGAAGTCACTAAAAAACCTGTATCGTGCATATATTCTCTCAAATATTACATCATGAACTGCTATTCGTACAATCCAGCAAAGCTTCGAGCTACCACTTTGCACCACTGAATGATGGATGGGGGAAAGTTAGAGGGGGTGGGGGGGGGGGACGTTCGGTATGAAGTCAAGACTACGACTTCCATCGAGTCAGGAGTAGGGGTGCATGGAAACTATGACGCGTGAGTGTACAGTATTGTTTTTTGGTATACGGTACATCTTTGGGTAGTTTATGAACCCACTTTAAGAGATGATGATTTTTAGTAAGGACACCAACCTTGAGGACTGACTTTGCCAACATTCCAATAGTGTATTATGAATCAAGGCGTATTTTCTATTCCCTCTACACGTTACAATATAGACACGACAAAAACACCCAAAACAGGACGGGTATACTAATGTGTCTGTCATCATTCACTGCTGTTAATGTAGTGCCCATTCATCATGTTAATGTGAGTGAACTTTATGAAGGAAATCCAATCTGAACTCTTGGTGACATATGCTGTCAAACGGTATAATCTCAGGACACAATGGAGCTACAGATATAGTGAAACATGTTGGGATATTATGAATATTAGGAACTCCTGTTATTTCCCTTGATGATTTAATACCCTAATGATCATATAACCGAACCTAATTATATAACCTTACTTAAACTAACCTAACCTAACCTAACCTTACCTTACCTTGTACTCACCCCCCATTTAGCGAGAAGGTGTTTAATCATCGGGTGATATGACCGGGAGTCCTAATCATCACGTGGTTCTATTTAGGTGTTAAATTCACAAGAAATGAGAGGAAGGATAAGCATAATAAAAGGCTTAAAAATAGCTCAGCAAGGTAAGGGGAGTGTAATGATTGTTTATCAGACCACAGCTTACAGCCCAGAGAATTACACCACATATAGCAGTGTACATGCCTCGTGGTACCCCCACTTACCAAGTTGACCTGACCTGACCTCGTCCACTAATTGCTTGAGTTAGCCGGGTGACCTGAAACCACATCCGGGCATGATCACGCACCTGGGCAAACACAGCTGTCCAGATCTAACAAGTTTAGTGTTAATTGGCAGAGGTCATTTGCCTGCTGCTGCAGTCCCGTCCACGGAGCTCATTCGTCATCGGGCGATTCTAGCTACGTCAGTCATTACCAATTCATATTCAGACAACTTTCATAACACTATCGACCGTATACGGAGTCACGCTCGTCACTAGTCGAGGTGGAGAGGGAGACTACCCTCCCCAGCACCGCATCTCCAGCTAAGCAGTCTCTCCCATAGGAGACAGTCCAGGAGCACCTGCTGGGCCTCCCACAGGTCACACGTGAGTCTCTGTCAGAGCTATCCATAGGGTGAGTTACTTACGTTGGAAGTATATTCATTTCATGTTTGTGTCCGAGAGTCAGTGTCTAGTAACGTAAATATAATGTTCGAGTAGTGTGTCCATGCCACGTATGTGCTAGTAACTTGGATATAATGTTCTATTAATGTGCCTGTGTCATTGAGTGAATAATAAATAGCAGTATTGAAAGCGGTGTTTACAAGATGTCCTTTAAGAGCGTAATATAAGTGTAAATAACTAACCGGCCACGCTACCAAACTTCCTCTCTTTACATCCTTCAACTAAATATTCTATTCTATACGTGCTCCCTTTAAACCCCCCCATTACAGGAGGGACCTGACTATCCTCCCACCTGACTTATCAAATAATAAGCCCATTAATTAAGATTGTACTAAACATTTCCATATTGCTCTGATAATTAGACAACATCGTGGTTTGGGCTATTTACTTCATGAACTTAAGATTCCTGATTTATATTTTTCTGAATTGAATAGGTTTTTTACCTGCAGGATCTAATTAAGGAATGCTAAGTTAGATTATAGGCCTATAGGGAAATGTTCAAGTTTTTATGAAGAGGCAATGAGTGGCAAGGTGTTGCTGCTCACTTTGGAAAAAAAATTACTTCCCAAAACTGAATAATGTTGTTTTACTAAAATCATTTCCTATAACTAACACTAAATAGATCAAAGAGTAGCTATATAATGTTTATAGTTAAGTCGTAAACTTTTTCACTCTAGTCTTGTATAGATTAAAATAAGGAAATATAATATACAAACATCAGAACCAATTAGGCCAAGTTCCCGATGTAAGAAAACTTACCCCTGAAATGATTTGTATTAATTATTTTCCACAGCCTGAGCAACACGAGTGATTCCAACAGCCGTAGGCATAACCATAAGGAAATCCTGCTGAATCCTTAAACCCAATTTCAGTTTTTAATCGACAATGGAGTTCACTACAATACCGAGAGGAGATACCGTACCACTATCGTAACCATATTGGATATAGGTGGCCCACTATTCATATAGGCTACGTTCAAATATTAGGTTAAGATCTGCACTATTCATTGAAACAGATGACAACTCCCCAAAATTATGTTTCGTCCATGAAAAGTGACCTGTCGTTTCTCTATCGATTTATTAAGGGTGTTGTTGTACATCATCGTTAGGCAGCTTCAGAGGCGCGTTTGTATGGGTGACGCCTGACGCCGCCACCACACACACACACACACACACAGTCTACAAACAAAACATCCTGATATTATTGTACTCCATGTTTACTGTTGGTAGTGATGGACAATACATTTTAGGCTAATTTGTAATGTATTAATAGACTATATAATAAGTAGCTTATAAATACAGCGTTATATTTTCTGTCAACGTGGTCGTCTTTCTAACACCTAAACAAAATCTTAGCTCGTCGACTCCTCGGAACTTCACGACCCCCCAAAATCTTGACTCCGAGGACCCATCATTATAAAATCTTGGTGTTCGACGGAATAGGTCATTAGGGTCGTAGGTCTGCCTCCCTCACGGGTAATAGCGGGTTTACTGAAGCTCTGGGGGACATCCGCTCCTCTAGGGGATATTTGTGAACTGAATATATTACAGTTGACAGATATAGTTTTCTCTTCCTTGGTTTCATAATATCCTGAGACTCATCCCCTTCCAGTACACAATTCATCAGGGAACAACTCCTACATTTTAAGACACTATTCCCTTTACTTCCTCCCACGTGTCTCCCATTATCAAAATAAAAGGATGCAGGCTCCTTTTTTTCTGCCATAGTTTCAGTTATTCTTTTCCTGTCATTCTCATTAGTTACTAACACAAACACTTACGTCTTGTTGTCTTTGGCTACCCTTCTTTATGTTAAGTAAAGACAACAGAAGGGTTACTAATCACACACTGCGGACACACACACACACACACACACACACACACACACACACACACACACACACACACACCTCATTATCTCCAACACCACGGCTATAAAAATCTAGGTAAGCATAATTAGCATTATTTTAATATCCACCTAAATTAAATACTGCTCACAATTAGCCCTACATAAAAATACAAATTTATTACCTCATTAATCATGCAGGTCTCCGGGCCCAGCGGGTGAGCTTTTCCACTATGTATAGAACCAATATTAAAAAAAAAAAAATATTGAGTATTGTGTAAATTGGAATTTTACCGAAGCTGGCAGTTTTATCGTCTTTAGTGTAACAGTTATCATAAAACGTCTCGTGTCAGTCATCAGGGAGAGGTGCGACAGACAGACTGAATGCTGAACAGAATACGAAGAAAATACATAGAATAAAGACCGGATGTATACTTTGAGGGGAAGAACGGAGAGTTAAACCCTTGATCACTTGGATACGCAGATAAGAGGACACCAGCACAGGGGAGTGTAGGATTGATGACAGTGGAGAGAGAGAGAGAGAGAGTGGGTAGAGGGGAGGGAAGACTGTGAGAAATGTTGACAAGTGAAGGTGAATTCTCATAATACAAAAACATTCTACAGCCAGCCAGCCAGCCAGCCACTCGAGACGCAATGTTTGTCTCTGGTGATAAACTTAACAGAGACATACTAAGGGTGTGGGTGTGTGGTAACTTACTTGAGGGCCACTTTACTTAACAACTTTGTGACATCATTAACAAATGTGGTTGGTAGTAATGCCCTTATGCTTTTAAACCTACACCTTATTTCTTGATTTTAAGCTTACATCTTAACCTCCTCATTTTAAACCTTACTACCTAATTTTAAATCTTATTTCCTGATTAAAATCTACATCTTATTTCCTGACTTTAAACTTCCTTCTTATTTCCTGATTTGAAACTCACATCTTATTTCCCAATTTCCAAACATTGTTTCCCTGATTTTCAAAGTTTCATCATATGTTACCTAACTATGGTAGCTACTAACATTACCCTATTCCTCATATTTGAACCCAACCATCTACAGCTTGTCGTGTACAGTACAGTCACAGCATCTGCCCCACGGACCATTAATTCGTGGTCTTAGTAGCTACCGCTGTTCCTACTATTTTCACTACACTATTATCTACACTACACCTTCTACGGTCTACAGTACTCTACACCAATGATTCTCATGACCTTTTTTCAGTACCATTCACCTTTCAATCATTATCACAACATTTCATTCATTTAGTTTTCCATTTTCCGTTCTCCGTATACTGTGCGCGTTATAGTCATATATGACTCACATCGTCACATCATTCGAAAAGGTAACGCTAATTTCTTAAGTGTTTTCTTTTGTTATCACTTAACAAAATTGAAAAACATTGAATGACAAGTATGATGATGATGATGATAAAAACCATAATAATAATAATAATAATAATAATAATAATAATAATAATAATAATAAACTAGATCAATAAATTCATTCTTAGGTTTCAACAATTTCCAATATCCACGTCATTGTAGAAACTAATGAAAAATATAAAACGGGATGAGAGAGAGAGAGAGAGAGATACCGGTATATTAAATTGATATCTTATTTTTGTTATTCTATGGTATTGAATGTATGTATGGTAATATTTTCCTCTATTTAATTTTAGACATCTTTTGCTGTCTGAACACAACCAGTCAATACATATAGCTAAATAGGTTGAATTAGGTTGAAATAGGTTAAATTAGGTTAGGTTAGGTTAGTTTCATCAGGACTGGACCAGATCATTTAGAGCTTATCTACAGGTTAGCACCCAAGGCATTCTTAAGTCTACCTTACTGTAAATGGGTGCCGCACCAAACATTACATGGTGGGGGGAAATCAAGATGGTCAAATGCAGTACTGACCACGCTGCCTCCCTGTGTTCCCAAGACATAATACCGGACTTACAGTGTACTATATCCACCCTGTTCCTAACTGGCCGTCAGCCTCTGAGATGCGTTTTCATCTTCATGTGTATATCCGTGATTGCTTTTATGCATAAGTATGTTTTTATTTATTGCTTATTAAAGAGATTGAAATTATGCAAAAGTTCTCCTTTACCTAGGAAATAGATTAATTTATCTCCAGGTATAAATTAATATTTCATACGATATTATTAAAGGTAAGCCATCTATTCATAAGGTATTGGCGTTTCGTATATATTATGTAAATAAGACGATAATTTTCTGGTCCAAGTAAACACAATGCAGGAGGGTTCGTAAATCTAGTGGACAAAAGGTGAGGCACTCTGAGTCGATACCTCACTATCACCACTACCACTACCACCACTACTACCACCACTACTACACTACCACCACTGCTACCACCACCACTAATACTACTACCACTACTACCACTGCTACCATCACTACTACACTACCACAGCTAAAACAACCACCACTACTGCTACTACCACCACCACCACCACCACTACTACTACTACTACTACCGTACTTCTACATTATTACCATAACCACTACCACCACTATCGCCTGACAGAGCCACAACAACCACAATCACCACCACTTCAGACAAAGACCACAATCACCACCACTTGAGACAACGACCACCATCCCCACCACTGCCTAATACAGTTTTCACCACCACTCGACACAACCACAACTTCCACTGTAGGAAAGGTCAAGAAAGGAAAGCACAGTGAAGGTAGAGAAGCACAGTGAAGGTAAAGAAGCACAGTGAAGGTAGAGAAGCACAGTGAAGGTAAAGAATCACAGTGATGGTAGAGAAGCACAGCCAAAGAAGGGAAGCATACTTTTGAGGCATGACCACAACTACTCTGCCCCTTGCTTGGTGGCTGGGGCTTCCTCAGTCACATAAATTGGGGAAATTTCCTAGAATTGCCACAGTCACCAACAAAACTACCACCACAACCTGACACAACCATCACTACCACAACCTGACACGACCATCATTACCACAACCTGACACAACCATCATTACCACAACCTGAAACAACCATCACTACCACCACAACCTGACACAACCATCACAACATCATCACAACTTGACACAACCATCACTACCACAACCTGACACAACCACCATCACTACCACAACCTGACACAATTATCACCACGACCACAAAAACCTGACACCACCACAACCAAACTCATATACTATGGTCAATTGGAAACATTTCATTTAAATCTAACACAACCAAACTCATACACTATGGTCAATTAGAAACATTTCATTTAAATTTAACACAACCAAACCTATAACATTTATGTCATGTTGTGAACTGTAATCATTCACAGTGGATATTCTTTAGTGCTGAGAAAATCACATTCATCACTTGCTTCACACACAAACTACTTGCTTCACACACACACACACAAACCACTTGCTTCACATACAAATAAAACAATTTCCGTCACCGTCGCCTTACTGTAGCTAACATGTAGTAGCTAATATGTTATCTTATGTTGTTTATCCCACTAAAGTATATTTCCATCAAGGGGAAATTGCCTGTCAATAAGAACACATATCATCACATCATGTTTCCCAGAGCTCTTTGTGTTGTGTAAGTTGGCCGTTAGGTGCGGTACGGATACAGTTGATTACTAAATCTTCGGTACAATGACGAAGAACGGGTTGGTATGAGTTACTTATGTTCATGTGAGTAAAATGTAATTTGTTAATATAATTCAGTAAATACCAATAGTAGTGTCCAGGTGTGAAAGGTCATAAGCCTTTAGCTGCATAGGGAGTAATATTGGTCAAAATGCTTCATACACCAGTTAGTGAGAGGTCAATGGTAGCTAGACTTGACAGACTCTACATAACTCATTTACATAATGCCCTGGGTGGGTCATGACCTAGAAAAGTGGATAACCATCTAATTTTCACTTTTTTCTTTTTATTGAACTTTTTATTGTTTATGTTCTTTGGAATGAGCTAACTGACAAGAGTTCTCAAACATTACATCTGGGCCTAAGTCTGGTCCTTGCTCTAGTGTAAACACATATACTGTATAACCCGTGAGACTGTTGACGAGCTAAACCTCTATCATAGGTGATTAATGAAGGACACAGATTAGGGTAGTTAATCAGTCAATTCACCGTAGGCTAAAATGAGGTCTTTATTTCCCACCAACTGACAGCTGTTACAACTCACCATAAAAAAAATCAAAATGAATCCAAGACAGTCTAGACAAACTTAAATAGCCCGACTATCAGTGACAAACATGCCTTGAACAATAGAATTCAGTCACTCTAAAAGGTCATAACCACTGCAGCAGCCCAAGGGCCGTTCACACGATCAGATATATAAGCTCTGACTCATACAATGCTCGACACTGGGTTACAGCCTCCCAAGATGCACAGGGCCCAGTTACAGGCAATCGGTTGTTGTCAAAGGCAGAAAGGGACGGACACACTACTTTCCCTCACCATCAAAGATTCAGTGACCTTTGATGGTGAAGGAAAGCGATATCCCGATATACGCTCGTACCTGCCCTGGGCTGGACACCACAGTATTGCTGCAGGTATTTCACCCCCACTGTAGTCTATTGATTCTTACTAATAAGTTACATTCATTAAATACCATTTTTATATTCTGTAGATTACTGAAGTAGCCACATTAATCTATAAAATAATTAATTCTTAGTAAACTTTATGCTATGATGATTTGGGTTCAACGATAAGGCGTCCTGCAGGATGATTCATACACCATACTCTAGAATGCAATACATATAAAGAAACCATTTCTTAAACAAGTAACATAATTATTACCTTACATGTAGTATAAATGTAAATTTATTTTACAAATAGTCATTTACATCACACACAACATACTAGGGTGAGTAAGTTGTTTTATCTGGGGGAGAAAATCAATATCAGAGAGGAATAATTATACAGTATTAAGAACATATTACCAGTAAGTAGACAGGAGTGCACCAGTGAAACAATACTGACACTAAAGAGTCACTACACTGCCTTTCATGACATATTCCTCGGGACCTCCACAACACCAGCCCGTGAAACATGACAATATCGTCGTTATGAAGAGGTGACTTTCCCTACACTGTTAAAAAATTCACCTTTCAACTCGATATGAATCGATTTATGGGAATGAAAGTGGGTCCCGGAGACCTGAGGGCCCATTATGAGGAGTGGGGATATAACACCTAATAAACCACTAAAACAGGAGAAGGCCGAGCACTGCACTCTCCCAGCTGTCGAGTACCCCGGCACCCGTTTATACAGGAAGGTACGGTAAACTGAGATTCACTTGAGCACAAAGTACGGACCTTTAGGAGACGCGGCTTCATCACCACTATCTCACCACCACAACTAGTACCAATACCACTACCTCACCACCACAACTAATACCAATACCATTACCTCACCACCACAACTAGTACCAATACCACTACCTCACCACCACAACTAGTACCAATACCACTATCTCACCACCACAACTAGTACCAATACCACTACCTCACCACCACAACTAGTACCAATACCACTATCTCTCCACCACAACTATCACCACAGCCACCCTCTCCACCACAACTATCACCACAGCCACTACCTCTCCACCACAACTATCACCACTACCAATTCCAAACCACCACGACTGCACATATGTTTGAAATCGAAACGGGACTTCATTGACACTCTGTACTACCCTATGTCCTGAATAACAACACTAATAATAATATAAATAATTATTACAACACTAATAATAATAATAATAATAATAATAATAATAATAATAATAATAATAATAAGCACGTGACCACGGGAGTATTATAGTTAACCTACTGAGCACGTGACCACTCGAGTATTATAGTTAACCTACTGAGCACGTCACCACTCGAGTATTATAGTTAACCTACTGAGCACGTCACCACTCGAGTATTATAGTTAACCTACTGAGCACGTCACTACTCGAGTATTATAGTTAACCTACTGAGCACGTCACCACTCGAGTATTATAGTTAACCTACTGAGCACGTCACCACTCTAGTACTATAGTTAACCTACTGAGCACGTCACTACTCGAGTATTATAGTTAACCTACTGAGCACCTGACCACTCGAGTATTATAGTTAACCTACTGAGCACGTCACCACTCGAGTATTATAGTTAACCTACTGAGCATGATACCTCAACTTGTTCCTCAAGTGACCATAACCGAGGTTCCTAAGTTGTATCTTGAACTCAATATCTTCCCAGGCGGTGGTAGTACCTCACTGTTTGGTAGCTGCCTATTACCTACAAGTGATAGTTTTAATCACCCAAGCATGAAAATACGATAGTTATAATCACCCAATCATGATATCATTCCCTAATGTATGATCTTTCATTTCACCTGACCTAAAATTGGAGTATCTAGCAGTAGTAAGTGCCCAATTGCCCAACCCTTCGTTCGTATCAATTGTTGGCTCCCGCTCGATAACTTTCCATGGAAACGGTGAATTAATTTCAATATTGGTGTGTATGTAAACTGTACCGATAAATTTTCTTAACTTGGGAATGTTGGGAGTGTTGCTCGTCCACAGTTTTAAAAAGTTGTTTCTGTTTTTGTCCAGGTAGGGGAGGATGAGCCTTTTTTGGGGGGGAGGGGAGCTTTATGGGCCTTTTTTCCTTGCATTGTTGTGGTACTTTTGTAACTGTCATTTGAGTGAAGGTGGATTTCAGCCTTGACAACCGTAAGTGCAATGGCTTCTTTTGTATTACCTAAGGTGCTAAACGTAGCAGATCACCTGAAGATTTGCACCACCCGGCTTATTTCATCTGATTATATAATAATGTATGCCCGCCCCTCGTGTCACTTAGGCGTGAATTTGTTTAAGGTGTAGAAGCTGTCGCCAACACAACAACCACACCCTAAGTTAACGAGCTGCAGGACCCAATGTTAAGGAATAGTAAGACCGGACAACTTGCCAACTGCACTGGCTAATCATTACCCCGGAATACGATCCGCAAATCGATTAACATCAAGGTTCCCAATTACTGCTGGGTAGACAGAGGCAAATGGCGTAAAGATACTTGCCTATAGCTTCACCCTGCCCTTAACCTAAGATAACCTAACCAAACCTAACCCAAGCTACTAAACATACCGGATTACATGAATATTATCACCACCGACTTATTTCACCTGATGATTAAACACCATGAAGCTAAGCTAACCTAATATAACCTAACTAAATTTAACCTAACATAATCTGCAGTAATTTAGTCTAACAAAACCTAAACCAACTCCTCTAGATAGCGTTTAGGTGTTCAATCATCAAGTGAAATAAGCTGGGGGACTAATTTTTAGGTGATCCAACACAACACGACGTCAGGGCACAACGAGTATCCCAGTTCATTGTTATTATCCTAAGCAGCCAGCCGAGGACGCCTTACCTACCACCACCACAACACCGATGTGAATTATAAAAAAATGATAATGATAATAAGGCCAAAATTTAATCTAATGAGCAGCTGGTGAAGTTTAAGTGACAACAAAAACAAGATGTGAAATAAATCTACTTATAAAATCTAAGAGTCGAATATATTTTATTTTATTTTGTTTTATTTTGTTTTTTAAGATTTTCAATTGAGAAATAAAAACGAAGTTCACCCAACTTTCGGATACTAATATACTTCAATTTAGTTTTGTTCAGTCTTAGTTTGTAAGAGACTCAGGTAAAGCTACTTGTTCCCAGACATAATATTAAACGCTACACTGAAACCCTTCACAATAACAAACATCAGCGAGTGTTAATAACCTGCAACACAACTTGTTCCACAGTGGTTAATCGCATAATCACAAACGACAATCTGTTTACGTTATGAGTGCATGAATACAGACACGGAGAACCTGTATTCATGCATAAGCTGTAAATTCAGTAATTCGTATATAAATTGAATGGAGAGGATGGAGGCGGGCGAGTTGGCGGGTTTGTTAAAGTTGCGATGCAGCTCAGCGCGGGAAAAATTCAATACTTCACATCTTGGAATTCGTGGAGTGAAGGGCGAGTTTTAAACTTTCATGGGTGGGAGATAACACTGCCTTTGAAGACCACAGCCACCGGGATTTCTTTTGTGCAGTGGCGCGGCGCAGAGTCTGAGTATTGGGGCTAATACAATTTTCGGCTTAGTGACACAAACACAATGTTTTGGCCAAAAGAAAATCGCTCTCCCCACCTGACGTATTATCAAGTTTATCTCTGGTAACGATCCTCTGACCTCATTTCTCTCTTCTTTTTTCTTTTTAAAATGTTCCGGGTGTGTTTTTGTTCACTCGCTTGACACACTAAAAATTTACAATAGTTGTGGGACGACTTACAGACTGTGGTGGCCATGGAGGGTAGCCTATTCGTATCGCAAGGATGAACAAAATATTTGGAATTTCTAAGAACCAAAATATCCCAGAATTTACTTACAAAAAATTTTCTTCTGCATAGAATATTTTAAACTTAAATATTCGGTAATTAAAAAAAACAATTCTAGCAATCAGTAAATTTTAATTAAATAGCAGCCAGAGTTTTATTACAGCAAAACGTATTATGAGTGATACAACATAATCATTACAAAGTAAAATCATAACCTTCCCTGAGGCGGCAAAAATATAATACGTTAGGAGCATTTACCGACCACCACCACCAGCACTGGGTCACATCTTCCACCTCTCACTCACTAGTCTGTATATAAAAGCGAAATTAGGGTCCACTGGGCTATATCCCTCAGGTTCCTTGACGTAATTTTGATGAAGCTTGGCCGGAAAACTTTCTTGGTTATAATTATCAAGTCTTAGCTAATATAGATTCTAACCCACAGTTTTCACGTCAGTCTAAGAAGAAGGGCTTGGAATACTAATTTACTTTGGATCGCCTGAACATAAGCTCCTAGCTGAGTTCACCTCAATATTAGCCACTCTAACGTTTCCCTTAACAGGATCTAGCCCCAAGGTAACGTTAAGGTGTTTAATCATCAGGCAGAATAAGCTGGGGTTAATATTCATGTGATCAATTTGATTATATGATAACACTGTCAACTGAGAGATAAACAACAACAACAACAACAACAACAACAATAACAATAATAATAATAACAATAATAATAATAATAATAATAATAACAATAATAATAATAATAACTCAAATGTTTTTGTACTCCCAGACCCACTGAGTTCATTTACAGTTCATTATTTAATTTGTCTATGAGCTCAGTATAATCTAATGACTGCCACAAACAAATGCTCTCCATGCTCCCCTCTGCACTCTAAAAGCTGCATACATTTACCTTCTCCCAAGCTGAGCAAGAGTGAGTAGGCTATCTAGTTAAAGTAAAAGTCTCAGTGAAAATTCGAAGCCATCCTAGACGCATAACGCTAAGCAGCAGTTTAGACTCGGCCAGGTGCTCCCCCATCTGAATTACTATACACAGGCACATAAACCTTACCTATGTATAAAAGGTTCAACTCAGGGTGACTAAGATTATTCCTGAACTATATCATCATCTTAGGAGTAATATTATTCACAAGTTTAAAAGGTGAGGACTTTTGTGCTTACTGTAAATGAATAAAAATCAATTGCGTTTTACTTTAATTTTTACGTTACTTTACTTATTGTTTTACTTAAATATACTTACATTTTTACTTTACAAACATTTTTTTACTTTATTTACATTTTTTTACTTCGCTTTACTTCACTTACATTTTTTGTTTACTTACCTTAATTTTTTTTCTTTAATTTACTTATATTTTACTCTACTTACACATTTTTATTTACATTTTCTCCTTTCCTTTATTTACTAACATATTTTTACTTTACTTACATTTTTACTTAACACATCTTTAATTTACTTACACATTTTTTACATTACCTATACATTCTTACTTTACTTCCACATCTTTTACTTTACTTTACTTTATATAAACTTTACTATACCGGTAAATTCAGAGCTAAAAAAACTGTAACCTTTCCAACTCGATATGATAGACACCATCAGTTTTACATTACCCTGAAGCCGTCAGTTTAAGCCATCCAATCTAAGGTATTTTCTAATAACAGCTAATTACTTTACACAGAAGCCAGCGGGTAAATGTAAAAGGAACAGAAAAATATTGTATGCATCTTTTTTTAGCTATAATATCTCGGGTTTTGTATTACTAATTATACATCATGCACTTGAGAAACCAAAGTTCCCTTAAGTGACTTTAACCTAACCTAACCTAACCTAACCAAACCAACCTAGCGTGACCTAACCAACATAACCAAGCCTAACCTAACCTACCATAAAATAGTTTACAGTATAATCTAACCTAATTTAACCTAACTTAATTTAATATAACCTAACCTATTTTAATCTAACTTAACCCAATATAATTTAACCAAACCGAACCTTAAATAACCTAACCTAATAACGTAGCAACTGGGAATCACACCGGTGTTAGGACTGAGAACTGGGGTCATAGCAAGTTGAGCCCGTCACTAACTGACCCCTACTGCTCATGGGCTAATGAGGAAAGGGCCTATTAGGACAGTTACTTACCAGATCTGGGGCCTATGAACTCTTAAACTGTGGATTATTTTGAATTTTATATAAACTACCGGAAAATTTAGAAAAACTTCGGGTATACTTCCATTATACACTGGAATGTATAATGAATAAAAAGCAAAGAATTGTGAGTACCGGTATGAACATAATGACACAACAAGGTAGGAAAATACTTGTGTATGGTAGAAACCTCAAGTAATTATTTGTTGTGGTGTTCCGCTGCTTTGTGTATGTTAAGTTTACATAACAAAATCTAATTTGTTCACTTGTAAGTTTCAGTTTCTACACTAGTCAAGGGCCGTCTTGACAGATATTACAAAGCAATATTAGTCTCATTCATTGACAAATAGAACAAGCTTTGCAAGAAGGGACATTTCCGCTAGGGATTGGGTGCATTTACCTAGGGACGGGGGTGGCAACCATGGCTGGCTCTCTCGAGAGGACAGTTCAAAAGATGTCGAAATCTTTAAACTACTTGGGGGAACATGTAAGCACGGGGGTGGAGGAGAAACCTGTGAGCACGGGTAGATAGAAATGAAGCTAGAAATGAAGCTAGAAATGAAGCTAGGAATGAAGCTAGGAATGAAGCTAGAAATGAAGCTAGGAATGGAGCTAAGAAATGAAGCTAGGAATAAAGCTAAGAATGATGATAAAGCTAAATTAGGCATAGAGTTAAAACCTAAACGCGACAGAGAGAGGGCTCGGATCATTACCAACTTAAAGGTCTACTACGTCAATAGTATAAGTATGAGAAACAAAATGGATGAAATCAGACCCCTGGTATGTACTGAAGAAATCGATATACAGTAACAGCATTCACCGAAACGTGGATAAACTTACACACGTGGCGCTAACTGGGTATATATTGTGTATATAATAGTCTCACCTACAGTATAAGATTCTTATTCAAGCATAATCCGGGAATGGTACAAATGATTCCAGAAATTAACTGCGTATAAGGTTAAGAACTAGCCTTACTATCCGAAGCTTATCTTTAGGTGCTAGGCTGTGAATTGTCAACAAAATGAATCGTTCGTAACTTCGCTGTTTCCCCCCCCCCCCCCTCAAAGAAAAAAAAATACCACTGAACACTAATTTGTGGAATGTTTTCAACCGAATCACTTCGTCAACAGCTCAGAAAATATTCCATGTTTCTAATTGTAAATCTTCAGTTGCATTATACTTAAATAAACATCATTACATGTCACATAACGCCATTTAGTCATAGCCTAGTTAGTGAGAATAATTTGGGCAGAGTTTCCTTCAAATACTCGCTAATATCTATTAGTTTCTCGCATAAGGTCTATCGAATAAGTGTCATATAACTCTAAAAGGTAATCATCAGTCACTACACAAGCATCAGTTAATACTATATCAAGAATGATCAAAATATATACTTGGGGTAAATGTTGTGACCAGCTGTGGCTTCACGAGGCTGGCTGACTGCAACTGGCGCCGCTTCCTGTGTGGCCGAATACTGGGACCAGTGACGCAATGTCAGATTAATTGCTACTTGTATCATCTTTCCCTTCTTTAACTGTTTCCGTTAATTCATTTATTTTCACATCACTATCTGAGGGCACTTGCTGCTCTTGACGCTGTCGTTTCTGTGGTCATCACACACTACTATTATCACTTATACGTCACTTCTTCCACTGTTTTCCTTAAAATTTCTAACAATTTCCACATCACTATTGTTATCGGAGGGGCCATGATTCCATATATATCATCATCTTGAAACAAAGTCCGCCTGGGGTAACTGAGGCCTCTGCAGCAGCTCGATCGTACAGTACATCCACCCGCGTATGAACAAATGGACGATGTCACGTGTCAGTCATCACGATTTCGGACACAAACATCCACCAGAAAGCTGTACTATATCTGTCAACTACTGACTCCTTTTATCTTATCTTTCATTTTTTCGGGGCGGTACACAATTATGTAAAATAGTAACAGAAATTAATTAATAAAAGCTAAAGCAGTTTTTCATAGGACTATTATAAGAAAAAATCATGTAATAGCAAATTTAGTATATTTTAAAACGAATAACAACATACTAAATTTTCACTAAGGCATTCAAGAATGTATAATTTACGTCAAAATGAAAAGGTATACATTAATTGTGTTAAGCTGAAATGAATATCAAATAAAAAAAAAATGAATTTACATAATATTCATGCTCACCAAGTTTATGCCATGACTTTACTGAATATGTCAACAGCTGTTTTCCATATTCAAAGTCTCGATGGACGATGAAGTAAGGCAGGAAACTTCACAAAAGAAAATTGAGAGCTTTTGAGAACTAATTGCTTAAATAAACGTTTCTTGTCACCGTGTTACCCTTTCCCCTTTGTATTTATAAGAATATTATTGGTCTTTTATACTCTGAAGGTATTGTATTATTTAGCACTCAGGAATAGAACATTAAACATTCCCATTGAACGGTCATTCGTTAATGAGGTAAAACAGTAAAACTTGACTAATTTGCTAACTTATAGGAACGAGTATTCAATTAATAATTATTTTAGAGCAACAAACGTCTTAAAACTCTAAAAAATATAGCAACTTCTAAACAAGGGGAAAAAACCATATGCAGAAAATTCTACATCTAGAAGTAGGAGTTATCACTAACCTGTGTTGCTGTATCATTAACTGTATTTTTTTCAGATTACATAACATCAAGCAACTTTTAGAGAAAGATAAATTTGTAATACTTGGTAAAAATACAGTAACCATTGATCGATATCATCTGATTTTTTACAAGAAAATTAACCTAAAATAAAAAAAAAACATGGGTTTCAATTTCCGATCTGAGACTGTCTCAAGAGTTCAGCCTTCCTACCTCCACCCTCACTCTGCTCTCTCACCCTCCTCCCTAACCCTTCTCCCTTCACCCTCACCCCCTCCCTCACCCTCATCCCCTCCCTCACCCTCACCCCCTCCCTCACCCTCCACCCTCACCGCCTCTATTGTATTCGACGTACAAGTTACCGAGATAATCTGTTAAATCAGAAATTCCTTCCTTATGTGAACTGAACTTCTTTCTGTCGACTCTTCTACGTTGTCTAAGGAAGCCATTAACCCTCTCTAGCGTTAATCCCCCACAGTTCTTCCTTGTCCCCTCACCCTCTTCCTACCCCGTGCCTCACCCTCTTCCTCCCCCGTGCCTCACCCTCTTCCTCCCCCGTGCCTCACCCTCTTCCTCCCCCGTGCCTCACCCTCTTCCTCCCCCGTGCTTCACCCTCTTCCTCTCCCGTGCCTCACCCTCTTCCTCCCCCGTGCCTCACCCTCTTCCTCCCCCGTGCCTCACCCTCTTCCTCCCCCGTTCCTCACCCTCTTCCTCCCCCGTGCCTCACCCTCTTCCTCCCCCGTGCCTCACCCTCTTCCTCCCCCGTGCCTCACCCTCTTCCTCCCCCGTGCCTCACCCTCTTCCTCCCCCGTGCCTCACCCTCTTCCTCCCCCGTGCCTCACCCTCTTCCTCCACCGTGCCTCACCCTCTTCCTCCCCCGTGACTCACCCTCTTCCTCCCCCGTTCCTCACCCTCTTCCTCCCCCGTGCCTCACCCTCTTCCTCCCCCGTGCCTCACCCTCTTCCTCCACCGCGCCTCACCCTCCACCCTCACTCTTCAACACCCTAACCCCCTACCTCCACTCTCACCCCCCCTGTCTCCACCCTCACCGCCCTGCCTCCACCCGCACTATACACAGACTTATGGTACACCAGGTAGCGGTCGGGGAGAAGGTCAGACCGTCACTCACTGAAGGTCAAGCGGCATCATGTTAAAGTCATAGCTGCGTTCAGTAGGTCACGGCTGTGTTCAGTAGGTCATGGCTGTGTTCAGTAGGTCACGGCTTCTGTTCAGTAGGCCACGGCTGTGTTCAGTAGGTCACGGCTGTGTTCAGTAGGTCACGGCTTCTGTTCAGTAGGTCACGGCTGTGTTCAGTAGGTCATGGCTGTGTTCAGTAGGTCATGGCTGTGTTCAGGAGGTCATGGCTGTGTTCAGTAGGTCACGGCTGTGTTCAGTAGGTCACGGCTGTGTTCAGTAGGCCACGGCTGTGTTCAGTAGGTCACGGCGGTGTTCAGTAGGTCATGGCTGTGTTCAGTAGGTCACGGCTGTGCTCAGTAGGCCACGGCTCTGTTCAGTAGGTCATGGCTGTGTTCAGTAGGCCACGGCTGTGTTCAGTAGGTCATGGCTGTGTTCAGTAGGCCACGGCTGTGTTCAGTAGGTCACGGCTGTGTTCAGTAGGCCACGGCTGTGTTCAGGAGGTCATGGCTTCTGTTCAGTAGGTCATGGCTGTGTTCAGTAGGTCATGGCTGTGTTCAGTAGGTCACGGCTGTGTTCAGTAGGTCATGGCTGTGTTCAGTAGGTCATGGCTGTGTTCAGTAGGTCACGGCTGTGTTCAGTAGGCCACGGCTGTGTTCAAGAGGTCATGGCTTCTGTTCAGTAGGTCATGGCTGTGTTCAGTAGGTCATGGCTATGTTAAGTAGGTCATGGCTATGTTCAGTAGGTCACGGCTGTGTTCATTAGGTCACGGCTGTGTTCAGTAGGTCATGGCTGTGTTCAGTAGTCCGTTGTTTTAGACCAATCAGGCATGATATATCAGTTCACAGGAAAAAAAAGTCACAATATTATTTACTTGCCATTGTAGCAGCTTTTGTGGAATGTCGTAAGTAATGCACAGTTCCCGTCACTAGCGCGTTTACAGGGGCTCGTCGGGTATTGTGCAGTGTGGCAGCCCTGTGTTTGTTTACATTCGACAGAAGGAAACTAGCAATAGTAAACACACGATGGAATCAAATGAAAGCAATATTAAAACAAATATCTCAATGTAATGATTTGTGGAATGTTTATATAACGAGCCCCTGTAAACGTACGAGTGAAGGGGACTGTACAAGTTCCTGATGAAATTTCATAAGTTTACGAATCTGTCTGTGTGTGTATAAGGAATCAATTTAGAATCACGAGGACTACAACAACCGCGACTACTAAAAAAACTAATGGCAAATACAGCTTATAGAAGCACTAAGCTAATACAAACATACAGCTTACAGCAACACACCTTATAGAAACACTCAGCTTACACGAACATACAGCTTATAGAAACACACAGCTTACAGCAACACAGCTTATAAAAACACACAGCTTACAGCAACACAACTTACAGAAACACTCAGCTTACACAAACATACAGCTTACACAAACATACAGCTTATAGAAACACACAGCTTACAGCAACACAGCTTATAAAAACACACAGCTTACAGCAACACAACTTATAGAAACACTCAGCTTACACAAACATACAGCTTATAAAATCACACAGCTTACAGCAACACAACTTATAGAAACAATCAGCTTATAAAAACACTCAGCTTAAACATAAAGCTTACACAAACACATTTACAGCAACACAGCTTATTGAAACACTTAGCTTACACGTACATACAGTACAGCTTACAAAAATATACAGCTTACAGCAGCACAGCTTATTGAAACACTCAGCTTAAACATAAAGCTTACACAAACACAGCTTATAGAAATACACACAGCAACACAGCATATTGAAACACTCAGTTTACACAAACATACCACTTACAGCAACACAGCTTATTGAAACAGTCAGCTTTCACAAACATATCGCCTACAGCAGCACAGCTTAAGGAAACACACCGTACACAAACACACAGCTTACAGAGAGTTAGTGCTTCTGGACTCACAAAGCTTAAATAAACTTTCAGCTTACAGAATCATAGCCAACAGAAACACACATTTTACTGTAACATACAGCTTACAGTAATAAGAAGCTTACAGAAACTCACAGCCTTAAGCTACACTAAGGTCTAAAGGTCAAAGGTTAACCACGATTGTAAACAACACTCAAATGATTCAACTTTGATATTACGAGTTTTAACATTATTTTCTCACACAAACAACTATGAATCACACAGCCACGTTTTCTTCCAGATTTAATCGTCAATGTTTAGAATCTTGTCATTTTGGTGTAGCAATGAGAGTAAGCTGAGAAACTGAAGATTAGTCCCAGTTTATGCCACTTTATAATTAACCATCCTAACGCTAACCTAACCTAACCTAACCAAACCTAACCTAACCTAAGGCTAACCTAACCTAACCTAACCTAACCTAACTCCCCTTAGTAGGAAGAGGGGGGGTGGAGAAGGAAGGGGAAAAGACGGGAAGGGGACAGAAAACAAGAGAAGGGGAGGAGAGAGAAGAGAGGAGGATAAGAAAGAGAAGAGGGTGGAGGAGGAGACAGAAGAGAGGAGAAGGGAGACAGGAGGAGGAGGAGAAGAAAGAGAGGGGGAGGTAAAGGAAGAGCAGTAGAAGAATAAGGACAAAGGAAACGGCACCTCTTTCTCTCCTTCTAAAAGTACATCAAATAACTACGTAAGGTAAACAAACACATAACATTCACTCAGATGCCTCTAGATGTTATATATTTTGGTAAATGTTTCTGGCATCTACATCCTTCCTAAGTAAGTCAATATTTACTCTGAAATTCTTTTAATTTAAAGTGTGTAAGTTTAACATGAAGTTTCCTAAAAATAATAAGAGAGTGTGTGTGTGTGTGTGTGTGTGTGTGTGTGTGTTTGTTTGCTTACATTTACGTGTGACTAAATGGACGATGTGACAAGTGTTTGTGTGACTATTTGTGTGTGTCTGTGTGGAGGTATGTGTATGTATGTGTGTGTGTGTGTGTGTGTGTGCTCGCGACAGTGTATGTATCTGTGTGTATGTATGAATATGTATGTTTATATGCACGTATCACACATTTTCCTTTTTTTTATAAATCTATAGAAATTCCTTTTTGATTATATCGTGAGAACAAGGCGCGACACACAGACCACTTTGTATCTGTTTCTTTAAAAGGGACAAATGTTTCCCTAGTAATTGTTTTATGTCTTTGATCTCCACACTGTTCTGCCCCTACCTTTTTTCTTTATCTGTTATTTGTATATATTTTGACAACTGTGATGCTTAAGGCACGATCTCTCTCTCTCTCTCTCTCTCTCTCTCTCTCTCTCTCTCACACACACTTATCTATGTATTGCCGACAAGTTTGTATTACATAAAACACTATTACTAATCACTATACTCTCACTCTATCTTATGCTGTAGCAACCTCTTGATAAATAGGCAATTACAACCAAACTAAAAGTACCCTACGATCGTTATCTTAGATTTGATTAGGTTATGTTAGGCTTGGATGGTTCATGTCGTCGGAAGATGGTAGTGTTGTCATCCTGTTAGGGGTAATTTTCCAACACTGTATATCTGGCAGGCGTGGCGACCGAGACAGACTGTAAATAGACATTGACGTCAAGGTGGATTTTCTCAGTCTTGTGTTCCTCTGGGGTAAAAAATGGATAAAGAGCAAATAAGGAAGAGGAAATTAGTGGAAAACGATAAGGGAAAAAGAAACTAGATGATGGGGAAGAGAGGGAAGAAAAAACAATACTAATGAAAGAAGAAAAAATAATTTAAAAAAGGGACAGCAATTTTACAGAAGATATGAGATATAAGATAATTAAAATAAATACAAAAGGGGTGAAAGAGATAAAGGTAAAATATTAAGTAGGGAAACCTGAGAAGTAGCGATGAAAATAAGAAACAAAAGGGGAGAACAAAGAGACGGAGATATGAGAATAATAAGCAGAGGTGAAGGCAGGGCGACAAGAAGAGGGAGAGGTGAGGTAAGGTCAGAGACAGCCAGCCAGCCACCCTCACCTCCGCCAGCTCATATCAGGCTTTTGCTATCTGTTTTATTCTGACGGTGCATTATTGTGTGTCAGTCCAGGACTACTACACCAGCCATGATAACACTGCTACACCAGCCATGATAACACTGCTACACCAGCCAAGATAACACTGCTACACCAGCCATGATAACACTGCTACACCAGCCATGATAACACTGCTACACCAGCCATGATAACACTGCTACACCAGCCATGATAACACTGCTACACCAGCCATGATAACACTGCTACACCAGCCATGATAACACTGCTACACCAGCCATGATAACACTGCTACACCAGCCATGATAACACTGCTACACCAGCCATAACACTGCTACACCAGCCATGATAACACTGCTACACCAGCCATGATAACACTGCTACACCACCCACGATAACACTGCTACACAAGCCATGATAACACTGCTACTCAAGCCATGATAACACTGCTACACCAGCCATGATAACACCATCCATGATAACACTGCTACACCAGCCATGATAACACCAGCCTTGATAACACTGCTACACCAGCCATGATAACACCAGCCTTGATAACACTGCTACACCAACCTTGATAGCACTGCTCAAACATGTACCACAACATCCTCATAACACCACAACATTATAACACAGCATCATTATAACACCACAACATCATAACACAACAACAACATAACACCACAACATCAACATAACACATCATAACCCCACATCATCACAACACATCACCATAACACCACAACATAACTCCCCACAACACCGTCAACAGTCATTAAGCAACAACTCCAACACTTTAGCTTCAATAAAACAGTTATATCAAACTCGTCTCCGTACTGTATATTGAGACCGGTTTAATATTTACATACCATTTACGCTCCGATATTCCAATTAACTCAGTGAACAGTTAAATTAAGATAATTCTTCCCCTTTCCTACTATGAAATCACATACACCCTTTGAGGATGATGGTTTAACCCTTTAATGATGATGGTTTAACCCTTTGATGATGATGGTTTAACCCTTTGATGATGATGGTTTAACCCTTTGATGATGATGGTTTAACCCTTTGATGATGATGGTTTAACCCTTTGAGGATGATGGTTTAACCCTTTGAGGGTGTAGTTCACAGCACCACAGTCACAGCACTACAGTCACAACACCACAGTCACAGCACCACAGTCACAACACTACAGTCACAGCACTACAGTCACAACACCAGTCACAACACTACAGTCACAACACTACAGTCACAACACTACAGTACAACAATACAGTCACAGCAATACAGTTACAACACCACAGTCACAGCACTACAGTCACAACACCACAGTCACAACACTACAGTCACAACACCACAGTCACAACACCACAGTCACAGCACTACAGTCACAACACCACAGTCACAACACCACAGTCACAACACTACAGTCACAACACTACAGTCACAACACCAGTCACAGCACTCAAGTCACAACACCAGTCACAGCACTCAAGTCACAACACCACAATCACAACACCACAGTCACAGCACTACAGTTACAACAATACAGTCACAGAAATACAGTTACAACACTACAGTCACAACACTACAGTTACAACAATACAGTCACAGCAGTACAGTTACAACACTACAGTCACAACACCATAGTCACAACACCACAGTCACAGCACTACAGTCACAACACAACAGTCACAACACTACAGTCACAACACTACAGTTACAACAATACAGTCACAGCAATACAGTTACAACACTACAGTCACAACACCACAGTCACAACACGACAGTCACAGCACTACAGTCACAACACCAGAGTCATAGCAGTACAGTCACATCACCACAGTCACAACACCACAGTCACAACACTACAGTTACAACACTACAGTTACAACACTACAGTCACAACACTACAGTCACAACACCAGTCACAACACCACAGTCACAACACTACAGTTACAACACTACAGTCACAACACCACAGTCACAGCACTACAGCCACAACACCGGTCACAACACCACAGTCACAACACTACAGTTACCACACTACAGTTACAACACTACAGTCACAACACTACAGTCACAACACCAGTCACAACACCACAGTCACAACACTATAGTTACAACACTACAGTTACAACACTACAGTCACAACACCACAGTCACAGCACTACAGTCACAACACCACAGTCACAGCACTACAGTCACAACACCAGTCACAACACCACAATCACAACACTACAGTCACAACATTACAGTTACAACACTACAGTCATTAATCTTAATTGTTGATGTAATAGTGTGATAATTAACCTTTTTACGCACATAAAGACCATAGTTGTTGAAGCACAGTAACACTATAACAAGAGTCATACCTCAGGTAATAATGTACTTCACCTTGTAATGGTAATTCGATTCAGATTTTGGCTCGTGCGTGTTTAGATTGATTCTTACAACCGATGAAATCCGTTTTAGGTAAATAGTATGTAATTTTATTGGCTACTCACCCATTAGCTATTTTATCTTGTCATAACTCGACATTCTGATCCTTTCGTGTTTATTTAGTCTTGATAAATATGACTAATTAAAATAACTTGTGTCATAAAGATTTGTTATAATTGGTGATTTTATTCTTGGTGTGAGTGACTGTTAGTCTGTTGTTTTTCTTCCCGGGTCTGTGGGGAGAATGCATAATCGGCTCTCACTGCACGGAGGAAAGTTTTAACCACGATAATCTTAGTTGACTCAGTAGCATTATATAAACACCTTAATCCCCGATAAAATAACAAAGGACAACAAAATAGCCATAATCTTTTGTTATATTGTTAAATGTGGATTAATTATGTTGTTTTAAATTAACATTGTTCACTGAAATCTTGGTAATTTGTAAACACGTACCAGGTATTACACGTGTAAGGGGCATTATAATATTATGTGATGATGGATTCTGTTGTGCAGAATATTATATAAAAAAGAATTAACGCGTGTTGCCCCAGTTACACACGCTATATAGTGGGTACATAGCGCACTTTTTACCGTCAAAGAGATAAAATGCTACAAATTCAGTTCGTATATATTTTCGTGTATGATAAAAGAGTGAAGATGGGATGTTTTTGGAAGGAACAAGGTGGGGATTAAAGCAAGAGGTCGTGGAAGAAGGAAAAGCTGAAGTATGGGCTAGTGGTGGGAGGAGGGAGGCACCAGGTTGAGGTCAGAATAAGGATAATTGTACAAAAGGTAAGTAGTAAGCGAATGTGTTGCGGGTTACGTGAAGGGGCAGGGTGGGAGCGGACAGGGAGACGCCTCTTTTACGAAGAATACCTGGCAGTCAACATAAGGCTGGGAGAGATAATGATGGGGTCGGGTGAGGTGGGGTGGGCGTGTAAAGACAACCCATATGCGTGTCCTGAACGACCTTCACCAACCTGACTTTAAAAACTTGACTCGCCTAATTGTGTCAACCTGTCTTTCAGGCTTGACAGTGCAAACTTGACCTCTCTAACCTGCCTGTACCTACATAGGCTATTAAATGGACAAGATATTTAAGGTGATATCTTGAAGGCGTTTTCTCCCCCCCCCCCCCCCTCCGCCGCCCGGGAATTTACAAATCACAATGATTTACACTTAATTATACTCTGAAACAACGAGGTGCATTAATGTTCACACAAGCATATCAGCATATTCTTAAATAATCATGCAGTTATGTATTTGCTGGATATTTTTTTACAAACAGCAGTTTTTCAGCTGCATCTCGAGAGTTGCCATAATTGTAGCATCTAAGAGGTTCACGTTGACACAAAAATAAACATTTAATTTAGCTCTTTAATAGCATTTACTTTGTTCACAACTGACAGAGTGAAATATGTTATGAGTTAGTGAGTGAGCAGGGTATTACGCCTCATGTGTTAACGTGACCCTAATGGAAATAAGCTTATGATGGCTTTGTCTGGACTACCCAGACTTACTGTTTACCATTGTTTGTATATCTGCACAGTCTATACCAGCAATGTCTATGTATACTGTATACCTGACCTGGTCATGTAAATACTGAATCAGCGTGAACTTGGAACGGGAAAAAATCCATCTCGTCCTACATCTTCATAAACAAACTAAATTGGGCCTTTTGGTGCTAATTACAACGCATCCCTAAGTTAATTGTTATAATTTTGTGAATATTCCCTGTTAATCCTGTAAACAAATGAACGTCTTTTGGTGTATGTACATGTAAGTAATGACAAACACAGGTAAGTAGAGGTGCTTTGCAGATTAAATTCTCATCGACATTTTTAACTTACTTGCAACAGTACTAAGGGCAAAACAATTATTTTCAGTCACCTCTACTTTTTCCATCAATATTACTACCAGGAACTGACGTCTTACGAGAAGGCTGGAGGTCCATAAGCAATACCGGGGAGTATATACGACATGAAAGTATCGCTCACTTCATCATATAAAAGTGGAAAGATGAATATAACTCTCCTGCCAGTCAACAAGATCGTGATGGCTTCCAAAAGACTTCATGAACGAGAGTGATTTTACACGAGATTTCCGATATCCTGGTAAGGTGAACAAATTTATATCACGGAGATTAACGGCATGTTTCCTGACAAAGAGATTTTATTTCTGTGCTAGTCTGTATAAATGTGAATTATTTATAAACTGCTTAGGTCTGCAAACTTATTGTGTCATAGAGAAGATATTTTTCTAAGTTTCTTCGTCTCACCGTCAAAAGAACTTTCTAGTTTCATTATTATATTGTGTAGGCCAGTGACAGCAAAGGGGTGCCGGATAGTTTATTTGAAACCCTTTTGACCTGAAATTGCAATTTAAATAAGTTGAGATACAAGAGTAGACCACTTATAAAGTATTTATTGGAGTGAACTTTTCCGATATTTATGTCTGCTTTACCCCCCCTGTAACAACACAGTTCTGCTGCATTTACACCAAGCGAGTCGAGTCGATTCACTGGAGTCATTTGATTCAAGTCAAATTGACTGATTTCCGTTCACACCAAAAGAGTCAAAACGAGTCAGGCTTGTCACTAAATGGTCAGTACCCAGCCTGATTCGTGCAGTACGGACAGACATATATTCTCTCGCTGAACTATATGCTCTATTGTGGGTTCGTCGCCGTAGGAGGAGGAGGAGAACCCGATTGTGGATACATGGTATCAACACCAAAAGACCAGATTTTGGTGCCTTTAGTTATTTATTCCCAGACTTGGTGAACCATCCTGACAAATTCTACAATTTCTTTAGGATGACAACTGAAAACTTTAAGAAGTTGGTGGACATGACAGGACCATCTGTCAAGACAATGGACACAAACTAAATTTATCAAATCATCCGCCTGCATGATGCCTCTCACACCACAACGGACGGCGGTGACTGACGAAAAAAATGGGTTCAGCCGTATACATGACTCGACTCGACTCGGCCTGACTCGACACGACTCTCCCGGTTGAACGGTTTCTGGAAAAATATATATAATTTAATGTGAACTGCAATGGCGAGTCGAGGCGAGTTTTTGTTGATGCATACTCATGATCAGCTGAGATTATTCTATCTCAATATCTCGAAATTTGGAGGGTGAAAAAGTTTGAATATTCATCGGGACTGCCATAGGGCGGGTACCCCTTCCCGATGAATTGTTCCAACGATCCCGATAGAAGATTCGATCACCGGGACTGCCTTCGGGTATGTACCGTTTCTGAATAATAACCCGATTGGTCGAGTGGTGTAGTAACTGTTAATACCGCCGAATATGATACAACGGAGGAAGGATTTTGACAACTCTACCGAGACAACAGGAGTCGTAGTTTTCTTTTTGAAATTCGTTGGACTTCTACGTAAAGTTACTTTTTATAATTGAGTGACACCTCTCTTAAGTTTCAATTGTCAATTTTAGTGTGAACATTAAACCCCAAGGCACGTGTACAAGCTACTCACGATAGAACTTCAGTACGCGTTTACTCAGTACACATTGAGAATTGACTTCAAAATTAAACCTTCAATCATACTGTATTTCTTGGTCATATAGTTAATTATTATTTCATATAGAATAAACAACTTCAGTGTGAAAATGATAAGCGATCAACAAGTGGTTAAGTCAAGGTTAGGGCGGGAGGGAGGCGCCAACATGGGCTTCGTGCCAAGGATAGCTGGAGGGGCACTGTGGTTGTTGTATAATGTTTGTCACTGTTGATGGTGAAGGTAAGAAGACTTATATTGTAAAGTTAAATTTGAGTTTTATAAGACAAGAACAAATGCACTATAACAATGTAACAATGTCCATACTATACACATAATACACTGTACCTATACTTACATACCATACACACAATTTACACTACACACAATACACCATGTCTGCACTATAAGCAGTGTACTATGCTTTTACACGAAGACAAAAATAATTACCCTCAAAGATCCAAGCAGTGTTACGTGGGGCAGAGGTGGCCAGGGAGACAAGAGGAGGGAGAGGTAGGGAGAGAGAAGCGGCAGGGAGGGAGAGAGAAGCGGCAGGGAGGGAGACAGAAGTGGTAGGGAGGGAGAGAGAAATAGCAGAGAGGGAGAGAGAAGCGGCAGGGAGGGAGAGAGAAGCGGCAGGGAGGGAGAGAGAAGTGGGAGGGAGGGAGAGAGAAGTAGCAGAGAGGGAGAGAGAAGAGGGAGAGAGAAGCAGCAGGGAGGGAGACAGAAGCGGCAGGGAGGGAGACAGAAGCGGCAGGGAGGAAGAGAGAAGCGGCAGGGAGGGAGAGAGAAGTAGCAGAGAGGGAGAGAGAAGGGGCAGAGAGGGAGAGAGAAGCGGCAGAGAGGGAGAGAGAAGCGGCAGAGAGGGAGAGAGAAGCGGCAGAGAGGGAGAGAGAAGCGGCAGAGAGGGAGAGAGAAGTGGCAGAGAGGGAGAGAGAAGAGGGAGAGAGAAGCGGCAGAGAGGGAGAGAGAAGCGGCAGGGAGGGAGAGAGAAGCGGCAGGGAGGGAGAGAGAAGCAGCAGAGAGGGAGAGAGAAGCGGCAGGGGGGGGAGAGAGAAGTGGCAGAGAGGGAGAGAGAAGTGGCAGAGAGGGAGAGAGAAGTGGCAGAGAGGGACAGAGCAGTGATGGCGTGGAGGAAGAAAGGAAATCAACCATACATACTGTCACTGTGTATCGTAATAACGTCGTTTTAACTCGTACATGACACACAGTACAGTAGAGTTAAAAATATTCCTTATCAATACTATTTAGTACCTCTCTCTCTCTCTCTCTCTCTCTCTCTCTCTCTCTCTCCCCTTTCTCTTTCTCAAACACCACGATATTTCATTGCTGCGTTAGCCATGTTTTCCTCCCTAACGCAGCTTGTCACCTTTGCTCACTACATGGAGAACTCCCTTATTAAAATGGTATTATTTGGCGAAGGGATGCAACACACTGTTTTAAAGGGGAAGGGCAGTAGGTTACAAAGGCTTAGCAACTAACGTGAAATTATTAAGGAAAAAAGTTAATTGCGGAAAAAAAGCTTCATTACGGAATAAAGCTTCATTTCGACATAAAGTTTCATTACGGAATAAAGCTTCATTACAGATTAAAGCTTAATTACAGAATAAGGCTTCATTACGAGCTAAAGCTTCATTACGAAATAAAGCTCCATTACGGAAAAAGCTCCATTACGAACTAAAGCTCCATTACGGAATAAAGCTTCATTACGAAATAAAGCTTCATTACGGTATAAAGCTTCATTACGAACTAAAGCTCCATTACGGAATAAAGCTTCATTACGAACTAAAGCTCCATTACGGAATAAAGATTCATTACGAAATAAAGCTCCATTGCGGAAAAAGCTTCATTGCAAAATAAAGCTCTATTACGAAATAAAGCTTCATTACGGAATAAAGCTCCATTACGAACTAAAGCTCCCTTACGGAATAAAGCTTCATTACGAACTAAAGCTCCATTACGGAATAAATCCTTCATGACCTAAAGGTATACATTATAGAATACATCACTTCATTATACACAATAATACAGCTCATTATTCAATTAAGGCTTCATCTCGTAATTAATTCCTAATACAACATTATCAGTAGTAATATTTACCAACGAATTACAATAGTCATTTCATTAATAGCCCTCATTAATGAAATGATCCATTATTAATATAGTCACTCTCTAAACAACCCTGAATGAGTGTTATATATATATATGTCAACACTTACACACAGTGACACTAAATCAGGCTCATGACTCGCTGTTGTAATTTCTCGTACTTAAATAACAAAGGTCCTTCAGCACGTTCACTAAGTCACTTTATACACTAGATTAAAGATAGTCAACCAGGGTGCATGAGTATTTTTTTTACCTGGGGTGTATGAAACTGACAGGGTGTGAATGTTTGTTGGGGTGCATGACATGGACAGAGTGGCTTGGGGGTGTACAGTAAGACAGAAGTTTGTAGTATGAGTGATAGTTTAGTTACGGAGGCATAATGTATATAGTTTGATTGCTGCGGGGTGTGACGTCATTTATTTTCGTCTATCATTGGTTGTTTGAATGTTGTGGGTGCATGACGTCATTTATCTTTGTCTATCATTGGCTATTTGAATGCTGCGGGGTGTGACGTCATTTATCTTTGTCTATCATTGGTTGTTTGAATGTTGTGGGTGCATGACGTCATTTATCTTTGTCTATCATTGGCTGTTTGAATGTTGTGGGTGCGTGACGTCATATATCATTGTCTATCATTGGCTGTGAGCTATAAGGTGTTGTCGTTCTCTCTTTACTTCGTTTCTCATTATTGGCTCGATAGATGCTGATGACGCAATGGATTTTTCTTATGCAGGTGACATGTTGAGCCAAGAATGTTACCGAGCTAGCCTGTCTTTCTTCTCTCTTGCCTGCCTACTCCACCTTCCATCCAGCCTGCCTACTCCACGTTTCATCCAGCCTGCCTACTCCACCTTCCATCCAGCCTGCCTACTCCACCTTCCATCCAGCCTGCCTACTCCACCTTCCATCCAGCCTGCCTACTCCACCTTTCATCCAGCCTGCTTACTCCACGTTTCATCCAGCCTGCCTACTCCACGTTTCATCCAGCCTGCCTACTCCACCTTTCATCCACCCTGCCTACTCCACCTTTCATCCAGCCTGCCTACTCCACCTTCCATCCAGCCTGCCTACTCCACCTTCCATCCAGCCTGCCTACTCCACCTTCCATCCAGCCTGCCTACTCCACCTTTCATCCACCCTGCCTACTCCACGTTTCATCCAGCCTGCCTACTCCACCTTCCATCCAGCCTGCCTACTCCACCTTCCATCCAGCCTCCCTTCCCCCACCTTTCATCCAGCTTGCTTACTCCACGTTTCATCCAGCCTGCCTACTCCACCTTCCATCCAGCCTCCCTTCCCCCACCTTCCATCCAGCCTGCTTACTCCACGTTTCATCCAGCCTGCCTACTCCACGTTTCATCCAGCCTGCCTACTCCACCTTTCATCCACCCTGCCTACTCCACGTTTCATCCAGCCTGCCTACTCCACCTTCCATCCAGCCTGCTTACTCCACCTTTCATCCACCCTGCCTACTCCACGTTTCATCCAGCCTGCTTACCCCACGTTTCATCCAGCCTGCCTACTCCACCTTCCATCCAGCCTCCCTTCCCCCACCTTCCATCCAGCCTGCTTACTCCACCTTTCATCCAGCTTGCTTACTCCACGTTTCATCCAGCCTGCCTACTCCACCTTCCATCCAGCCTGCTTACTCCACCTTTCATCCACCCTGCCTACTCCACGTTTCATCCAGCCTGCTTACCCCACGTTTCATCCAGCCTGCCTACTCCACCTTCCATCCAGCCTGCTTACTCCACCTTTCATCCAGCCTGCCTACTCCACCTTCCATCCAGCCTGCTTACTCCACCTTCCATCCAGCCTGCCTACTCCACCTTCCATCCAGCCTGCTTACTCCACCTTCCATCCAGCCTGCCTACTCCACCTTCCATCCAGCCTGCTTACTCCACCTTTCATCCAGCCTGCCTACTCCACGTTTCATCCAGCCTGCCTACTCCACCTTTCATCCAGCCTGCCTACTCCACGTTTCATCCAGCCTGCCTACTCCACGTTTCATCCAGCCTGCCTACTCCACCTTCCATCCAGCCTGCTTACTCCACCTTCCATCCAGCCTGCCTACTCCACCTTCCATCCAGCCTGCTTACTCCACGTTTCATCCAGCCTGCTTACCCCCACGTTTCATCCAGCCTGCCTACTCCACCTTCCATCCAGCCTGCTTACTCCACCTTCCATCCAGCCTGCCTACTCCACCTTCTATCCAGCCTGCCTACTCCACCTTTCATCCAGCCTCCCTACTCCACCTTTCATCCAGCCCGCTAAGGGATCTACTCCCCAGTGTCACCATATGCAAGTTTTATAACCTCCTCGGCGTCATTAAAGATAACAAGCCCATCAGAATAGCCACGTTAGAGCTCCTTAGCCGAGGTTAGTATATCCACAAAAATTAAAATGTTGTTAAATTCTCTATGAATCAAAAGTCATGTTAGTTAACCTTGAGACTATAAATACTGTACATCTTATTACGGGTATTAGTCTCTTTACTTCCTGAACGATATACTATGTAAGTGCTTCTTTATTTATAATAATTAAATATTAACATAACTATTGAAATATATTGTTAAAATGTTGAATAATACTGTTATAAAAGTACATAACGTTTAGACCATTCATAGATTATATAAGCGACATTCTAATTCTGTGATGGAAAATCTTTATATATAACTGTAATTATAAAAATATTGACTTGTATAGGGGGATTATTGTAGCTTATTAGGTGTAGACTGTAGACACTTGTTACTCGTCAACACCATGAGGAGAGGTTCATATCTTGGAGAATATACAACCATGATAGTTTTCCTCTACAACCTAGTGATCCGGGGAACATATTTACGAGGTTAGGTCAGGTTAGGTTAGGTGAGAGGTTAATGTTAGGTTAGGTTAGTCGAGGTATGGTCAGGTTTGGTTATAGAAACGCCTGCTATAATGTACTTAGCTTTGAGTAATCAATCAAATGGACAAATTCGGCCAAGTTACCGCATGACGCAAGGCTTCCATCTTTAGGGAGAATATTCGTCTCTATTAAACAAAAAACAATTCTGTGAACGATAGATTAACTTCCCCTCGATGCCATCCCCCCTCAAGGTCGTGGAACTCCTGTCAACTCAATCTTTGTGTAATGTTTGATCTTTCAATTTATTTATTTAAAAAGATTTGTATCACAGTATAAAATTTCTATCTTCCTGGTTGCTTCCCAGTTTTGTGCATTTATGAACGAAACCTAACCTAACCAAATATCCTAAAATAATACTTTACGTAGGAAATAAATGGTTGAATATTAACAAAGGATAAGAGAGAGATGCATGGCTACTAAAGGCCATGTGACAGCCACACTATATCCGAGCACTTGTCTCAAAATGCCTACGTTGGGGATATGGACTGAATATCGGCTGTGCATTACTACCTGGGAATTATTTGGAGAAACAGTCATCATAAAGAGAAATGGATTGTGCAGTTAAATGATTGCGTAGGGTGAGGTATGCAATTGGTTGTTGCTACTGACGGCAAACCACCATGTAATCACACTTACTGCCTCGCCGTCAGGTCAGAGAGAGAGCGAATGTTTATACCTTGGCAACAACGTCGATGTGATGTCAGCTGAGTCATCAGATACAAGAGGTTAATTATAAGCTTACCTGACTATTCCTTCAATTAAAGCTTAGTGAGTCTGAGGGAGCAGCTGCTTAATCTCTCCCAAATGAAGATTCTAGAAAAATCGGTTAATTTCATAAAACTTGGTTCATTAGATCGTAAAGCCGGATGATATACACACACACTTACCCTTGCTTTTTGTTCTTATAATTACTTCACTTCAATATTTCTTATGATCTTATATCAAGGAATTTTAGCATGTAATATAAACCGGTAAGAAATACTATAAAAATATATGGAAAAAAATTCATCATCGTTAAGGGAAAGATTTGAGTTAATGTAAAAGAGGGCGCTCAATTATAACAAAGGAGCTCAATTAGAACAAAGGAGCTCAATTATAACATAGGCGCTCAATTATAACAAAAGAGCTCAATTAGAACAAAGGAGCTCAATTAGAACAAAGGAGCTCATATATAACAAATGCGCTCAATTAGAACAAAGGCGCTCATTTATAACAAAGGCGCTCAATTATAACAAAGGCGCTCAATTAGAACAAAGGAGCTCAATTAGAACAAAGGAGCTCATTTATAACAAAGGCACTCAATTATAACATAGGCGCTCAATTATAACAAAGGCGCTCAATTATAACAAAGGTGATCAATTACAATATAGGCGCTCAATTATAACAAAGGCGCTCAATTATAACAAAGGCGCTCAATTAGAACAAAGGAGCTCAATTAGAACAAAGGCGCTCAATTAGAACAAAGGAGCTCAATTAGAACAAAGGAGCTCAATTAGAACAAAGGAGCTCATTTATAACAAAGGCGCTCAATTATAACATAGGCGCTCAATTATAACAAAGGCGCTCAATTATAACAAAGGTGCGCTCAATTATAATATAGGCGCTCAATTATAACAAAGGCGCTCAATTATAACAAAGGAGCTCAATTAGAACAAAGGCGCTCAATTATAACAAAGGAGCTCAATTATAACAATGGCGCTCAATTATAACAGACACTCAATTATAACAAAGGTGTTCAATTATAACAGAGGCGCTCAATTATAACAAACGCGCTCAATTATAACAAAGGCGCTCAATTATAACAAAGGCGTTCATCATTCAAATTAAGTGCTCACCAAACTTTCAATTTCTATACAAAACTATTGTCACCAACCCTGATGTCACCTCAACATCACATTCCTAACTGATGTCACTTGGACCTTCACTTTCTTCCCATTCTTTTCACCATCTCCCCTACCTTCACTCTCTATTACTGTCTAGTTCAGTAACGTTATCAATCTTAAAGAATTGTCTTCATAAGGTTAAATAATAGTGCTCAAAGGGTTAAATAATCGTCCTCAAAGGGTTAAAATCAGCATATTCAAAAGGTTAAATATTCATCCTCAAAGGGTTAAATCATTGTCCTCAAAGGGTTAAATCATCGTCCTCGAAGGATTAAATAATCATCCTCAAAGGGTCAAAATCCTCCTCAAAGGGTTAAAATCATCATCATTAAAGGTAACCCAGATAACGTTAATGGCTCTATGTGCAGCTTATCTACTTCTTCCACACTAATTTCTTCTATTTATAAATCTTTCTCAATTGTTATCCAAGTGTCTCCAGTCCTACCCTCCAGCATTACCAACACGTGTTTATAGTAGTTCCATCTTCCAATCCTTTATGTCTGTATTATTGATCATCATTCAGCCCTTTTCCTCACCCTCTCTTCATTAACACAAGTCGTCAATTGATATTCATTAAAGAATAGTGAAACACTGAGGTATTCTGATGAATAAAGTGTATATAGCTATACTGTATTTCGCTTCACACATATTATATATATATATATATATATATATATATATATATATATATATATATATATATATATATATATATATATATATATAGTATCTACTCCTTTATGAGTAACCTGGAAATGAAAAGTAGAAACTCAAGATAAATGTTTTCCCATAGAGTGAACGCGAGCTCCAATAGGGATCCGCGATACTATGGACTGAGCCGTCGGAACTCAAGGGGAAAAGTGCGGCTGTAACTGCGGTCAACCAAAACATACTTTATATATAGATCTATCGGATTGTGTACACGAAACAATTAAACACGAATGACAAATTTTTCATCAATAATCTGGAATGAAATTTGTTAATTATTCAAGAAAGGCGAAATTTACAAAGCTTCTATTATTTTCCCTATCCCGCCTGTAGAAGATGTAATACATGGAGAGACAATACAAAAAAAGCACAATGTGAGAGTATTAACATATGTACACAAAAAATAACAAATACTAATTATTAGCTTCCAAATGTCAAGCCTAACCCGACATTCTCCTCTCCATTAAGGTAAATCAAGTGACCTGCGCGGCGGGAGATGCGCACAGGAGACGTGGATGATTATGATGATGATGATTGCTTTTAAAAGTGAACATGAACTAGTCGAACGGGCACGCCGGTACCATTTGGATATTGAAACTCAAGTCAGGAAGGGTGGGATGGTCCAGTATGTTATTGCAATATCGTGATGTAGCCGTGTAAGCCTCTGTATGGCATAGAACCTCCAGCACACAATTCATGAAGGATTTTAGTTCATACAGGTGCATGATGGAATCTCTTTTAACCATTAATAATTGAGGAATAATTATCCTCTAACTACCGCCCAATCAGTCTAACATCAATAGTAGGCAAATTACTGGAAGCAATCATATCAAACTCTATTAGAAATCACCTGGAGAAGCACCGATTGATCAATGATTCCCAGCATGGCTTCACAAGCGGACGTTCATGTCTAAACAATCTATTAACATTCTTTTCATCAGTTTTCGAATCGGTGGACAAGGGGCACAATTATGATGTGGTATATCTCGACTTTAGCAAAGCCTTCGACAGAGTCCCCCACGAAAGACTAATTAGAAAGGTAGAAGCACATGGCATCAAAGGTAATATCCTTAAATGGATTAGGGCGCGGTTACAGGACAGGAAACAGCGAGTGAGCATTAATGGCACTAAGTCCCATTGGAGCAACGTCACAAGTGGAGTTCCCCAAGGCTCTGTACTTGGACCATTAATATTTATTATATACATAAACGACATAGATGTCGGCATAGACAGCAACATAAGCAAATTTGCTGATGACACTAAAATAGGACGTGTTATTAAATCTGACGAGGACTCCACAAAACTACAGGAAGATCTAAACAAATTTTTCGAATGGTCTGAAAAATGGCAGATGAAATTCAAGGTGGACAAATGTAAAGTACTCAGTATAGGAGATGTAAACAGGGAAACCAGATACCAGATGAACAACGATGCCATAGAGAAATCCGACTGCGAGAGAGATTTAGGAGTAATGATAAGTAGGAACCTTAAGCCAAGTGAACAATGTGTTTTTGCTCGTAACAAGGCTAATAAAGTACTTGGGTTCATACAAAGGAGTGTTAGTTACAAGACTAGTGAGGTCATCCTAAAACTGTATCTTGCTCTTGTGAGACCACACCTGGATTACGCAGTTCAGTTCTGGTCACCGTATTACAGAATGGATATAGAATCCTTGGAAAGAATTCAGAGGAGAATGACAAGACTAATCCCGGGCATTAGGAACCTTGAGTATAGAGACAGGTTAAGGCATCTTAAGAACATAAGAAAATAAGGAGTCTGCAATCGGCTGGTTGGCTTGTGCATGGCAGCTCCTGTCGAGAGTTACTACCACTCTCTATCATCCATGAATCTATCTAGCCTCCTTTTGAAACTTTCCAGAGTTCCCGCACTCACTACAAAGTTGCTAATGCTTGTTCCACTCGTCCACCACCCTATTTGTGAACCAGTTTCTTCCTATCTCCCTCCTAAACCTAAACTTATCCAACTTGAATCCGTTGTTCCGAGTCCTATCCTGCTCGGATATTATAAGAACTTTATCTATATCCCCTTTATTGATTCCTTTCACCCACTTAAATACTTCTATCATATCTCCCCGCATTCTTCGTCTTTCTAGGGAATGCAAGTTAAGTTTCTTTAACCTATCTTGATATGGAAGGTTTCTAAGTCCCGGAATCATTTTTGTCATTCTTCGCTGCACCGACTCTAGTGAATTTATATCCATTCTATAATAGGGGCACCAGAACTGAACCGCATAATCGAGGTGCGGCCTGACTAGCGCAAGATATAGTTGCAATAAGACCTCTGCACTCTTGTTACTTACACTTCTAGATATAAAACCCAATACTCTGTTTGCCTTATTTCGAACATTAACGCACTGTTTTCTAGGCCGTAGGTCCGGGCTTACAAGCACCCATAGGTCTCTTTCACAAATCGACTTCTCAAGGTTGATGTTGTTAAGGTTGTATACATAATAAGTATTTGTTCTTCCAATATTAATTACGCTGCACTTGCTGGTGTTGAATTTCATTTGCCATTTTTCAGACCACCCCTGCAATTTATTTAGATCCTCCTGTAATGCATTTGCATCCTGCCCTGAATTAATTTGCCGCCCTATTTTGGTGTCATCCGCAAACTTGCTTATGTCACTGCTGATCCCAGTATCTAGATCGTTTATGTAGATTATGAACAAGAGTGGGCCTAGTACTGACCCCTGGAGAACCCCACTGGTTACACGGCCCCACTCAGATTTAACACCATCTACGCTGACCCTCTGCGTTCTATCGGTGAGCCATCTTAATTTGCACTCCCTCGAGAGACGTAGAGCGAGGGGCGACCTGATAGAGGTGTATAAGTGGAAGGCAGGGCTAAACAAAGGGGACATTACAAAGGTACTCAAATTATCCAACCAGGAGCGAACTCGTAACAATGGTTTTGAATTAGACAAATTTAGATTTAGGCGTGAAATAGGTAAACACTGGTTTGGAAACAGAGTAGTGGATGAATGGAACAAGTTACCAAATATCATCATTAACTCGAATACGCTGAATAGCTTCAAACATAGGTTGAATGCTTATATGAGCAACAGGGGTTGGGTGTAAACGGGACTGCCCAGTATGGGCCAATAGGCCCGCTGCAGTTTCCTACATTCTTATGTTCTTATGTGCTAACCCTAGACAACATGCATGAAGACCTTGGTTGAAAACGCACAGTAATACGATAGAACACCAGCAAATTAGATAATATTGTAGCCAGACCATAAATTACCTTTACCCCTGGTTGGTTGTGATGGATTTCAAACTGATCACTAACTAACCTGTCGTCTCGATAGGGTTGGTAAACGTGATTGCGAAGCCATTTCCCCTACCCTTATTTTTCGATATACAAGTATTGGAATTACATTTCGAAACATATAATGAATTCAACTCCAAAGTAGGTAAATTATGTACCATAGAACAACACCCAAAAGTCGCTTTTGAACTTTTGCGTAGGTATAAAATTTAGGTCACTTAACGCAGGAAATATATCTCAAATTCAATTATATAGAGAGAATTCATCTTTACGTTCACAGTGAAGGAGTGCACCAAAATACAATAACACCGAATAATTGTTTTCCCAGGCTGAATAAGATCCAACTTTGTATTTGAATCTGTCAAATTGTTATGGCCAATATTTGTTTTAATAGACGAGATTAGCACACCATACCGAGACACAACTAACGAGAGCAACACAGAACTATCTCTATTATAGTGTTAACAAGCGTCTATTGTCAACTCCTGGGGGTGTTACGTTCTGGAGATACGTTCCAGTTCGTCCTGGGAGAATAATTGCCAGTGCTCAAGGGCGACCATCCATCACCATAAGTCAGACAAGTGGCAGCTCTACCCACCAACTTTCCCCCCACCACAAATAATGAAAGCTAATACCAAATATTCGGTCGTCACTTAACGTCACAGATTATATAAGAACAATGCCTGGTTATTGATGCATTAAGATGAATGTGCTGGTAGGAAGCGGACTTTACTTATATTGTTTAAGAATTAAGTTTTACGTGGAAGCGAGGGGAATGATATAAATGGCTTTTAATGTGCGAGTATAATAATAATAATAATAATAATAATAATAATAATAATAATAATAAATACAACAATAACTACAACAATAACAGTCCCTTACAAAACATTTATAGAAAACACATGCAAACATCCAGACACGGGATAAAATTAGTTTATCAAGAATGAACTATGACCAGACATGAGCTATGATCAGACATGAACCATGACCAGACAAAAACTATAGCCAGACATGAGCTATGACCATGGCGGGTGCTGCTCACCATAACATGTGTGAAACTGACCACTGACAAGTCGCCGCGTCCAGATTAGTGGCTGCTACCTCTAACTTAAAACTCCAACTTAAGCCCCTGTAACTAGCCTTTGTTCAATTCAGTTCATTTCATTATCAAGCTTCTCTCTCTCGCTAACATGTAAAATTCATTCACTGTGTCACTCCAAGACGGTAATCATCCCAATCTAGTTATTGTGTTATGATAAGCCAAGCGTGACCTCATGTTTAGACGGTCATTCAGGTGAGTCACGAACCAGGATCAGTTAACTCCTTTGGTCTGGCAGGTGGCGCTAGAGCCTGTCACTGTCATGCCAGCGGCCGCCGTGTCACTGTAAGTAACTGATGGGAGGCGTGATGGTGTTGACATTACCGTTGACAAAAAACTTGTTTCATCATAAAGACGCAATATGATGGCCCATATTACTGACGTCAGTCATTCATAAATAACTCTTGATTTAGAGCCATGAATATTATATACACAAAAAAAAACTACAACAAAAGGATTTTTTTTTCTGACAGGAGTTTCATATAAAAAAATCCTTTCCTCTTATATTATTCCATTTACAAACTAATTTCCCAATGACCGAAAGTACATTGCTGCTGCTACTACTACTACTCTTAACAACAACAACAATAATAATAACAATAATATAATAATAATAATAGTAATGATAATAATAGTAGTGGTGGTGATAGAAGTAGTGGTGGAATAATAATAATAATAATAATAATAACACAAGAATTTGGCAGCAATATCTAAGTTCTCTGTTCTAGTAGGGAGCCTTACGGCATGTCGCCCATTTACCGTCATAATCATCATCAACACATTCTCTAAAAAGAAAAAAACAATCTTTAAAATAGAAATATGAAGAAAAACTTTACTTCTGATTGGTTGATGAAGAATTTTGCCCCGCGCCATTTTACGGCTCATGACAATTCGAACCTGCCATAATTTCCTTATTCTTTTGCACCATCCCCGACCACACATTAGGCTACTCCAGGGTAGGTGTCATCGTAATAGTGTTCGTGGTTTGGACAAAATAATAATTGTGTGTATATTTCTCTATCTTGAACTAACTTCAGTATTACCACTGAACACTTATATTATTCAACAATCCTACAATGAGTTATATTTTCACCACTAGCATGTGTTAGTGGTTCCAGGATGTTAACTATTGGTGACTAGTTCATATACTAACATAAAGTAAGCGTTAATTGGCCTTAGTGATACTTCTGTATATCATCATCTACGGAAAGTCTCAAAATTGTATCTCCTCTACAAAGGCGCCTCAATTCCCTGACCTAACTCAGTATTCTATGGCACGAATTATGATCATCCACACATTTGATTCTATTCTCTTAGTTTCACTTGATTCGTTCACTGAATCGAACGAAGATGATTTGGATTCCATTAAGATTAGCCTCTAGTTAATATCGCCTGATGATTAAACACCCTAACCTAACCTAACCTGACCTAACTTAACCCCTCAACATAAATCTAGCCTAGCCTAGCCTAACCTTATACAGTATAACCAAATAAAATTTAAGACAATCTAATTTAGCCTAACCTAATGGTCAGGTGAAATAAGCTGTAGGGCTAATCTTCGTGTGATGCGAAGATTTGCAAGTGTTTTTGCCATACTGTCGAAAATCCGAGAGAGTAGTAGTCGTTGTAATAGTAGAGGGGCGCAACTTACTTAACATGGATCAGAGGTACAGGTGAGAGGTGATTCAGTTGCTGTTTGGATATGATACCAGTGGGGTGATGTAAACAGACGAGAAGTAAAAAAAATATAGTACATAGACTTATAGAGGAATGTGTCAAGGGAGAATAGGAACAGTGAATGGGAATAATGGTGATAATACATAGAAGAGAATGGAAATATAAATGATAAGTATAGAAGGAAGAGGGAGAAATTGATGTTTAGCAGTGAATGTGAGTAGAAAGTGGTAATAATAAAAGATGAAATACAAAGAGAATTGAAGATTAAAAGTAAATGTAAAAAAAAAATGAAAAAAAAAATAGAGAGAATGATAAATGAATACTAGTTTAACTGAACTGTATTTGAGGTTGTGTTTAGGTTAGGTTTAGGTTAGGTATTGTTATAGTTAGCTTTATGGTGGTTAATATTAAGGGGGGCTATTCTTTAGGTGTCCTCATTATTTTGCCTTTCATAATGTTTACAACCCAGAGAGAGGCACTTGTATCACCTTCCGCCTCGATGGTCGTGACAGGGGATAAGAACAAATAGTAATTCCCGGTAAATAAAAGTGAAACAATGGATACAATGTTATTCTCTTACTGTGGGATTTTAAATATATCAACCGGCTCTTTGTTTATTTTTAGTAAGAGTTTAAGTCATATAGGTGAATAGGCTAGAGCTCCCCAGCCGTGCTATTATTCATCCTGTGAACTCCCCAGCCGAGCTATTATTCATCCTGTGAACTCCCCAGTCGTGCTATTATTCATCCTGTGGACTCCCCAGCCGAGCTATTATTCATCCTGTGATATATAATAAATATACAAAATACTCTCGTAGATACATATGAAAAATATTACCAAGGCTAAAATATTATTTTATGAGGTTGGGATCCTACACAGCTCGAGTGATTTATCTGGCCAGGTGTCACAATGCAGTTCAGCGAGATACAATGGAATTCGTCTTTGTTGGTATTTTTCTTCCTAATGATGACAAGAGGTGAAGGGGGGGTATACTAAGTTCAGTTGGATACATACCTAGCCAAGGCTCAGTACAGCACATCCTCGACCATAGAGACAATAATTTGGCACAAAAGGACTCCAGTAGTTTTTCTCCGACATTACAGGTGGTAAGGAATTTAAAAAGGGTGATACAAGAGGTCACGAGAGTTGTTTGTGTTGCTTGTGAGTTTGGCCACCTAGCACTTATATAAAACAGAATGATTGACACTACTACTACTACTACTACTGTTACTAATGTTACTACTACTGCTGCTACCACTACTACTACTGTTACTACTACTACTGCTACCACTACTACTACTGTTACTACTACATTTAAACGTGACCTCCATCCTCCCCCAATGGCCACACCTTCGCCACCATTTTATTCCCTTAAAATTAAATATCCTAATACATAAGTAGCTATCCTAGCTATGTTGAGTTAGTTGAGCCACGGATCTATGCGGCATTTAGTGACTGTTGCCTCATAGTCAATATCTGCAACTGTTGTCGGCTTTGGGGCCGATGCTCTCGTTCCCTGAGGCAGAGCAAAGCAGACCTAAGGAGAGAGAAGGACAGTCGACATCTCATCCAGGCTGTAACATAACTTTTGGGCTGCTGCTTCTGTTAGGATAGCACTTGGTCCCATCCCACCAGAGGAGTGAACACCAGAGGAGTGAAGCTGCCTTGATCAACGTTCTGAATTCTCTCCCCGTATGCCCTTATCTTGTCGTTCTCGTTCCTCCTGTGTGCAGCACCGAGAGTTAAGTTACGGTGACATGCGGCCATGGGATCAAAAATCCTAATGTCGAAGAAGGCTCGCTGTCCCAGCATCCAGAATCCTCGAGCACTGACGTCAACACAGGCTTCGTTGGATGTGTTTGAAGTCCTATGTTGGAAATTCTCACCGTCTAATGGAAGGAGGGGCGGTTCTACCCTGACATCACGACAGATTTCCTTCAACATATTTGCTGTGAGATCCCTTACTTCGTCATGCCTCATGCATATGAAGCCCCCTTTCTTGCACACCATGGCGTGATCGAAGTCATAGGAAGAGCCACACACGCATTGGGATGGCAAACCTTCTACTGGCCTACTGTACCTTAGAGCAATGGCATCTGTAAATTCTTGTTTATTGAGACTGAAATCATTTGCCCTTATCGGTAACATAGTTAACCAGTTGGAGGCGCTCACCTCCTGCGCAAAAGCTACTTTTTTTTTTAATTTTCTGGTACTTGCAGCATCAGTTGCTGCAACTAATCACTTTGGCCGTGCTGTCGTTCTGTCGTAATGGACCATGAATCTTGTTTACTTCACTGGTATCCACCTAACCTGTTGCGTTCTGAGCTATCGTGTGGTCAGTGAGGGCTGCAGTGAGCTTAACTGAGCTTTGATGTTCGGTGGCAGCAATGTCCTCTGGATTGGTCTATCCCATTCCTCCCAGTTTCGGTGGTAGTGCAAGGAGTGATCTTTCTACTGGGGTTAAGTGAAGGTGTTCCACTAATTTGGGAATGAAATTGACGCTGATAGCTTCTTCCAGAGGGTGGAGGAGGGGTCCGATCTCAGGGATGGTACGCATCAGGTAGTTCCAGCGATGCTTGACTCCATGGGTGAATGCTGCAAAGGCCGCATGTGGCTCTGTGTTAGCAATCTCAGACAGAGCTTGGATTTTACTAACCCACTCATTCACCTTTCCCGCCACGTACTCGGTCTTGAAGTCCGTAGTGCCAATTACTGCGCATAGATGTCTTTGGCCGTCCTTAGTTATTTTGACCTCACTTCAGCCAAAAACCTCCAATGCCCGTTCATAATGTTCTGGCTTCACGATGAGGAAGGACTTGCTGGCGTTTGGGTGGTACCCTATTTGTAGACCTCGTGATGTTACCAGGTCCCACCACTTTTTGATGTCCTCCACTTTTCCTGCTCCTGTAAGATCGTCAGCATACGCCACTTGCTTGACCTCGGTTGTTTCAAAATTTATTGTGTGTTGGAGCACGGATAGGCCTATTGCGTACATTGCCATTGCAACAGGGTCCCCCTGCGTTGTTCCGTCAGTTGACTGTATGATGGTATAACCTCTTAGAGCCTTGTTGTTTACTATATAGAGGTCTGACGGATTCCTATAGGTGCTTTCAACATACATTGCAAAGCTTGGACACTTCATCTTGATGTTGCGCAGTGCGGCCTTGCGGTTAAATATGTTGAAAGGGTTTGAAGCGTCCACCAGGAGAACGGCCTCACAACCACGCTGCTCAAATATCGTTCTCATGGCGTGAATGGCAGCTTCCCCTCCAGCCTGGTGGCCAGCACAAACTTGCAGGTTCCCTGCTGCTGCCCTGACATCATCCTTTAACACCTCCATTATGCATTTTCCGATGATCCGCCTCAGCACTTCCCCCACCCCTATAGGCCTACATCCTGGATTCTTATCCAGGGGAATGAGGCGGCAGGCCGTCAGAGCATGGATGTGTTGGCAGCACGAGGTTGCTAGCTTTCTTGCAAGGGCGACCATGGCAGTGCATAGATCACTTGCTACGGGGCAAAACTTGTTAGTGCTGAATGACTCTCCAATCGTTTGCATCCAGACCTGAAAGGCCAGCCCCTCCCTGAGTTTTCAGTGCCTTTTCCACACCATCCCTCTTGTTATTTTCTCGAACAGGACAGCATTTGGTTGGATATAGTCACCGTGGAACCCGATGCCTTCGTCTTCACTTGCAGGGGGATGTTTTTCCTACAGTTGTATTAATGTCTCTCTGTTTATTGGCAGGACCCCACAGGAGGATTCCTCTGTAAGAGATCTTACCGCCAAAGACACTTTTCCCACACGCATTTTGTTTCCAAACTTTCTTGCAACGTCATCGTTACTACGACTGCTACCACTACTACTACTGTTACTACTACTGCTACCATTACTACTACTACTGTTACCACTACTACGAATAATAATAACTACAACAACAACAACATTAATAATAATAGCAATAATAATAATAATAATAATAATAATAATAATAATAATAATAATAATAATAGTAACTCCCACCACCACCACCACATTAACATTCACACACCGCTCTCTAATAAATCACTAGGCGGACATTTCCACCTCAAAAGTCTTCACTACGAGGGAAGAAGTTTGACAATGATGAGCAAACTACTGGTAAGAGTTATGAGAGATGGCAGTCAAGGCAGCAGCATCATTTTGATGTATGTGACAATCGGTGTCTTACAGACGTCTATAGGTGATGTTGGCTGTTATGTTGATGGTGAGGTTGGCTGTTATGTTGATGGTGAGGTTGGCTGTTATGTTGATGGTGAGGTTGGCTGTTATGTTGATGGTGAGGTTGGCTGTTATGTTGATGGTGATGTTGGCTGTCATGTTGATGGTGATGTTGGCTGTTATGTTGATGGTGATGTTGGCTGTTATGTTGATGGTGATGTTGGCTGTCATGTTGATGGTGATGTTGGCTGTCATGTTGATGGTGATGTTGGCTGTCATGTTGATGGTGATGTTGGCTGTTATGTTGATGGTGATGTTGGCTGTTATGTTGATGGTGATGTTGGCTGTCATGTTGATGGTGATGTTGGCTGTTATGTTGATGGTGATGTTGGCTGTCATGTTGATGGTGATGTTGGCTGTTATGTTGATGGTGATGTTGGTTGTTATGTTGATGTTTATGTTGGTTGTTTTGTTGATGATGATGTTGGGTGTGATGTTGATGGTGATGTTGGCTGTTATGTTGATGGTGATATTGGCTGTTATGTTGATGGTGATGTTAGTTGTTATGTTGATGGTGATGTTGGGTGTGATGTTGATGGTGATGTTGGCTGTTATGTTGATGGTGATGTTGGCTGTTACGTTGATGGTGAGGTTGGCTGTTATGTTGAGGGTGAGGTTGGATGTTATGTTGATGGTGAGGTTGGATGTTATGTTGATGGTGATATTGGTTGTTATGTTGATGTTTATGTTGGTTGTTTTGTTGATGATGATGTTGGTTGTTTTGTTGATGATGATGTCGGGTGTGATGTTGATGGTGATGTTGGCTGTTATGTTGATGGTGATGTTGGCTGTTATGTTGATGGTGATGTTAGTTGCTATGTTGATGTTAATGTTGGTTGTTATGTTGATGGTGATGTTGGTTGTTTTGTTGATGTTAATGTTGGTTGTTATGTTGATGGTGATGTTGGCTTTTACGTTGATGGTGATGTTGGTTGTTATGTTGATGTTAATGTTGGTTGTTATGTTGATGATGAATTGGGTGTTATGTTGATGGTGATGTTGGTTGTTATGTTGATGTTAATGTTGGTTGTTATGTTGATGATGAAGTTGGGTGTTATGTTGATGGTAATGTTGGTTGTTATGTTGATGTTAATGTTGGTTGTTATTTTGATGGTGATGTTGGTTGTTATGTTGATGTTAATGTTGGGTGTTATGTTGATGGTGATGTTGGTTGTTATGTTGATGTTAATGTTGGGTGTTATGTTGATGGTGATGTTGGTTGTTATGTTGATGTTAATGTTGGGTGTGATGTTGATGGTGATGTTGGTTGTTATGTTGATGTTAATGTTGGCTGTTATGTTGATGATGATGTTGGGTGTTATGTTGATGGTGATGATAGTTGTTATGTTGATGTTAATGTTGAGTGTGATGTTGATGGTGATGTTGGTTGTTATGTTGATGTTAATGTTGGTTGTTATGTTGATGATGATGTTGGGTGTGATGTTGATGGCGATGTTGGCTGTTATGTTGATGGTGATGTTGGTTGTTATGTTGATGTTAATGTTGGTTGTTATGTTGATGATGATGTTGATGATGATGTTGGGTGTGATGTTGATGGTGATGTTGGCTGTTATGTTGATGGTGATGTTGGCTGTTATGTTGATGGTGATGTTGGCTGTTATGTTGATGGTGATGTTGGCTGTTATGTTGATGGTGATGTTGGCTGTTATGTTGATGGTGATGTTGGTGGTTATGTTGATGTTAATGTTGGTTGCTATGTTGATGATGATGTTGGGTGTGATGTTGATGGTGATGTTGGCTGTTATGTTGATGGTGATGTTCGTTGTTATGTTGATGTTAATGTTGGTTGTTATGTTGATGATGATGTTGGGTGTAATGGTGATGTTTGCTGTTATGTTGATGGTGATGTTGGTTGTTATGTTGATGTTAATGTTGGTTGTTATGTTGATGATGACGTTGGGTGTGATGTTGATGGTGATGTTGGCTATTATGTTGATGGTGATGTTGGCTGTTATGTTGATGGTGATGTTGGCTGTAATGTTGATGGTGATGTTGGCTGTTATGTTGATGGTGATGTTGGGTGTGATGTTGATGGTGATGTTGGTTGTTATGTTAATGGTGATGTTGGTTGTTATGTTGATGGTGATGTTGGTTGTTATGTTGATGATGATGTTGGGTGTGATGTTGATGGTGATGTTGATGGTGATGTTAGCGGTTATGTTGATGGTGACGTTGGATGTTATGTTGATGGTGATGTTGGCTGTCATGTTGATGGTGATGTTGGTTGCTATGTTGCTGGTGATGTTGGATGTTATGTTGGTGGTGATGTTGGCTGCTATGTTGATGTTGGCTGTTATGTTGATGTTGCCTGTTATGTTGATGTTGGTTGTTTTGATGTTGATGTTGGCTGTTTTGTTCATGGTGGCTGTAATGTTGATGTTGGCTGTCATGTTGATGTTGGCTGTCATGTTGATGTTGGCTGTCATGTTGATGTTGGCTGTCAGGTTGATGTTGGTTGTTTTGTTGTTGATGTTGGCTGTTTTGTTCATGTTGGCTGTGATGTTAATGTTGGCTGTCATGTTGATGTTGGCTGTCATGTTGATGTTGGCTGTTGATGTTGATGTTGGCTGTTGATGTTTGCTATCATGTTGATGTTGGCTGTCATGTTAATGTTGGTTGTCATTTTGACGTTGGCTGTCATATTGATGTTGGCTCTCATGTTGATGTTGGTTGTCATTTTGGTGTTGGCTGTCATGCTGATGTTGGTTGTCATGTTGATGTCGGTTGTCATGTTGATGTTAGTTGTCATGGTGATGTTGGCTGTCATGTTGATGTTGGCTGTCATGTTGATGTTGGTTGTCATGTTGGTGTTGGCTGTCAGTCTTAGCTAATATTGACTGTCAGATCTCTTACTTAATGAAGCAATTCTTATCACCTTTTAATGGACAAAAATAATCTTAAAATATTTTCCTTATTCCTGAACTAAAAACGAAAACAAAAATGCCGGTATTAACTCTTCACATCTCGCCTAAGTTTACTCTTCAAAGTTATTAAGAATTCACAGGTGTGTTGGTAACTTGGCTTTCCCAGCCCACTTTAATACAATTACTTTAAACTTCGAATAATGAATACAATTTAACCCTTGCTCGTAGAGTAAAGGAGGTATTGTATTTGAATCGTGTGTGTGTGTGTGTGTGTGTGTGTGTGTGTGGTGATCGGGCTCGGTATCAGCTAAAGATGACTTTTCCTTTATTTATAACTCAACTATAGAATAAAATGATCCGACGATATTTCCAGATAAAAATAAGAGCCCAGAAATCGTCTATGAACCCTCGATTTCAAACCATAACATTATTGACTTTATTGCATGCAAATTATATTTAGTAACAGCGATAATTGCCGGTTTGTGTTGTCCGTTTCATATCATTACGGACCCTGGTGATCATACGGACGATTAATTGCCGGTTTGTGTTGTCCGTTTCATATCATTAAGGACCCTGGTGATCATACGGACGATTAATTGCCGGTTTGTGTTGTCCGTTTCATATCATTACGGACCCTGGTGATCATACGGACGATTAATTGCCGGTTTGTGTTGTCCGTTTCATATCATTACAGACACTGGTGATCATACGGAGGATCATTCCACAGGTGAGCCCAAACATAACTGAGCATCATTATGTAAGTAAAGTAACTGTCACGCACAAGAAGGGGGAAGAGTAAAGCGAATTGTGGTGTACATGATGCAATGAATGCCTTCTTGTTAAACTAACCAAACCCAGCTGGTGATGTGTGTTCCTCCCAAGACCCAGCTGGTGATGTGTGTTCCTCCCAAGACCCAGTTGGTGATGTGTGTTCCTCCCAAGACCCAGCTGGTGGTGTGTGTTCCTCCCAAGACCCAGTTGGTGGCCTGTGTTCCTCCCATGACCCAGCTGGTGATGTGTGTTTCTCCCAAGACCCAGCTGGTGGCCTGTGTTCCTCCCAAGATCCAGCTGGTGGCCTGTGTTCCTCCTAAGACCCAGCTGGTGGTGTGTGTTCCTCCCAAGACCCAGCTGGTGGCCTGTGTTCCTCCCAAGATCCAGCTGGTGGCCTGCGTTCCTCCCAAGACCCAGCTGGTGATGTGTGTTTCTCCCAAGACCCAGCTGGTGGCCTGCGTTCCTCCCAAGACCCAGCTGGTGGACTGTTTTCCTCCCAAGACCCAGCTGGTGGCCTGCGTTCCTCCCAAGACCCAGCTGGTGGCCTGCGTTCCTCCCAAGACCCAGCTGGTGGCCTGCGTTCCTCCCAAGACCCAACTACAGCTCCACCAACACACCCAACAGCGTACTTTGGTTGTCTAGGCTATCCAGACATAGGCTCTGGTTCCATGTTTTTTACGTCACATTTTACCGCCACTTTCCTCCTCCAGCGGAGATTTAATAAAGGCTGTTGTAACACTAGTTTGTTGACGTTATTGGGAGGGGGGAGATGGAGGGCTCTTTTTTCATACAACGACCATTTTCATAAAGTAAATAAATATTAAAAAAAAACAGAACAAAATATCACGAGATGAATTATTATGAATGAATTAAAATTTCGTTTGTATGAAATTCGCTTTAAAATACATCTTGGTTTTTTGAGACTTACTATTATAATTTTTAATTGGTGGTCATTGTGAGAAATATATTTTTAATGACAGGTGAAGCGTTCGTAAAAATATGAAAAACATCGAGGCTCAGTGATCATCGTGGAGCCACCAGCACCTTTTTCAGGTAATATGCGACTCATATAACGTTATTTTGACCACGAAACTGTCAAGGACTGATGTACAGGAGCTGACAGGTGACACGATACCATGTTGTTGTTTTTTTTGGTCACAGGAGACATTGACAGTGACATTGAAACAAAAAAGTCACTAATATTATTTGAGAGAGAGAGAGAGAGAGAGAGAGAGAGAGAGAGAGAGAGAGAGAGAGAGAGAGAGAGAGAGAGAGAGAGAGAGATTACATAGCTGATGTGGAAATATTAAGAGATTGGGAAGAAAAGACGAGAAGAAATAGTTTTTGATACCTGAAGTTGGTAGTAAGAGTGAGGGGGAGGACCGACGTGGAGGTGGAAGGAGTGTTGTACTGGGCAGGAGGTTGATGGGAGGTGAAGGAGGCAGTGACGCCCGTGCATGATCAGTGAACCTGCAGTAATGGCATCAACCTTCTTTATGAGGACGACGAACATGTTGCCCAGAAAGATGGTGAAATTATCAGTCTTGTTGTGGAAAGTGAAAACCAGCACAACACACATATGACGGTCTTACCCTGAGATGAGTGACCCCGGCAAGCTCTTCACGCTGTCACTCACAAATAACCTTCTCTTTGCTCTCATATGCTGGATAAATATGGCGCGACTTAACGGCCTAACTGAACTACTTTGTAACTGTTAGCATAAAATAGTCGATACCTTACGCTGGCAAAATGTTTAGAAGTTTCTCCTATTACTGTAAATCCGCGAACATGAGGAATTAGGCAAAGGAAACGCATATTATAAACACAGCCTTGGACCTTAAACACGAAGCAAACCCTGGAGATACCAGCACTTTCATCCCACCCTGTGTTATCCTTCCTCTTGGCAATCGGATAAACAATACAAACAATATTATTACGAAGGAGTTGAGGAAGATCCAAGCAACAAGAAGAAAACGACTTATGGATCTAATATCCAAGACAATAGGCTGCAGTTTCTAAGGTGTTGCTGGGGCAAACAGCGTGACCCAGGAAATGTCTGGGAGGAAGGGAGTTGATAGTAGAGCGTGAACCTCTTCCAATAAGAGTGACAACAAACAGCTGTCAGTGTGGCAAAATTGTCACGATGAGAGCTTCGTGGTCATACTGGGACGATGGTGGTGAAAGAAACTCCGTCACTTACATCCAGTAAAAGGTGCCTAACACGTGACTACCTTCTTGTGGGGGAAATTTTCAATGATCGAGGAATCAAGATTGAAGAGCTAAAGAGGGACGGAAGATTCTGTTCCACTGTGATTACTGCTGTCACATGTCATGGTCTTGTGACCCATAGGAGGAGGATGTACTGTACGTGTGAGGAGGTTTTGTGTTATAAGCCTACTGCCACATCTCCCCCCCCCCCCCCCAGCCACCTTAACCTCATCCACAACAATGTGTCGGGATGACAGTGGGTGTGACTGGTCCAGGAACACGAGTGAGGTGTTCAGGGAAGGTAATAACGGCGAGAGACAGTGTTCACAGTCAATTAAATTTTCAGATTGGACACATACATTAATGTAACGTCATACAGCCGCCAGGTCTTGAAATCAACTGAGCTCTGTGTTATATGTAGCTGCAGATGTGACTCAGGAGTTAAGAAAAGGCAGATACCATACGTTGGTCTTACCATTATGAGGTATAAGAATTCAAGTAATTTTGTTGAAGGAATAAATAATAAGTTAGTATTATCCACAGTCTGTCTGTCAGAAGAGATGATAAGTCATTGCGATTTACCCCTTTATCTCCCCATAGGAGGAATAGGAATGGTAAAAAAAAAAAAAAAAAAAAAAAAAACGGGATAAACTTGACAAATCTCCGTTACTGGTGATGCCCAAGAAGGTAATATTTGTATTTTAGGTAAACACGTGTTCAGACATTTCAGGAGATTTGCACCATGTTGCGAGATAAGGATCACCGATCTCGTAATAAATGATGTTGTTAGCCTTCCCCAGGACAGAGAGAGAGAGAGAGAGAGAGAGAGAGAGAGAGAGAGAGAGAGAGAGAGAGAGAGAGAGACACACATCAATCAAGGAGTCCTGTCATCAAGCGACCTGTTCTCATGTTTGTTTGATGTAGGAAGGAACAGTGATATTACCAATGGCAACTTTCCCCTACTGACACACTATATGCTGCTGGGCCACTTTCAGGTTTATTGCAGGAACAAAGACCAAAATTGACCATAACGAAGTGAGGAGTGTCGAAATAAACAAGCTCATTGGTGGAGTCATCACACATAACCTGTAGTCCATCTCCATAGACTCTGCAGCACTGAGCAGTAATAACAATGTTTGTGAACAGTGAAATGCGGTTATGTTAGGTATATTATTTACATGCCAAAAAGATATTGAACAAAGTTAACTGTTTGAATTAATTTACTAAACTAATAAACAGAACAAAACTAACTTTTTGGTTCGTTTCTTAATCTTTTGGAATAGTCAAGCGCTGAGCGGGAAGGAGGAAAACATCCACCGCAACTTTCTTCACAAAATAAACTTATTTACGGCTTATCTTTCATTTTTTGCCTCCAGAGTTTATTTACTCCAGGTATTTACTCCACTTTTAATGGAGGCTCTAGTGAATGTGTGTGTCTCTCTCTCAACATATGTATTTAACCCCTTGTGTACACCCACCCCACTCTGAGGTGAATAAAATGGTGTCCCGTAGTGAAGGTGATAGTTATCTATCTACATTCATCACCGCCACACTGGAACACCATCTCACCAAGGTTTATCCACATATGTTATTTAATACCTGGGAAATATAAATACTGTTCTCTCTCTGTCGTGGCGTAAGGTCAACAAGTTAGACACGTTCCCATAGCTTCGGTGTGTGGCAATCTATTTATAATACTTTGAGAATTCTATCCCCATTAACCTACAAACTAACAAGGTAACATTCTACTTTTACAATTAAAAATCTAACAAACTAACATTCTACCTTTATAACCCACGAACTATCAAACTAACATTCTACTTTTATAACTAACATTCTACTTTTATCTGTCCTGTTATATTTGTTTTCGTATTTTAGTCAGCTGTTATCTCTTTCTCTCTCCCTTTCTCCCTATGTTCTCTTTCATCTCTTAGGTTATTATCTCACCTTATGTCAATATCTCCAATACCTGTGTGTTTTTCTTCTCATGTTCCTCCTTCCTCACTATCTGTACACTTCCCCTCACATTCCCCCTCCGTCACTATCTGTATACTTCCCCTCCCGTTCTCCCTCCGTCACTATCTGTACACTTCCCCTCACGTTCCCCCTCCCTCACTATCTGTACACTTCCCACACGTTCCCCCTCCGTCACTATCTGTACACTTCCTTCACGTTCCCCCTCCCTCACTATCTGTACACTTCCCACACGTTCCCCCTCCCTCACTATCTGTACACTTCCTTCACGTTCCCCCTCCCTCACTATCTGTACACTTCCCCTCCCGTTCCCCCTCCCTCACTATCTGTACACTCCCCTCACGTTCCCCCTCCCTCACTATCTGTACACTTCCCCTCACGTTCCCCCTCCGTCACTATCTGTACACTGCCCACACATTCTCCCTCCCTCACTATCTGTACACTTCCCTCACGTTCCCCCTCCCTTAATACCCAAACGTTCTCATCATGCCCCCCCTCCTCCTCCAGTGGGTGTGAGAGACAGTAAGGGTACACGTGTGAGTGAGCTGCAATGGTCATAACAGTGGGGAGCAAATACTGCAGACATCATCTAGTAGTCTGCATCATATATAGACAAAATACATCACAGGTATAGATAGAAAAAACAGGTGATACGATACTGAGTAAATCAAATAAATAATAAATGAAGAAGGAAGAGAGAGAGAGAGAGAGAGAGAGGATGATATTGATAATAATAATAACAACCACCGACCAACAACAACAATAATAACAACCCCTTCACCAACCAATGATTTCCTTTTTCTTGCAATAAACATATCAATCTTAGGCTAGTGACAAGAATGATCAAATACACTCATATGGAAAATGATCCGTGACTGTAAGAAAATTATATTGAGGGAATAAGAATTGAATCACATGAAATTGTAACAGATACAATGGCGTGTGTGGGATAATGTCCAACCTATCTGCCAGACCATCAGGGAATATTTTACGGAATCTGGAATTCTTGTTGTCAGTTTATACACAGATGATAACAGCCACACAACAGTAACGGTGACGTAGATGATTGTATTTCGTCTTAATGACTTCCATCCTACGACATATAACGAATAATCTGTCCACTGCATCATCCTGTTCCGTGGTCCGCTTCCTCCGGTGCGTTGAGAGAATTTTGCTTAATTCGCACTGCACCAACTTTTACGTGACTCTTATTCATCTGGTAACTGTGAGGCCGCCAGTCTACAGCGAGAGATATCACGGAAATGACACAAGGATAACACTAGCTCGTGAATGGATTGGATTTTCAAAAGTAATATGGTATATCTGATTAGTATACGAGTATACCACACGCATACCCAAGACCACCGAGTGCGCACACGCACACACACACACACACATACACACACACACACGCGCGCGCACGCACACACACACCACACACACACACACACACACCACACGCGCGCACATACACACACACACACACACAGGTTCGCTGTGAAAGTTAGTATGGATGATGGTCACGAGCCTTGTTTTAACACCCTTTGATATGTTATTTTATAGGATTAGTCGCTTTAATTGGCACGACTGTCCAATCAAAACATTCTGATTTCGGAAAAAAATATAAAATAATCCTTGTGGCGGCTAAGCCTGGCAGCCAATTGTACCATACTGGCAGTTATGACAAGAATATATTGATAAAATAAATGTACCCCCCCCAAAAAAAACAACAACAACAACAGAGAATAACCAATGGAACGTGGGATTAGAACCAGTGTATGAGGTAGACTCTGTAGGTTTCATTTCAGAGAGGGAAGTATTGGTCACAAGGAACAATAAGATGCAATGGAAATTTATGTGTAAGTAGAGCTTAAGAGATGAGAGGACAGACGTTAACTTAGAGGAAAGATGTGCAGAGATGTTTACTGAAGAGATGTGTCTGGGAGGCTGTGCTGAGGGCAGTGTTGGAGAGACGGAGGATATACTCAGGGTAGTGTTGGAGAGAAGGTGGTTATACTCGGGGTAGTGTTGGAGAGACGGAGGTTATCACTCGGGGTAGTGTTGGAGAGACGGAGGTTATCACTCGGGGTAGTGTTGGAGAGACGGAGGTTATCACTCGGGGTAGTGTTGGAGAGACGGAGGTTATCACGCGGGGTAGTGTTGAAGAAACAGGGGGGTTACACACACACACACACACACACACACACACACACACACGAGACACTGAAAATTCCAAACAGACAGACGAACAAAAAAGCAGATGGCGAGCGTGATTAATTTATAACCAGCTGTCAGGTCAGAAGGAATGAAAAACAGAGGAAGGCAAAGATAAGTTTCCCAAGTTGCCAATAAATTCTCAGTTGAAATTCCTCATTTTTCCTTTTGGCCTTTGGAACATTTCGGTAGGCGAAGTCTGTTGTTTGTCAAATTTTGCTTCACAAGGACAACGTGTACACTTAAAAAAACAATATAAAAGGCAGACAACAACTTTCAGGTGATGGTCTTGGCTATGGTATGGACGGACCATTACCTGAAAGTTGGCGTAACTTTGAATATACCCGTACGGTGTTGTGAGGTTGTATAAAAATTCTCTGGCACCAATAAACAAAGTATATAAAAGAAAAATAAATACACTGACAACTCAAGTTACAAGTTGAAATAGCCGTAGCCACCCAGCGCAATGCAACTCTAATTTCTCTCAAATATCTATCCTCTCAATGTTTATAACCTAACCTAACCTCACACACAACTCCACCATAACAATACACAAATGGATCCTGACACTGCGATCATACAGTTGTATAAACTCAGGGACTACTAGCGCCATCTACCATCTAACACTCTACTACCGTATAAATTTGTTAATGCCGTCGACTAAATTCACGCGCCATGATTTACTAAAATATTGATAACATTAAAACAACATGAATAATCATCTTTACATACAGTATTATAAATGAACAGAGTTTATACGAAAGCATCTGTTGAACTGACAGAGTATCATAAGGGATAACTAATCAATTCTCTTGGAAGGCACAACCCGGAACAACGCACTCAGTAATAAACACCAAACTGAATAAACAGACAAGTAGCAGAGATACGAACAGCTAACATGTGTCAAAGCGTCCACACGAAAACATGATTAAGTTGAACGTCAGACGAACCACCAAGATACAGATCAGGAGTCACCCAAGACACAGTCCATCGACATGACTGCGAACAAGACTGGAGCTGTATAAAGGAATATAAACAAAGGAACAAGTCAATGGTAATATTCAAGGAGGACTGGCGCATGACCTACTCTCCACACACACACACATCACACGCGGCTACATTACGTAAGAGAACAAAAATACAAAAAAATGCAAATAAAATAAGAGGAAAAGTTTCAACAGTCATGTAAGATACAACAATAATAACTTTGTGGTAAGAGTAATGAACATGTGACTCACAAGGACAATGGTTGACCCCCTGGTTAATCACTCGCCTGAGGTTGAGAGAGAGAGAGAGAGCAATAGGTTGGACAGAGTTCTAAGTTATGGGAACGTTTCCAGTTATCTGAGACTCACCTAACTTACCGAGGACTCTTGAGATAATTCCCTCAACGCTGCCGCTCCATCACAGTAATTATATTAGAGATTCAATCTCAACAATTACTGAGAGACCAACTTGGAAACTTCACCATCACCATTAAATTTACTCTATAACCTGATGCTTAGTTCACGATGGTATTACTTGGACCTACATCACCAGTTCATAAATTAAGACACTCTGAAATATCTCAGTTCACACACCACAGCAGAATGAATCACCAACTTTCCAACTGATAATGCTATCCACTTTGTGATAGATAAATAAGGAGGTTCAGAATACAGTAGTTTCACCAATGGCCACAAATTAAGACACATGGAAATGTTACTTTTCTTCTAATTTAAACTAAATATTTCGAAGTTAATATCAGACGCGAATATTCAATTTTTCAAATATTAACCAAAATATTAACCCTTCCGTTGTTCCGGGGGCAATATAAGCAGAAAGTCATGAGCAGTATTGTCATGGTTTTCTAATTCACGTACGAGGAAGGTTGGTAGTTACACGGAGACCTTTAACATCAGTCTGTGAAGGAACGACCCATTTCATCCTATTCTTATCCATGGTATTGTCGGTGTTTTTAGTATAAAGATAACACTCAGATCAAACTGGTGATCATCAGATGACGGAGCTGATGATATATGAAACAGTTTCACGTATGCTCTAATTATTGATGACTTGAGTATTTACTAATATAAATACAGTGAAACCTTCATATAACGAACTTCTCTCTCCAAATAATCCGTTAGATGAGGTTTCACATCTAAAGGACCCTCGATATAATGGACTAACCTCGTTAAATAGAGGTTTTACTGTATACGCTTAACGACCTTAGTTACATAAGAGCAGTAATACATTATAACACTACAGAAGAGACAGGTCGTACTTTACTTCACACTTAACAAAGATAATTGAAGTAGTTTCCTCTCGTTAAGTGTTATATCTTATGGAGTCGTATTTTGGTAGATTATTCCTTATAAATGAAAGAAATTATGAGAACATTCTGCCTATTACAATATTAAGTAATTTTCTGTGTTTTGTGTATTATTATTATTATTATTATTATTATGATTATTATTATTATGATTATTATTATTATTATTATTATTATTATTATTATTTACTTTTCCACTGTCCACCATATCATCCACTGTTTTCTAGTTTCCAGCAGCAATCATTTCCCATCATAAGTCAATTGTTCATCCACTCTCGAAATAAGAGTCTGTCCCTGAAGTACAGTCTGGGTTGTGTGGGGGCGTTTGTTAATATTCAAGTTTAGTGGAATCGAATGTTTATTTTGCATCATTCATTTAACACACAATGAGTTAAATCACCAACGATAAATAAGTATCAAATCAATAAGAAATGAGACCAGTCAAGATATATTTCATTACTAAAATATTCTTTTTCATTACACCCAACAAACTGAATTCGTTAATAATGTTGATAAGATTAAAATTCTGACGACTGTTTGTTAACACTTGGTTCAAATATGTCAATGAAGAATACAAGTGTTTATGGACCACGAGATATTAGGCAAAGTAGCGGGTTTTTTTTCTCATGACAACAAATAAAAGTTACACTGCATTATGATACTTAAGGTAATGTTGTAAAGACTATTGTTATATTTAGTAATAACTATTATCTTACGGTTATTTTTGTGTGATGATAATTATCTGGTATAGTCTGACACATTACTCGGGCTTTGTAAATATGCTGAGGCCTCGTGATCATGGTGGGCAGAAAGATTACACAAAGACCAGGAATAATTCAATTAGCGAAGTTTTAATACAACGAACGTAAAAAGAACAAGTTTCATAACGAGGCAGCGGCCATGGCTTGTTTGTCACAGCTCATGGAATTCATAGGATAGTTTCCATGTAAAGTGTGAAATAAAAAAGAGGAATTTCACCAGCACCTCATTAATATATTTTACCAGATATATCACATCTATTGACGACTTAAATTCCTTTCAAAATTATGGTTAAAAAATAGTCTTCTCGCACTAATATTTACACTTTCTAAACATTATCATAACTGTGTAGCGTTGTTAGGCTACTAAATGGTGCATCATGTTGGTATGTCACTGACTAAGGTCAAGAAGATAGAGGGCTTGGATGTATGTAAATAATGCGTCGAAACAACAGTTTATTTTTATCCACACCATTACTATACAAGCTGCAGCACGAGTGGGCAAACCAGCACGGGAGCCACGCCTTGTATGTGTGGCTTCCAAGGGTTGGCATGCGAGGCAAAATGAAACCGATATTATCGTCAAAGTGTCTGACCACCGTAGCTTCCCAACGCACAGAAAACAACAGATCTACAGATCCAACAAGCGAGCAGATGAAACACACTACTGCCCTAAACGGATGGTAAACCGCTGTTGTGGGACGACACATGTGCTTCCATCTTGGCGACTACTTATCTCGAGGGAAAATCAAATGGAGGCAAAGTTTAGGACCCGGAGCTATGAATATTGCTTTGTGTCAACAGGGACAGAGACAATGGGAGCCTGAGGCATCATGACCTGGAGTTACAGAATGAATTGGTTTCCACTAGTGACTTACTTGTTCCAGCGCCTCAACAGAGCGATCTGGTGAGTGAATGCCTGCTGCATGCTTACTGGACTTTCGTTCCTCATCTGAGGGACTCGAGAGAGTCCGTCGTCATGGCACATCCACGAAAGAAATGACAACACCGGACAGGAAGAAGCACAGTTGGCAGGGAGAGGACATAGCCCTCTCCCCAATTCTCCATCATCCACCCACCAATCCACCCTCGGGTCATCTATGGATCAGACAGAATTTCGTGGATCATTGATCTCATAACCTCATAACCTCCCTGAGAGGGAGGCCAATATAATGATCCTCTCAGCCTGCCCAGCCAGGCTAGCACAGAGGAAATTTTGACGCATCTGAACGCCATCGCCTCAAGCTGAGTAACCTGTATAGAAAAAATAGTCTGCACAGTTTAATTCAAAGTACATCTAGTTCATTTTTTACAGTGAACCCCAGCGATAGTTAAATGAACCCAACTGATACCCAAACGAACCTCAATGGTACTCAAAAGACCCCAAACGAATTGAAGGTTCTTACTTATACTCGTTTTTAATACCCCCGTCTCCATCACCAACTCTAACTAGCACCATCTTCCTCACAAGCACCATCTCTCACTATATCTCTCACACGTTCTCCTCACAATCAGAGTCTCTCCTACCCTTGTGTAAATCTCTAAGAATCTCAAGAGTCCCCCCCCCCCCACAACTCTTCCTCCTTTGGCCCTGAAATCTCCAACAGCATAAAAAAGTCAAAGTGTCCTCCTCCTCCACTGCTCGACGCTCAATGGATGTTTTGTGTAGCTCTGTAAACAAAATATTGCAACAATTTTTACTTAGCACAAGACTTTTTGCGTCTCTGTGTGTTTATCATCCAGTTGCAGTCTCACGCTACAAAACTTAAACGCTGCCTAGGGAAGGTTGGGTTGGGTTGGGGAACACAAACTACACACATTCTCCAGAGAATTTGATGCTAATAAATGTGACTACATGTACTTATGTTTATTATTTATTATTTACAATTTATGATCACTTATCTGACATGTAAAATATCACATTTATTATATCAGAAGACTAGAATACCAAACCTAACCTAACCTAACCTAACAACCTAGTTTGTACTTTAACTGAGGGGCTTTTGTCCTACCTTGCACTTTAACTGGGGGTGGGGGGGGGGGGGTTGTCTGTGGGGGCTTTACGCCCGTATTATGAAGAAACATCTTCCCTTGAAGAGGGTCGTCGTGTTTCAACCCGAGTTTTAAACACCACCCCGTTAAGTACTGTACTACGGTGTCCCTGTGTTGTAAGCCCTCAATCTTCACAGTCACCATTGGAGTTTAAGATTTCACAATATATAGACGAACAAATTCATATCATAATTCCCTAATCCACATAGTCTTTTCTTGTACCATAATATAAGTGGAAAAAGTGGGTTTAATAATCACAAGAGACTGCTATACAGACAGTACAACACACAGCATACTAAACCTTCGGTACAGTGTGTCAGCACCTATGCTCGACTGTTTTCACTTCCCCACTTGCAAAATAAGGTACCTATTTACAGCTGGGTGGACTTGGATTGCCTGGGATTGAGCCAGTTACTCTTAAGAACCGATTACAAGCCTCTAAGACGAATCTCAGACGATTGACAATTTAACCAAAACTAACCTAATCCTTCATGTGGGATGGGAAAAATATTAAAATATCCTGCAACTTTGTTTATGATCTTTCAATATAAAGCAGAACTATAGGTGTAAAATTCTATAAAAAAATATGATAAATCTGTAACATCAGACGTCGGACACAGGCCTCACCTAAGAGACGCTATCCTTGGCCAGTACGGGAAAAAAGAGCTGTTGCCAGGCGCCATCACCATGGCGACCTCACACCACATCACACCTACTACTACTACTACTTTGCTGTCACTCGGAATCGAGAATGACGATCATCCAGCTAAGATACAATATTAGGAGTTATTAGGGATGTCACCTTCATTGGTGAGTTTTGAGGTGACTGTAGAGGCCGATACGGGACCCGCAGAGTTGTTCACAGATGTTGCACATGTGGAGGGCTACATCGAGTGTGGGGGTGGGGCGGCGGCAGCGTCTTTCCGGCGTTGGCGCTTGTCTGTCTCGGTTTGCAGTCGGGCTAACTCGAAAGTATTGACACCTTCCCGTGTGGTGCTCCTCCAAGCGTTACGATGTAGAGTAATCGACTCCCAGGTGAGGGGGTCGATTTGGCACTTTTTCAGGTTTGTCTTAAGACTATCCTTATACCTTTTCAGTTGCCCGCCAGCGTTACGTTTACTATTCGTTAGGTGACTGTAAAGTAGCTGCATTGGCAATCTACTGTCGTCCATGTGGGTAACATGGCCAGTCCAGCGTAGTTGTTCATGGATAATGGTAGCTTCGATACTCTTACAGTTGGTGTCAGAAAGGATGCTGGCATTTGTTCTCTTGTCCTTAAAGCGAACTACGTTGGTGAAAGTTTTCAAGTGCCTTGAGGTGCCTCCTATATGTTATCCATGTCTCGCTGCCATATAGCAGGGTGGGGAAGACCACTGCTCGATATACGTGTAACTTTGTAGATAATTTCAGCTCCCTACAGCTGAAGACACGGTTTCGGAGTTTGCCAAAGGCTTGAGATGCACATCTGATCCTCTGGTGGACAGGTGGGAGCCGAAATACCGAAAGTGGGTAATATTAGTGAGGGTAGTGCCGTTAAGATGGATGGATGGTGGAGGTGTGTCTGAACCTGGAGCAGGTTGAAAGAGAATCTGAGTCTTACATACATTCACCTCAAGGCCGAAGTGTGCATACGCATCTGCGTAGGTGTACAGGATCTCTTGTAGGTCGTGCTCAGTGTGAGCAACGAGGGTGAGGTCGTCTGCATACCACACCACGCCATACCACACCACACCACAGTACAGGTAAAGAGGATAATTAAAATATATTAGATTCGTGCTGGACCTTCAAGTCTAGTGTTGTCAACCAATCTGAGAATGTTACTATACCCCTAATTTTCAGAAAACCACAAGATCCATAACACACAACTCAACAGAAACAATGAAATGGATGCAATATTTTTTTTTTTTTTTTTGTATAATCTGTGCAGCTAAACTTAAAACTACCATAATTCTTAACTGTTGATGGCTGGTTTATGTACTAACCTAAGATACGCGCGAAAAGCATTTGGCTGTTGAAGCAGAGAGTAACACATGACAACATTAAACACTGTATATCTATAACGTTACAACAGAGCTCTTGGCAAGGTCAAGTTAACCCAAGCTCCCGTGTCTTCTGTATCTATAATAAACAGATTAAAAAAACTGGGAATTTATTAAAATTTTCGGATCACCACCCGAATCTCCACCCAGCTTATTTCACCGAGAGATTAACAAGCATCCTAACCTAACCTAACCTAACCTAACCTAACTCATTTCCTTACCTCATATCATCTCTACTTGGCGAGATTAACTGGAGTAAATTACCCCATATAAAACATTCTTGGACTATTTCTAAGGAATTCCCCGCGTCTACATTAATAGCTGCCCATTCTACTGAAGTCTCGCAAATTATGAATACTTCCCCACCTAGATACCTGAGTTAGAATCACCTGAAGATTAGACACCCTAGCTTATATTTTGGTTAGGTTAGGTTAAATTTAGGTTAAGTTTAGGTTAGCTTTGGTTAGGGATAGGTTTAGTTTAGGTTAGGTTAGGTTAATTTACGTTTGCACTAGGGTGGCTTATCTTCACCTGAAATATATTAGGGTGTCTAATTTTCAGGTGATCCATTAATCATACCATCCCATTATTTAAGGTTCTATTTCCTACTATATTATTCGGGTTTATTACCTTCATTCACCTTGACACAAACATTATTAACCTCGACTTCAATTTCTGTTTTTTTTTATGCAACATTTTAATTTTCTCTCGCAATGGCACTTTCCCTTCCTGCCTTCCTGATTTTTCACGAGAGAAGTAATTAACGTGATCTAGTTAAGTATTCAACAAGTGACTCTCTTGAATCTCTGTTAATCATGTTCCTGTAAATTATATTATTGAGTTTTATTTTCTACAAGTTTCATGTCGCCTGTGTGCTTGTTCTTCATCAACATAAACCTTCGAGGAAATCAATGGTTTATTGTTTTAACTGATGCATATGTTGTTGTTATTTTATTGTGTCGAGTTTTTTAACATACCAGAACCTAACCTAACCTAACCAAATGGGATAAAAAAGGTGGAAAGCCTGACACCTGACTGAAAAAAAAAATTAGTTGAATTAAAAAGTCAATTTGATAAACAGAAGTATAATACTAATATTCTCCTTTTATTAACCAACTGATGCAACGGTATATATTACATAGATATTACGACATGATTAATTATTTCACAAGGAACAACGGATATATAGTGTGTTACAGAAAAATGTCCCTGCCTTCCCCCCCCTCCCTGCCTGTTCCTTACCTCCATCCCCGCCTACTCCCTGCCTCCCCCCTGCCTGCCTGCTCCCTCCCCGCCTACTACCTGCCTCCCCCCTGCCTGCCTGCTCCCTGCCTGCCTGCCTGCCTGCCTCCCTCCCTGCTCCCTGCCTGCCTCCCTCCCTACTCCCTGCCTGCCTGCCTGCCTGCCTGCCTGCCTGTCTCCCTCCCTCCCTACTCCCTGCCTCCCTCCCTGCCTTCCTCCTTTCCTGTTCCCTGAGACACTGTGAGTTGGGGGGAGGGAGGAGACAGGGAGCAGGCAGGGACGGAGGGAGACAGGGAGCAGGCAGGGAGGGAGGGAGGGAGGCAGGGAGGGAGGTAGGGAGCAGGCAGGGCGGGAGAGGGGGCAGGGACAGTTTTTTGGGACACTGTATACATATCCTCTGTGACCCTACTAAGGACCAGCCACTCACGGCCTCGGTAACCTCAGTACACATTCCTGGCTGTCACCATCCATCTCCAATAGTCAGGCCACAGCTGCTACCAAAAAATGTTTTCTTTAATGAAAATACCAGCGACGTTCACGTGGTCTCTGTTGATACATCAGGTGACGGTGAGTGATGTGGTATGTTGGGTGTGTCCCTTATGGCCAAACCTTCGTATAATCTACAAATAATAATGGTAAAAGGCAGGAAATCGCCTCCTTCAGACAGACAGACAAACACAGACACACAGACACACACACAACCACTCGAGGCTGACAGTGGCTATACTCCATTTTGTTTAAATTCCGTGTACAGCTCTAACTTCACCTCGCACGTTTCAAGTAATTCTGGGAGGGAAGTGAGAATGGAGGGTTAATTTCCATGTAATTAGAGAGGCATAGAGACGGCTAATGTCATTAAGAGATCCAGGAAATATAGTAGACTAGTTCTCGATCATCAGGTTTAATGTGGTAGAGGCAAGATGTCTCAACCCAGAGCTTAAGAAAGAATACGAAACGCCGAGACAAGAGGAGAAGATTTCGTAAAGAGTCAGACACACGGATAGGGAGACAGACATCTAGACAAACAGACACCAGGGATCGATGGACAGACAGACAGATAAACAGACACCACGAATCGATAGACAGACATATTAGTGATGTATGTCTGTATATCTAGTCATCATTCACAGTACAACCCTTCACATTCCTCTGCCCCCCTCCCCACTCCTCCCCAGTCTTCAACCATTTATTAAGTCACAAAAGTAAAACATAAATAACAAGACAAATGGAACGATCAAATGATGAGGAGGAGAAGAAGTGTTTGAGGATAGCAAAGAGTGATGAAGAATGGTGACAAGAGTAGTGCAGTTTGTTATATAATTTGATAGATGGAAGACATTTTAGCAGTAATTGTGAGAGGATTATGAGACAGGGAAAGAAGAGTTCATCTACCTTACGTACCATATGGGAGATGAGCTGAGAGGAGCTTAGGGAATTCACAATATCTTATAAACATATTAATTGAAGAGTTAGTGGGAACAACACTTAGTAAACTGCCTCTACGGAGAAGGTAATTACTGAAATAAACAGTAAATTACAGAAGCGAGTTAGATTGGGCTTGAGGAGTTTCAAACTGCCGCCGCCACCGTCACAGATCTTGTCAACATGCTGCCTAAAGAAAAATCGAAGGACATTTCTGGTTGACCGAAGAATGGAGCCACAACAAATTCGGTAAGAGGATTAGTGAGAGGAGATCAAATAAACGAATCATCCAAGTCTGAACTGCCCGAAAACAAGGAAATAAAAGTATATGGTATATATCTTTCTATTGAGATAATGACAATGTCTTCACCAGACCAGAGTCAAGCAGGGAGGGATAATAGCTTGTATATTAGGAAATACCGTTTGTCATTGTCTGTCTGTCTGTGTGTGTGTGTGTGTGTGTGTGTGTGTGTGTGTGTGTGAAGAGACAAAATAAAAGGCTTACACAGCAAAAAATCAGACAAAAATATATTATTGCTACATTAGGTGCTATTGACTGGCGCCCAATTCAGTTCAATTTTATTCAGAAATATGTGGCATCTCCCGGTGAGCGTCACACATGAAGATAACTGTGACGGCGGTGTGAGTGATGGAGGCCTTCGAAACTTCGGTGGGTGAGGAGGGTGTGGGTGGGTGAGGAGCTTGTGGGTGGGTGGGTGAGGAGGGTGTGGGTGGGTGAGGAGCGTGTGGGTGGGTGAAGAGCGTGTGGGTGAGTGAGAAGCGTGTGGGTGGTTGAGAACAGTTTAAAGGAAGATGCAGAAAACAAAAAAATCCCATCATTATAAACGAGAAAATATATAAGACGCAATGGAAAGAATTTGTGTCAGACATGAATTTAATAAAGTCCACAGAATGTCTTGTAGATTTTTAAACAAAGTAATACAGATAGCGAGCGAGACAGTGAGAAACAAAATGACGTCTTTTAAAAGTAAACACACGACTGAAATGACAAAAGTTAAGGAAACACAGGTGAGGAATGCAGGTGGACATTGTAGTCATTAGCGTCTTGTGCCGAGTAGTGAAGATGATATTTGTAAAACTTAAAGATGGAAGTTTTCTGAGGGGGGGAATAAGATGATTAATTTAATACTATTTTAAGATGATGTTGATCACGAGAATGGTAAGAAGGGAAAGTTACGGGTCATTTTATTACCTTTGTCCTTCGAGAGCAGCGGGAAGGAGAGACGGGGAAGGAGGAGGGGGAGAGGAAGGGGAAAACGAGGGGAAGGGGGAAGGGGGGAAGGGGAATGGGGGAAGGAGGGGAAGAGAAGCGAGGGTAATGTAGATCTATGTATGTGTGTGTAGTGTGTGTGTGTGTGTGTGTGTGTGATGGGAGGGGGCATCAGCAGGTGGTGATATAGTGTGTAGGCTGAGGAGGAGACGAGTGAAAAAAGCAAGGCAAGAGCATACCTAATGAGGAGGTGCACACAAACCATTAAGGTAAGGAATGATGTATATAAAATGATGAAGCCACGTGGGGGAGTTGACAGATAGACAGACAGACAGACAGACAGACAGACAGACAGACAGACTGACAACGGATAAATATGGAAACTAGAAACAAAATATATTAAATGCAATATACTGAGCCTTTGAGGGATTAAGGATATAAGTATAGAAGCCGAGAGAACACAGCTCATATAAAATCAAGAAATATTTTAAAAGGGGAATTTAATATGTAAGAAGTAGTATGTAAATAAAGATATAATGAAAGATTAAAATAAGTTAAATCGACTGTAAGGAGAGAATCTTGTAATGTTCTGTGTAACTTTATGGTGTCAGTGTTACCAGATAATGCTATGAACAAAATATGAGTAATATAATATAGAGCATTGTTGCGTTCAAATTTAAGCTTGTTAGTGTAATAAGTACTTGAGGTATCGCCCAGAAAATCCAGCAAGCAAGAAAGTAAATAAAGAAAGTCATCACCGAGTATCTCCCTAAGGACACACACCTCACGCGGCAGCTGATGTACAAGAATCAACAGAGAGTAAGTAAGGTAGACACTGAGGGAGTCTACCAAGAACACAAGGTTTACGATATTAAAACTGATCAAATGTTAAGTAAAATACTGAAGGAACATAACAGATTAAACTGATATGTTTCCATGTAATGTGAGAGTAGCAGGGGTGAGGTTATGGTTCAACAACACTTATGAACAAGCACTAAGTTGCCTGGAGTCATCGAGGTCTACCTGCAGGTTCATTCGTCTCACTACCTACATTACAATACAGGGAGGTCATTCGGTGTCACTAATTGACCATCTACCTGATATTTGATGATTGCAGTACATTATATAATTGTAGAATTTTTTTATATATGACCTATATTCCTAGGTTATGTATAAGAAAGAGGGATTAGACGTGAAATGTGGAAGGATGAAAAGAAGACCAAGATGTTATGGACACACCGCCTACAGTGATGATGAACTACAGCCACAGATTTAAAGAATATGTGAAGGAAAATCGTGACCTACTTGGGATGATAAGCTGTGTGACACGTGGCACATGGATGTGTGGTGGTAACCGGTGAAGTGAGCTCTAGTTCTAATAGACCCCTACTTAACCTTACCACTGAGATTGGAGGCCAGTCTTAGTGGGCCCCATTTCTACCGGGACCCAATTCTAATGACTGGCTTGGGGTCTACTAGGACTGGGAATCTGGCTCAATGAAAAAAAGGACTGGTATCTGAGTGAACACAAGTTGAATTGACATCCCCAGTAGTGCGACTGTAGGGTACTGTATGAGGATTGATGGTGGAGGGTGCGTATGGGGGGTGTTTAATGTGGGCTTAGGTCGTAGAGGAGATTGTAGGTCAACTCAGCATAAGTCATCAATAATTATCAGAACCTAACCTAACCTAACCTGGAAGTGAGAGTAGGTCCCATAGGCATGACAGTGTAGAGATAACACACCGTACACTAAGCCTTCGATACACAAGGAGGCAGCGTGGCCGGCAACGCACTCAATCACGTTTTCACTTCCCAAGCTTGTAAAGTTTGGTATCCCTTTACAGCTGGGTGGACTGGGGGTGCCTCGGGGAGAACCTGCGAAACTTAAGAATGGAGACAGGCGCTGTATACACTCGGCCACCACATTCTAATTCAATCTACCATGTCCTGAGCTTAGTTAGCCAACAAACTCTGTAATATGTAAAACAAGGGGTGTCGTCCCCCTCTGTTTAACTCATTAAACTTCTTTTCCAACCTTTCCCCCCACGACTATATGTTGTGACTTCTCCATCCCTCATGTCTGGCTGTGCCTTGAGCCCCAGCATGCCTTCCATCCTTTCCCCACCTTAACCTAAAAAAAAAAAAAAAAAAAAAAAAAAAAGAATTCTGGCCACGAGGGAGGGGACTCGCTAACCTAATGCCAACTACAACTGGGGAGTTTCAATCGTCTATTCACCGTATATATACACATGACGAGAATGAACAGAACTGTGTACTAGGTGAGGGACGCTACTGAGAAAGATGGAATGTTAAGTGTGGCGGCAGCTTGTCAGGAGACCATCAGTGACGTCCTGCAATGTTAATACAGGAAGGAAGATGTTACTCACTAGCCCCGGCGGTGTAGGCCAGGGAGTCATTCACGGTGTTGGGGAAGCTAAACGTCAAAGAGCGAGAACAAACAAGGGTCGAGTATCAAGTAAAAACTTTAGCGTCGTTAAGTGTAATTAAGGAGGAGGAGAAGAATAAGTGTGACCTAATGACTCACCCACTCCGGGAGAGTGAAGTAAATGACCCGGATAATGGCGCTTACTTCTACCCACCCACCCCCCCCCCCCCCCCCCACACACACACAAAGAAAAATGACATATACGCACGCACAGTCTCACACACACACACACACACACACACGAGGAGGTACTATAGCGGGGTAGAGCGTGAAGGGATAAGCATCTGGAGACCTAACAAAATAAGTGTCTTGTGCCCAGGGAGCGACAGCCAGCAGCATTAGGGAGAGGAAATGACGAGGAAGAGAAGAGAGTAAATGATCGTGGAGGATGTCCGCATAACCTACGACGGCTCTTCCTGTTGGCGTTAGTCTATCTTTTATTTTTTTTATCTGACCGGTCGAGGAGCTTATGTTCCGGGTGGACTGTTTCCCTAGTCAGCTGTGTGTGTGTGTGTGTGTAAGGAACGTATTGTTTGTCGTTCCGTTTGCTTCACTTATAAAACAATAACATTTCGACACGCTACACGTTCAAGTTTTTCCTCGCAATAGCCAGGGCAACAAACAGCTTTTTTACACACACACACACACACACACACACACACACACACACACACACCGATATATTGAGGAACTGAGGGTTTATAATGTTTATGGGTAAGAAATAACATAGAAAAATTGCAACCTGGAAAACAAATATATACCTCTACAGTGAACTATCCACGGTGAAACCTAACCTAACCACACCAAGAAGAACTGACTGACCATTTAATGTCAACAGTTGATGCCCTATATAGCCACGACAACGACTTCACAACCATCGTTTCAGGAGACTTTAATGACTTCAACTACGACCGAAATGTGTAGCTGTCTGGCCCAACATACGTCGTTAACCAGCCAACACATGATGGCTCGAGGCTTAACCCGATACTTCAGCGATGCAAGGACGTCTATGGTGGAATGGCTGTGTACTGACCATATAGGTGTAACACCCTATGAACGTGTCCTTGTGAACCTAGCGGTGATAATCCTTCTCACCATGCCACCGAACTCGGGACAAATTCCACCAAATTTGAACACGTCAGTAACAACACTTCGACCAATGGATGGTTGACGATTCAGTAGATGATATTTGTCCAGCACATGATTCACAGGCTGAGAACAATGGACAGGCGAGTCACATTAGGATTACAAAGTCGACAATGTACAGTCGGGGTCAAAAGTTCGTTCCCTCTCAAAATGGAATGTCGACCCCAAATGAGATAAAACAACACAACTACAGCCAGGGTAAGTAAGTTCGGAGACTCATTCCGGTGATCCGATTTCACCACGGGGAGCGAACTTTTGTATTCTTTTCATCTTTGGTGAGAAAAATCAACCTTGAGTGTGTCATATATAGATCGTACTTACATTGACAACCAGAGTAACGCCATAACAGTTATTACTATTCCTTACCTCGCCTACCATCCTCCCTTAGACTGAAAGGAAACACATTTATCATGACCTCAGAACACTACTGGTTAGCAACACATCGTAACCTGATGCTCAACACTTGAATTTTTACTAAAGATTCTCACTATTCAATTAACAAAACCTAAACAATATTTTACCGATTAATGAACTAATAATAAATAGCTTTAAGTTTGATATAGGGTAGTGCAAGCTATTCCCTAACACCTACACCTCCTGCCCTCCAAGACTCAGGACTGATCACAACAGGACTCACATGTTTACAAAATACTCCAACTAGTGACTGGGTTCGTTTAAGTACCTTCCTATCCCAATACACTTCATAATACATAATACACCTCAAATGCTGTCTATTTTTTCTTATTTTAACCACCCTGTAACAAATTTCTATTTCAATGACTGTACCAGATTACAAGCAGACGTACTGATTTTTCACTGTAACTTCACTATAGCTGTTTGTAATGCAAGATTTAGCGTCACGTGATAATTTTTTATAACTGTAACTCTTATTGAGGTTAAGGTATGACTTATGATTCTGGCACCATATGGAAGTTAGTGTGTTTATCGAGTGTGGTGGAGCCTCGCCCCTCACACTTCGGTCCTTGGCGGCTGGGTAGTGGTCATAACACTTAGCAAAACTGAATCTCCTTAATCCAGCGATCAGGTGAAACGAGACTGTGTGTGTGTGTGTGTGTGAGAAAGATGTCATTTTCGGGTCATCGTGAACAACTGTCTATCACTGCCGCCAGCCACTCAGACTCCAACACCTGAGGAAGACAACTGACTTCATTCATAGCAATTCAAAGACATAAAAAAGTACCCGCGTGTGAAATTACGAGACCCTCGTCATTATTCAGAACTTCAGACGTAATTTCCATTTCAAGTACTAATTCACTTTCTTGGTGTGCCAACTTTGTCTATTACTCAAAAAAAAATATTTATTAGACTCTTTATAAGTTAGGTTAGGTTAAGTTAAGTTGGCTTAGGTTAAATTAAATTATATTATATTAAGTTAGGTTAAGTTAATGAACCTTAGGTTAAGTTAATTTAGGTAGTACCCATATTCAAAAAGGGAGACAGGGCATCAGCGTCGAATTACCGGCCGATTAGTTTGACGTTAGTTGTGGGGAAATTTCTTGAATCAATTATAGGAAATAGCATCCGATCGCATTTAGAGAAAAACAAATTTATCTACGACTCTCAACATGGGTTTATAAAGGGAAAATCTTGTCTAACAAATCTGCTGACGATTTTTAGGAAAGTCTTCGAGGTAGCAGATAATTACGAAAATTACGAAGTTATTTACTTAGAATCTAGCAAAGCGTTTGACAGAGTACCGTATCAGAGGCTTCTGAGAAAAGTTAAGGCTCATGGTATCGAGGGGAAAGTTGGATAAAATCATGGTTGACCGATAGAAAACAGAGGGTCAGCGTAGATGGTGCTAAATCTGAGTGGGGCTGTGTAACCAGTGGGGTTCCCCAGGGGTCAGTACTGGGCCCACTCTTGTTCATAATATACAAACGATCTAGATACTGGGATCAGCATTGACATAAACAAGTTTGCGGATGACACCAAAATAGGGCGGCAGATTAATTCAGGGCAGGATGCAAATGCACTACAGGAGGTTTTAAATAAACTGCAGGAGTGGTCAGAAAAATGGCATATGAAATTCAACACCAGCAAGTGCAGCGTACCTAATATTGGAAGAACAAATACTGTCAATGTATACAGCCTTAACAACATCAGCCGCGAGAAGTCGACTTGTGAAAGAGGCTTAGGGGTATTTGTAAGCCCGGACTTACGGCCTAGAAAACAGTGCGTTAATGTTCGAAATAAGGCAAACAGAGTATTTGGTTTTATTTCTAGAAGTGTAAGTAATAAGAGTGCGGCGGTCATATTGCAACTATATCTTGCGCTAGTCAGGCCGCACCTCGATTATGCTGTTCAGTTCTGGTGCCCTTATTATAGAATGGATATCAATTCACTAGAGTCGGTGCAGCGAAGAATGACAAAAGTGATTCCGGGACTTAAAACCTTCCATATCAAGATAGATTAAAGAAACTAAACTTGCATTCCCTAGAAGGACGAAGAATGCGGGGAGATATGATAGAAGTATTTATATGGGTGAAAGGAATCTTTAAAGGAGATAGAGATAAAGTTCTAATAATATCCGAGCAGGATAGGACTCGAAGCAACGGATTTAAGTTGGCACTCGTCTGTCGCCATAGGACTTTTGGGGGAATAGGGGTTTTGATGATGATGAGAGGTATGATGAGCTGGATGATGGCTGTGCGTGAATTGATTTATGTGGTGAGACATGAGTGCAGGCTGCAACCACACATCTTGGGTCTCCCTTTTCCTGATCCAGTGGTGCAAGTGTTGCAACTAATGGGAAGAGAGGGTGTTGTAATGAACTGCCGATAGCCCAGTTTGTTGGGTTTCGCCTTAGTAGCATGTCCATCAGGCATTGCCTTTGTCCGCCGATGTAGTCGTTTGGTTTCCTCTTCCGCCTATACCGCCGTTGGGGTCTTGTTGGAGCTCTGCAAGCATGTCTGCCTGATGCGGGGCTCCATCGCAGATTTCTCGTTCGAGGTTTACTCAATTAGCCTTATACCTACTAAGGTTAATCCGCAAGGCAACCAGGCAATGGCTGGTAGGCGCCAGAACGTGTCCACATGCCAGTGGACCTATACGCCGTCCCTCTGGGGCCCACTGCTACTCCGATATCCCCTGCTGATCTAGCCTGGGCCCATGAGGCACCCAGTTACCGTGTGTTGCCACAAGGAGGCACATCAGTAGTCTTGATGGTGAGGAGGCTGTGTACTGGCAAGGGAAGACTTATGCAAGTTGCTTCCCTGTTCGCCACGAGGGCGAGTCAGCAGCGGCAGCTGAAAGCGAGGGGGATCAAGCAGTGGTTGCGACTTAACACTAACCTAATGCTGCCACACTAGACGCATTTCACCACCCTGTGTGCGACACAGACACACACACACTCCTACAGTTCTACACACTACGTAGCATGAATGTGGGGGGGGGGGATCTACAAGGAGAGACAGCATACCTCATAACGTGGGCTGTACTACATAGAGAGAAGAGAGGGAGAGTAGTGGATATATGTGGAGTTCTACAAGGGAGACGCGAGATAGTCGGTCACCACCTACAAAAGGGAGAGGAAGCATACAGGAATACGTGCTACTGAAGAAAGGAGGAGAGAGATTTACAATAACACGTGACACAGGGCGAGGACACACACACATACACACACACACACCAACCTTCAATTCTGAATATATTCCAACCTAATCATCGTCTTTAAGCCACTCACCACCCAGTCCTCGCCTCTGAGCCGCCCACTTCCCAATGGTCGCCTCTGAGCCACCCAATCCTCGCCTCTGAGTTACCAACCACCCAATCATTACCTTTGAGCCACCCACCACCCAATCCTTGCCTCTGAGTCACCCACCACCCAATCCTCGGCCCTGAGTCACCCACCACCCAATTTTCGTCTCTAAGCCACCCACCATCCAGATCTCACCTTAGATCCACCCACCACCCATTCTCCGTTACAAAGCCGCCTACCTCCCATTCTCTGCCTCACAGCCGCCCACCACCCACTAGAACAATAAACCACAGGGGGCGGCACCTTTCTGGAAGTGACGTAACCTAGCTATATTTTTACCAGTGTTAAGGAAGGTGGAAAATTTACAGCGGCGTGTGGGGGGGAGGGGGCAGGGAGGAGGAAGGAGGGAGGAACGGAAGGAGGAAGGGAAGGAGGAGGGGAAGTAGGGAGGAACGAACGGACGGAGGGAGGAGGATTAAGGGTGGGAGAGAAGGGGGAGGGACGAACGGTTAGAGGAAGGAGGAGAGAGGGTGGGAGGGAAGGAGGGGCGAACGGACGGAGGAACAGAAGGAAAGAGGTGAGGAAGGTCGAATGGACGGAAGGAGGGGAGAAAGAGAAGGATGGATGGGGAGAAAGAGAGGGAGGAAAGGGTAGAGAGGTTGAGAGGGAGCAACGGAAACCATTCACCCTCACTCACTCGGTTCACACAATGTTTATGCCTACATCAGAGTGACGTTCAAGAGTGTCATATATCCTCAACAAAACAATACTAGTGAGGATAAATACCACTACAGAACATAGAATCAACAGCCCTGAGTACTCAACAATATACAAATTAAGAGTAAAGTCAAATGTAGGAAAATAAACATCAATGAAAATGTTTGAACTATGCTGAGAAAGATTCAAAGGGGCGTTGGTAAAGGAAACTTTTTGACTAATGGAAGCTACTACGAGTTTGTGAAATGAGGTGAATAAAAAGTAAGAGAGCTACAGAACTTCCAGAAGTCAAAAGGTGGATATCTTAGTCTTCTCAGATAACGAAAATCAACAAACACGAGATTTAAGAAGAATATTGTAGACGTGAAGTGTGTCTAGATTGAATAGCATGAACGTAGGTTTCTTTTTTTCTTGTCGTCATCTTTGTTAATCCAATATTTTTTTGTTTTCCTCATAATTAAACCGAAACTAATGCAATAGCTAGACAGGGAAGCAAGTACAGTATTTCAGGATTCCACAAGATCTTTAGGCTCGTTGTGCATAGTGTTGTGTCAACGCTCCCCGGCTCACTCCTCTGGCACAGTTGAAGTATGGTAATGTTTGCTTGAGTGAGGTGCACCCCAGCCTTACAGTACAGTGCCGCGCTGAAGAAGACGTAATCTGTGTGTGTGTGTGTGTGTGTGTGTGTGTGTGTGGTGTGGTGTGGTGTGTGTGTGTGTGTGTGTGTAAAATATATTTTAACATTCACAACAATATATTCCCAGTTTTGCGATATTTGTTTCAGATTTATTCGTTAGTTTACCATATTTATTTATTGTACATATATTTTTGGGGGCAGGTGGACAATATACATTTTTTCTGACATCTCATCGAACAAATTTGTGATAGGAGAGATTTTCACTAATGACGCTGCTAATCCAAATCGACTAACTCGCTTGATAATTAAATTTCTTGGAATGAATTAGCGGCTTTGAATTAACATGATAATTTGTAATGCACGAGAAATAATTGCTATAATATGAATAATAATTTACAGTGCTACGAGGAAAGTATGATAATTGTGAGCAACCTTCTTCCTCTCGCTGCTTCTTGATTCTCTTGGTTTTATTCTTTCATTTCTTATCCTTGTTTATTTACCTTCTCTGTTAATTAAATGTCTTAATAAATTTCCTCTACAGATCCTTCACCCGCCACAAAGCCTCCTTAACCCCTACAAAGCCTCCTTAACCCCTACAAAGCCTCCTTAACCCTCTGCAAAGCTTCCTCACCCCTCCACATATCCTCCTCACCCCCTCCCGAAAAGCCTCCTTAACCCCCTACAAAGCTTCCTTACCCCCACAAAGCCTCCTAACCCGTCCAAAAGGCCTCCTCTCCCAGAAGGCCTTCTTACCTCCTAAAGTCTCCTCACCCCCTCCCAAAAAGCCTCCTCACCCCCTCCCAAAAAGCCACCTCACTCCCACAAAGCCTCATTCACCCAAACCTTCAATCTTTGCTTCACGGTGTTGAGTGTGTTTATCTGAGTGGCTTTATATGACCCTGTATTCACTCGACAAAAGTTTCCTCTCCCCAGAAGTAAATTACAATACATCTATACACGTAAAGGTTAACATGTACGACCCCCAATATACGACCCACAAACATTTTCTTGACACTTAATTCGTAGTGGTTCAGGTGTATAGACTGTATGGACACTACTCCTAAAACCCTCTTTGGGGTGTTAATACCTCCTTGAAGGTCTTTATTGCTAATTGTTTGTCTCGTCATCCTCTTACCGTTAACATAATCCTCTTACTTACAAGACCTTCGCTATTACATTTCGTCTGTTTATTTGGGTTTGTTATTAATTTTTATATATTATTTTAAGATGCGTTTAGTGGCTGTCAACGCCTCACTAACGCACTGATTTATTTACTGACGGGGGGAGTTTATTCTCCAGTGATACATCTCTATAACCTACTGTATTAACTCCACCTATCATTACACTGCTACTGTCCTTTAGTCACCGAAGGAGAAAATAAATCTATTCGTTGTTTTTTTCAGGAATGTTTTAAATCATTATTATATATACTACAACAGAGTCCCAGCGGCCATATTAAAATCCAATGTTGTTTGCTTGAGCCATATGTTCACGATGGGTCACCTGTAGATTAGCCACCCTAACTCTACCTGGGGGAGTTAGGTTAGACAAAAAGTGCGTTAGGTTAAATACGGTTAGGTTAGGTGGTAAGGTTGGGTTGGGTTAGGTTAGGTTAAATACGGTTAGGTGTTGAATCTTCAGGAAAAATATGCTTAGGTATGTAATCTTAAGGTGATCTTTCAGGACTCCCGAAGGCACAGACGGATGCACACGGAGACAGATGTAGGCACGCATTTGTTGATCCGCCTCTTCCTAGGGCAGTGGGAGACGGGTTTCAGCCTATGGAATCACGACGATCTCACACACTATGTACTGTAGACTCGACTTTATAATGTCACACATGTACAGGTATTTTGTTCTAAATTTCTCTCTCCTCCTACTCACCCACCCAGTCTTCTCATTCTTCTTCTTTCTTCTTCCTTTCTTCTATTTCCTCTATTCTTCCTCTTCCTCCTCCGACCCACTCAGTGTACTTCCTATCTTCTTCCTCCTTCGATTCTACTCTAATTGGTCATATCGACTCTTTGGGCCTCCTGGTGCTGACTCAGGTACGAAGCTCACCCTTAAAGACGGTCCCTTATAAATGGCTTAGAAAACGAATCATCTTTAGATTCACCTCCAACTTACTTCACCTGATGATTAAACACTCTAACACTAACACTAACCTAACCTAACCACAGTATATCCTCCACTGTGTACCGATAATGAATTCCTCCTGAAGAGTCATGTTTCCTTTACTATTAATTCTGTGATGACAAACATTTTAGAAAGTAGCTCCCAACTCTAAAATTTCCTATATGTTTAAGCACAACACTGAAAAATCCTCGTCCATCGATACATTTATATACAGTCACTCATTAAAATATCTATACAAAGTTATGTTAAGACAATATGACACAACGGACGAAGGATTTTGACAACCCTACCCAGACAACAGGAGTCGCAGTGTCTATTCTGAAATTCATCGATCACCCCAAGTACAGATAGTTTTTTTGACTTACTACAGTACATATTTTACGCTGTTTTTTGTAACGCAAGCGAAAGATCAAGTACAGGTTCACACGTGCCCGTCTCTGCTTTATATTAATTGTGTTCAGTGAGACGATTATCATCCTTAGTACAAGAGGATATTAAGGATGCTGTAGGCAATAGCTGCAGTAGGAGACGTCCCCTTTGGAATAGGAACAGCGTGACTTCCATCCACTCGCCACAGACCAAACACTTCTTATATAAAGTCCGAAATAAAGTTGTTTTAAAGCAGAGAGAGAGAGAGAGAGAGAGAGAGAGAGAGAGAGAGAAACATTGTTTTTTAAAAGACAAGTTGCTGAACTTTATTTAGATCCTCACTACATATCATGTAATATTTTTTTAACCTCACTACAGTGAATGCTTATGTAGTAAAATGGATCCAGATGAGAAAGCTGAAGCATGATTTAAATAGTGAAAGAGTGGCTTTAACTTTAAGAGCCTCACTACGATCATTTCAGTAATTCACTCATACAGATTTCACAATTTGCGTTAAGTTATCTCAGTTTACCGACAGTAACAATTATGCTTGATAAATATTTTTTAAATCTTTGTGGGGAGAGAATCGTGCCACTCCCCGGAGACTTCATTACCATAACAACATAACCATTTGGTAAAAACCACCCAGGGAGCGTCACATGATCCTCCTGCCACACTTAGTTACATTGTCTGGCAGCGACGAGGACTAGAGCCGACGACATTATCATAAAAACAATAATTGTGTTTGTAGTCAGTAACATTTATTTAATATACAGGAAATATTAATTAAAATCATTGGAAGTGATGAGAAGTAACGTATATATTGCTTATTGAGTAACGGGTCACAACATGAGGACACTACCAGACGCAGATTCGAACATGTCCTGAAATTTGCATTACAATTCAGTCATATTCGCCTGGAAAAGTAAGCTTATTGTTAATGGAAACTTATGTTACTGAATATAAACGAAATATTCAAAGAACACACCTTGCAGTTTTCGACTGCGTGATTTCATTTATGGTTTTGTAATAAAATAATCTGAAAAACTTTTCGACCGGCTATCACATAACCTTGGAGCGTATCTTCAAGTTCAATGTAAATTAAATTCTAAAGACTTTTCACTTCTAAAATGAACGTATCCATTCAAACTACAGTACGTATCCTGCCTAAAAATAAGTTATAAACCAAATTTTTTACACGTAACACAATTTTATTTCATATATTTTTAGGATGTGTATCATCAACCTTAAAATTTGTGCCTCTGTACCACAACTGTACCGTATACTACAGCCGCTGCCACAGTTACGTACTCTACGCTATGCTACACCTATGAGGCAGTTCATTGTTTTCTCGGGTACAATACAGCGGTGTGGCAGCCATGTTTGTATAACTCTCCTCCAATCCAGTAAAAGGAAAACACCACAAAACTTGAACATAAAACTACTAGGATATAACGTTTGACGAGAAACTAGCTGTTTACGCCAAGGTAGTAAGTAGTAGGCAGCTACCAAACAGGGAGGTACTACCCCCTGGGAAGATATTGGAAGCATAATGTGTTGTCTAATGGTAGACCCTGCTGCCATATGGCATCACGAAAATTGTGACTAAGTCCCAGGCTGCTGATCTGACTTTCTGTCTCATTTACACACAATTGCAGGGTCTCAATTGTTTCTCTTACTTTGACAACACAACATACATATTGCGCTTCTCACTCCTGACCCTTTTTTTCATTTTTGTATTTCTTTATGGTTTATTATTATTATTATTATTATTATTATTATTATTATTATTATTATTATTACATTTTCGCCCCCAGGCCCCGATGTGGGTCAGTGACCTGTACCCGGGTGAGCTAATCCCCGTAAAAAATAAAAAAAAAAAGAACGTTCTCAACAGGATGAAGCAATGGATTATGTAACATGTCTAGGTTTAATAATCATAATCAAATCTGTGCCAATTACTCATTATTCAGAAGTCAATTAGGCATTCTAGAGCACTGATTATTATTATTATTACAATATTTGGTCTATGGTCTGTGGCACAAACCTATGTATCGTGTATAGGTTAGGTTAGGTTAGGTTAGGTTAGGTTAGAGTTAAGAGGTAAAGTTCCTTGTACCAGATGCTCTCACTACAGTTTATCGAGGGGCCACGTCACACTTATGTAATAATGTAAACAGTAATGAGTCTACAACTACACCGGAAAGGAATTATACTAAACAATCAATTTTGCATATTTTTTTTCCTCTTTAAACCAAAATGAAAACAACAAAGGGTCGTAACCAGTGTTTACCAGAAGTTGATGGTAAAGTTCTTCAGCAAAATTCCAGAATATCATAAATTTTCAGGTTTCTCTGTTTATATTCACTAGTTTATACTGTTAAAATCCTGGCGGCGCTCCATTTGACAAACAAAGAATTTTCACAATATTTTTAATTCCTTTGACGTAACCAATCATATCACAATATTAAACGGTACCCTTCATCTGTGTATTTTTCCTGGGATTTTTTTTTCGAACAAAGTGGAAACACAACATGACTGTCAGGATGTTATAATGGATCCCAACAGAAAGTCATCCCTAAAATAACAGAAACTCATCCCGAAAATAAAAAATGGCATCCCTAAAATAGCAGAAAGTTATCCCTAAAATAGCAGAAAGTCATCCCTAAAATAACAAAAACTCATCCCTAAAATAGGAAAAAGTCATCCCTAAAACAGCCGAGTCATCCCTAAAATAGCCGAAAGTCATCCCCAAATTAGCCGAAAATCGTCCCTAAAAAAGCCGAAAATCGTCCCTAAAATAGCTGAAAGTCATCCCTAAAATAGCAAAAAAGTCATCCTTAAAATAGCCGAAAGTCGTCCCTAAAATAGCAAAAAGTCATCCTTGAAATAGCCGAAAGTCGTCCCTAAAATAGCAAAAAGTCATCCTTGAAATAGCCGAAAGTCGTCCCTAAAATAGCAAAAAGTCATCCTTAAAATAGCCGAAAATCGTCCCCAAAAAAGCCGAAAGTCGTCCCTAAAATAGCCGAAAGTCGTCCCTATAATAGAAAAAAAGTCATCCTTAAAATAGCCGAAAGTCATTCCTAAAACAGCAATAATTCGCAAAGATGACTTCATCGACAGTTTCTTTAATTCACTAAAGCATTTAATATACATTTTCTCTGGTAGTTTTGTGTTTGTCAGTCAGTCAATCAAGAAGAGTTTTTTTTATTTATGTTTCCTATCCTTAATACGATCATACACACATACATACATACATATATATATCTTGATAAATATATATATATATATATATATATATATATATATATATATATATATATATATATATATATATATATATATATATATATATATATGCTGATAACCACCAGGAAAGAAGAAAACACGAAGTTCCCAAGCGCTTTCGTGTAATTCACATCTTCGTGTTTTCTTCTTTCCTGGTGGTTATCAGCATATACCTAGATCACGCGCACCTACAGTGATTTACTTGCATATATATATATATATATATATATATATATATATATATATATATATATATACAATCATACGTACATACATACATACATACACAACCAGGGTCCACCACAACCAGGGTCCACCATAACCAGGGTCCACCACAACCAGGATCCACCACAACCAGGGTCCACCACAACCAGGGTCAAGTACAACCAGGGTCCACCACAACCAGGGTCCACCACAACCAGGGTCCATCACAACCAGGGTCAAGTACAACCAGGGTCCACCACAACCAGGGTCCACCACAACCAGGGTCCACCACAACCAGGGTCAAGTACAACCAGGGTCCACCACAACCAGGGTCCAGTACAACCAGGGTCCACCACAACCAGGGTCCACCACAACCAGGGTCCACCACAACCAGGGTCAAGTACAACCAGGGTCCACCACAACCAGGGTCCAGTACAACCAGGGTCCACCACAACCAGGGTCCAACACAACCACTTCTGTCCGTACAAAAAACAATCACTACCAAAACCATTTCAACAACAGCAACAAGTATCAGCTACTACTACAACCATCACAACAACAACAATTACCACCATCATAACAATCATTATCACATTACAATAACCACCACACCACCGCAACAGCAACAACCAAAACAATAACAACCACAAAGCAACAACTACTACCAAAACAATAACCACCAAAACAACCACCAAAACAACCACCATCACAACAACCACCACCAGCACAACAACCACCACCATCACAACAACCACCACCATCACAACAACCACCACCATCACAACAACCACCACAACCACCATCACAACCCTCACGCTGGTATAAAACAGACGAGTTATACCATCATTTAAATCCTGCTGTTAAGTTTTCATGGATTTTTGAGCCGTGCGGTATTAATTTGCATATTTAAAATTTTACAAACTTGGTAAAAATTTGGCTGAATAATTCATATGAGTTTCTGGTGCCGAGACAAAATAACTAGTAATAGCGTTGTATTTAAAAGTCTAAATGGACTATGTACGATTTATTTTGTTGAAGTACTTGAGGTCCGTGGAAGACAAGTCACAAGCTGGTATATGACACGAGGTGATGCAAGCAGGTATATGACATGAGGTGATGCAAGCAGGTATATGACACGGGGTGATGCAAGCAGGTATATGACACGGGGTGATGCAAGCAGGTATATGACATGAGGTGATGCAAGCAGGTATATGACACGGGGTGATGCAAGCAGGTATATGACACGGGGTGATGCAAGCAGGTATATGACATGAGGTGATGCAAGCAGGTATATGACACGGGGTGATGCAAGCAGGTATATGACGTGGGGTGATGCAAGCAGGTATATGACACGAGGTGATGTAAGCAGGTATATGACACGGGGTGATGCAAGCAAGTATATGACACGGGGTGATGCAAGCAGGTATATGACACAAGGTGATGCAAACAGATATATGACACTAGGTGATGCAAGCAGATATATGACACTAGGTGATGCAAGCAGGTATATGACATGTCGTGATGCAAGCAGGTATATGACATGTCGTGATGCAAGCAGGTATATGACATGTCGTGATGCAAGCAGATATATGACACGAGGAGGCGACGCAAGCAGGTATAGATGATATAAAGAAGTAACGCAAGCAGGTATATGACACGAGTGTTCTAGCTGGTTAATTATAGGTTCTGTCTAAGTCAACCAGGCTGGTACATTTATATTATATTGGGTTAGAGTAGCGAAACCCAATTGTCTGTTTCTTCCTTTTACTAAGGAACTGCTGTTGATACAAATCCTGAGTGTAAATCAACCGTAACTTCCACTATTTATGAGTGTGAAGAGAGAGGACGGCGGCTATGTAAATAGACCGTTTAATCACGTCCTTTCAATGTGAGATTATGAGTGGGACTGCCCGTGGGTGCCGGCTTATCCGAGCTGACCCATGTGCTGAACCATGCAGTCAGTGGCCGCACCCCAAGGAGGCTACCAATCACGTGATAAGAGCATGACCACTCATAGCCAGTGGAAAGTTACAGGGGATGAATTTGTATATAAAGCAAATGCAATTAACCCATTTATATAATCTTTCTGTTGATGAAACAGGGGCTAATTCGTATTCAGACACAAGTTGTTGGAGCTTCCAATAACTTGATGACACAAACCATTGACTCTTCAGGCTTCTATGCCCTGACTCTTCAGGCTTCTACGCCCTTAACTCATGAGACATAAAGGCAAGCATGAACTTATCATGCTTCCCTGTTGGGCACTGTAAACGCTTCTGCGCTTCACCTTACACAAGGATGTAGGGGAGTGCCCAATAAATAAATAAAAAAAAACAAAAAAAACAGGGGCTATTACACGAGGTGATGCAAGCAGATATGAGACACGAGGTGATGCAAGCAGGTATATGACACGAGGTGATGCAAGCAGGTATATGACACGAGGTGATGCAAGAAGGTATATGACACGAGGTGATGCAAGCAGGTATATGACACGAGGTGATGCAAGCAGGTATATGACACGAGGTGATGCAAGAAGGTATATGACACGAGGTGATGCAAGCAGGTGTATGACACGAGGTGATGCAAGCAGATATGAGACACGAGGTGATGCAAGCAGGTATATGACACGAGGTGATGCAAGAAGGTATATGACACGAGGTGATGCAAGCAGGTATATGACACGAGGTGATGCAAGCAGATATGAGACACGAGGTGATGCAAGCAGGTATATGACATGAGGTGATGCAAGCAGGTATATGACATGAGGTGATGCAAGCAGGTACATGACACGAGGTGATGCAAGCAGGTATATGACACGAGGTGATGCAAGCAGGTATATGACACGAGGTGATGCAAGAAGGTATATGACAGAAGGTAATGATGGAAGCAGGTATATGACACGGCGAGACAGTGTTAGCAGTTGTATGACACGAAAAGATGATGCAAAAAGTCGTACGACGCAAGCAAGAAATGTGCATGTGTGTGTGTGTGTGTGTGTGTGTGTGTGTGTCCAGGTCATCTGTTCATCGTACTATAGCTGGAGTCTTGCCAATATTATATGCCTAACTTTCCTAACATAAACTGAGCTTCGTTATTAAGTAAAGATTTATTGCTACACTGTGACGGGGTTATGGTGTTGTACTCTGTTATTATTACTGTTGGTACAGCTGGTTCAGGACGTATGAGAGTTACGGTAGTGTGTGTGTGTGTATGTGTGTAATAATAATAATAATAATAATTAACGGTTTATTGAAAGAGCTTGGCAGCCAGAAGGCTGAAAATGTACAGTTACATATTTGGGGAATGGGTTTCGAATTACAAATAATATACAAGTAACATAAGTGATACAAATAAGACATATAATAACTAGATGGGGAATAGCTCAAACTACAGTGCATTTCAACATAGTGACAGTGCAAGGAGTAGTGTTTACTGGGAGTGAATACACTGGTTTATTACAAGTTATTGATAATTTTTACAATGGTTGGGACTGAACCTCTGTCCTGTATGGCAGTGAAAAGTGACATTACCCACATGAATCTGACCGACGTATATGTATGTATGTGTGCATGTATATGTACGTGTACATGTATATGTGTATGTATATACGTATATGTATGTATATGTGTGTGTGTGTGTTTACATATATGTACTGTCAATGAATATGATGCAACTCTTTTTGTACGAACCTCTGTCTTGCATGGCAGTGAACAGTGACATTATCCATATGAATCTGACCTATATACATTTATAGTTGTTAATGAATATGATGTATTTCTTTGTGTGTGAACCTCTGTCCTGCGTGACAGTGAGAAGTGATACCACCCTCAGTGTCAAGACCTGACTGAATTACTCAGAATAGGCAAACTGTACTACAAGCTCTGCCAATAAATTTGTTACACTAAAGGGCTCTTCTTATAGCGATCAGTTCGTGCACGTGGGTGTGTGTGTGTGTGTGTGTGTGCGTGTGTGTGTGTATACAACATTTCCTCAGATATCCCCGAGTACATTTTCGTGACACTTAACAGAGAAGTTGACCTGACTTTTGAATAAGCAGCCATCTTGGATTGTATTTTGAGTGTTCAAGCTGAAGTTTTTGGCTGAAGTTTCATTTCGACACTGGATCTCGGACACGTACCAATGAATTTTACTGTAACTCAAATTACACTAATTTAAAATACCTTAAGCAGTTTCTTACATCTTGGGAAATATTCTTGGTCACTGATTAGGTCTGAAGATTGACGAAAATTCCAAACCTTTTTGTCTTATAAAGGATTTTTGATCTTAATGTACTGTAGTTTGTATACCTGATGTCATAAACAACCTAATATATTGTGACTTTTGGTAATTTTGATCATTATAACCTTGCTGATGATCGGCTCAGACTTCATTATTCTAGAAGTCTTAATTAGCTCAGGATTTCAACATGTTAGTTTTTTGCGACACTTAGTTAAGATGCTCTGATCATCACCTCACCTTAGTTACCGATATCTCTGGCTACTAATTTTGCATTATTTCTGCTTGGCTAAATTTCTGATCTCAGTGAAGGCATTATTAAGTTGTGGAATTTAGTGTAAATTCCTAATATGATCCTCTTCAACGATTCTTTGACGGTCTGGCGGCCATATTGAATTTAGGGTATCAATTTTTATGGTAATATATATCTATAAATTAAACCTATGATTTCCTGTAATACCCTCTTCGTCAATCCGTATTATGATTGGTTGAAGTTTAGTCTCAGATAAATTTAATAATTCTGGTCAAATTTTGATCATATTTTATGTGGCGACTGTTTGTATGGAGACGTACAGTTACTCAAGAAGGAAGTGGCACCCCGGGAGAGAATTTAATTTTCGAAATTTGTCGCAGACAGCAGCTAGTTTATTGTGCACCCCATACTCATCCGGTGAGCGGTAGCTCAAAAATGATTACAGAGTATAGGCCACAAAGCGTGTTTATCAGACCCCAGTGATTTTAATATTATGGCAATGAATGTTACAGAGTATTTCCAGTACATTGTTTGTTTGAGTCGGTACATAGAATTTTGATAAGGTATTAGATGCGAAGTGTGGATACAGCCTTAGTATATCATCTGTCTTGTCATCAGAGATAAAGTGCTGTGCCATTGCATGCAGTGTGCTTGGATCTATCACTATAAGGTTCTATTGTTTTCAATATAAGACGTAGTGTTGGAGTGTGTGGCCCGGGAGAGAGGTCTTGTCACTCGGGGTATTTCTACCTGACGTAGAGAGTGGGGAAGAGAGGTGGTGTGGGTGGGGGGGGGGGGGGGTGTTACATCACTGTCATCTGCACAAACCACTGCCTCAGTTCATGTTTCGCTTCATGCACAACTAATACGAGGTGAATATAACAGAGTGTGGCTTACCTTTACTCAAATAATTTATATCTTCATTTACACACACACTGTCAGAAGCATGGACACTTTCAGCAGACACCAGAAAGAGGTTGGAGGCCTTTGAAAAGTGGTGTTTATAGGCGAATGTTAAGAATAAGTTACAGTGACAGGAAAACAAATGGGTCACCAGAGATAAAAATCCTAATATGATTGGTAAAAACAGCCTAAGAACGTTTAGAGGGGAGGACTGTGGTCGCCAACCCTCAGATTGACACACCCACTATCACACTTCTCACTCTCTCACACACGGTGGAATTGTGTGTGTGTTCTCCCCAGATATGGAAGATGAGATTATGGTTCACAATCAAGTATAATCCTTAAGTCACATACCCGATTATACATTCTAATTTGTTTGATAAGATATGAAGGTTAAATCTCCGAGGAGTTCCCACCAATAACAGGGCGGAGAGGAGGGTAGGGCTGGATACCGCGGCTTTGAATATATAGTAAAATATATAGTAAATTACAATTAGTATATTACATGTGTATTGTTTTACCTTATCCAGTACTGAATTGCCATGACTTTAACCAAATCCTCTACCGGGAGGGGGGGGGGGGGGCCACGTGTTAAGAAGTTGCTGTATTCTGATTGGTTGACACTATTACATGGCTAAGTTAAATTACTGTGTTTTACCTGGTATATTGGTCAATACTACACCGCCCATCTTACTATAGTGACCACCTTACTATAATGAGCACTTTCCTACAACGACTGAAATAATCTGGAGTGGCCTAATCTTCAGGAAATCCAAAAATGGAAAAACCCTAAAAATTACCTGGGAGAGAATAAGCCTGACACGAGCATCAACTCCAGCTGGACTCTATTTTATGGCTCAGGTGGAGGTATTAAGTAAGACTGAAGATTTAGGAGCTATAAAAGAAATGAGCCACTAAGACTGTAGCTGACGGCTCTGGGCTGCTGCCGTGATATACTTTTATTTATAACAAATTGGTGGACTCGTAAAATTCCCCAAAAGACTCATTTATTTCATTTACAGCATCGTTAGCTATTATATAATGTATGTACCTAATGTAAATGCGATAAGGTACCACTGTTTGGTATTGTTAGTCACAATTATCCATTACTACTACTACTACTACTTTTTTTTTTAAGTGGCCTCCAGCCTCCCGCAATAGCCACACCTTCGCTGCCATTTTATTACCTTAATATTAAATATCCTAATACATAACTAGCTATCCTATCTGTGTTGAATTAGTTGAGACGCAGATCTATGCGGCATTCAGTGACTGTAGCTTCATAGTCAATATCTGCAGCAGTTGTCGGCATTGGGGCAGAAGCTACTACTACCACTAATACTACTACTACTACTACTACCACTACTAACACCACCACTAACTGTATAGGAAGAATAAAGATTCCCTGAACAAAAGTGTTTCCTTAGCTCCGTGTGTCGCCCTTGACGGGTCGCCAAATATCAGAACTGGAAATGTTGAAATTTTTTCCCCGTGGCTGAAAAGTAGACGACAGGCCACTACCGGAGAGTCGATATTTTAAACAATGTCTCGAGCACACATAGACACAATCACGACTCGCTTTGGCAGTTCTTTCTTTTTATGAAAATTAGAGTTACCACACAAGAGGGTTTCACAATCTGAACACTGGAACACAAGGTCATTATATAAGTACGATTATACGAATATACGTGTTCACATAATCTGAACACATATTTACGATTATACGCGTTTCACAAAGTCTATCCACATTCCATTTCATTATATTAAATACATTATTATTTGATATTCAGTAAGGGGATTTCACATTCATAATTATTGACATCCCTCTCAGACACTCATAGACTATCACTGACCTCATTCACTGATTCACTCTTATTCATTTTGGCAATCATTTTACTTATCTTTTCATCGACTTCATTCACTGATTTTCATTCAATCACTTATCATTCCACACTAATATGTTATGCTCTTATACTACCTCTATGACCTAACCTAAACTAGCCTAGCCTGGCCTAGCCTAGCCTAGACTATACTAAACTAAACTAACCTAATCTATAGCCGCTACAAATTTATTTTATCTGGGTCATTTTCAGTTCTTTAGCACAATTTCTCTAAGCTTTCATTGCAAAATTATAATAATTAAAACTACCTGTATGTTAGTTAATTTCGCTAACCTGTTCTTCTCAATAAAAACATGCGATATTTTAATTGCATCACACACACACACACACACACACACACACACACACACACACATTCCTACCTCCACATACCATTGAAACTATTCTATCGCTTATCGAATATAGTGGATCTGAATATGCAGTCGGTGCTTTTGTTATGAAATCCAAATTTAGCTGAGACCAACAAAATAATTACCATCCTCCCTCCAACCCGATTATCGCAATCATCGTTAATACTCTGCACCAGCTCGCTCTCATGTCCGGGATATATTTTAGCATTTATTTCACTAAATTTTATGTTTATGCTTAGTGGAAATATAATGATAAATTGTTGAAATAAAGTTAACCATTATCTCATTAGTTAACGAGGCCCTTGATAACTACGACAAGATTCCTGTGGTTGTATATCTAGACTAAAACTACGAAGGTTAAAATTTGTCTATGGAGGAAGATTTTAACTTATTAGTCATTTAGGCAGGAAGCCATTACCTGAATTATTTATAGATGAATCCATACCTGAAATTGACCTGTACTGAGAAAGATCTTCGTTATGGTATCGCGAGTTGTAGTCGTTATCATAACCTTGATATAGCTTGACTTCACTTAGTGTAATTCAAGCAGGTGTGTGTGTGTGTGTGTGTGTGTAATCCACTTTAAATCATTTCACATTTTGATGGTTTGATTTACCCTAGCATAGGTTAACCTTACTTAGCTTACCCTTAGGCTAATAAAATAAATTAACTTAACATAAACTAACATTACGTAATTTCCGTTGACTTTGGTTTATTAGGTTAGGTTACGTTAGGTTAGGTTAGGTCATGGTAGGAATGTTAGGTTAGGTTAGGTTAGGTTAGGTTACGTTGGTTTAAGTCAGGTTAGGAGCATACTTCACGCACTGGGTAGTTTCACAAATGGGGCGTAACAAATATATCATCCATATAACATATACAAAACCACAAGCGGGTATCGAACCATCTACCCACGACGTGAGAGTCAGTAAATCTGCCAATGAGCGCTAAAACTTTCAACTGATTCGAGTTTGCATCACTAGTAGTACCGTAGTTCTCTCACGGGGTGCCCTAACTCCTAAATGACGCAACACTTAACTTGGTACTAAAATCCTGAAACACACAGTCAGGGTGTCCCTAAAGTCTCTACCCAAAAAATATATATTTAATTTTTTTATATCTACACGTACAGGTAAAACATACCTTTTCTTCTGGGAGATCATGGGGGCTGCAGTGCACTGTACAGTATAAACATTGGGACTCGACCTTCTATTGTACACGAGCCGTATTTTCGTACCAACAGACGACAATGGAAGCTTGTTTCAAAGGGGTCACATGGGTGTTAAATCATGACTATAAAAGACTTTGATTTGAATGGGAAAATTGTCAAACAAATATAACGCGGTTTATAAAATACATTCACTTTACAAAAGAGACGAGTGTCACCGTCCTCCCCATGGACAGACGGTTCCATTTACGAGTCTGGAAATGGAAGCAAAATTGTTCAGTATACACTTTTAAACCACTGGATCCAGCCCTTTCTCAGATGGAAAACTAATGAATTATTCTGAACACAGACAATTACGGGAGATACAAATGAATCAAAAACAAAGTGAAAATGGACGGTCCTTTACGAACAATAAAACTGACTATATAAAACTCTCACAATATTCTCACGAGCGTAGGTCAGTAGCATTGGATTTTTCTACACTTTTGAGAATTTGTGACAGAACAAAACTGAGCTTAAGTTTTATCTGAAGTCATCACCGCCACTCCCGCCTGAAACACTCTGTCTTAACAGTGACACAAGACACCATATGTGACAGTACACAAACTCTTACTACCTTGGTCTGTAACATCTGTCGTACTTTCAACTTTCCTTCAATCTTCACCATCCACACTCTTACAACGCAGAATTGACTCTCGCCACAAGTTGGGAAGAGGAGATGATGTTCATACTGACTGTAGCATTACTTGAAGCAATAACCGCACAGGCTGAGGCAATTGTTGTTGTTATGACTTAGTGGCGAGAAGAACTTTGTCGCAAGTTGAGGAACACCACCACCACCAAACGCTAACGCCGTCACTTGTCTCACCTTCACTAACTTCCCTTCAACAACGCGATGACAATTCTCACCAGTCTATGACGATATGAAACAATGTAGATTTTATTTCTCACCTTTCTTATAATGATAACTTGTTAATGTTGTTACTCGTTCTTTAATGTATTACCTAAAAATAAGAGCAAAATCTTTATTAATAAGAAGTTTTATATCCAAAGTCAACCAGCAGAATATATGTTGAATTCTGACTGCCAGAAAGTTCTCACAGCAGGTGGTGTGGGTGTGTAGGTGGTGTGGGTGTGTAGGTGGTGTGGGTGTGTAGGTGGTGTGGGTGTGTAGGTTGTGTGGAGGTGTAGGTGGTGTGGGTGTGTAGGTGGTGTGGGTGTGTAGGTGGTGAGGGTGTGTAGGTGGTGTGGGTGTGTAGGTTGTGTAGGTGTGTAGGTAGGGTGGGGGTGTAGGTGGTGTGGGTGTGTAGGTTGTGTGGGTGTGTAGGTGGTGTGGGGGTGTAGGTGGTGTGGGTGAGTAGGTGGTGTGGGTGTGTAGGTTGTGTAGGTGTGTAGGTAGGGTGGGGGTGTAGGTTGTGTAGGTGTGTAGGTAGGGTGGGGGTGTAGGTGGTGTGGGTGTGGAGGTGGTGTGGGTGTGGAGGTGGTGTGGGGGTGTAGGTGGTGTGGGTGTGTAGGTGGTGTGGGTGTGTAGGTGGTGTGGGTGTGTAGGTGGTGTGTGTGTACAGGAGGTGTGGGTGTGTAGGTGGTGTGGGTGTGTAGGTGGTGTGGGTGTGTAGGTGGTGTGGGTGTGTAGGTGGTGTGGGTGTGTAGGTGGTGTGTGTGTACAGGTGGTGTGGGTGTGTAGGTGGTGTGGGTGTGTAGGTGGTGTGGGTGTGTAGGTGGTGTGGGTGTGTAGGTTGTGTGGGTGTGTAGGTGGTGTGGGTGTGTAGGTGGTGTGGGTGTGTAGGTGGTGTGGGTGTGTAGGTGGTGTGGGTGTGTAGGTGGTGTGGGTGTGTAGGTTGTGTGGGTGTGTAGGTTGTGTGGGTGTGTAGGTGGTGTGGGTGTGTAGGTGGTGTGGGTGTGTAGGTTGTGTGGGTGTGTAGGTTGTGTGGATGTGTAGGTGGTGTGGATGTGTAGGTGGTGTGGGTGTGTAGGTGGTGTGGGTGTGTAGGTGGTGTGGGTGTGTAGGTGGTGTGGGTGTGTAGGTGGTGTGGGTGTGTAGGTGGTGTGGGTGTGTAGGTGGTGTGGGTGTGTAGGTGGTGTGGGTGTGTAGGTGGTGTGGGTGTGTAGGTGGTGTGGGTGTGTAGGTGGTGTGGGTGTGTAGGTGGTGTGGGTGTGTAGGTTGTATGGGTGTGTAGGTGGTGTGGGTGTGTAGGTTGTGTGGGTGTGTAGGTGGTGTGGGTGTGTAGGTGGTGTGGGTGTGTAGGTGGTGGGTGTGTAGGTGGTGTGGGTGTGTAGGTGGTGTGGGTGTGTAGGTGGTGTGGGTGTGTAGGTGGTGTGGGTGTGTAGGTTGTGTGGGTGTGTAGGTGGTGTGGGTGTGTAGGTTGTGTGGGTGTGTAGGTGGTGTGGGTGTGTAGGTGGTGTGGGTGTGTAGGTTGTGTGGAGGTGTAGGTGGTGTGGGTGTGTAGGTGGTGTGGGTGTGTAGGTTGTGTGGGTGTGTAGGTTGTGTAGGTGGTGTGGGTGTGTAGGTGGTGTGGGTGTGTAGGTGGTGTGGGTGTGTAGGTGGTGTGGGTGTGTAGGTGGTGTGGGTGTAAAGGAGGTGTGAGTGTGTAGGTGGTGTAGGTGTGTAGGTTGTGTGGGTGTGTAGGTGGTGTGGGTGTGTAGGTGGTGTGGGTGTGTAGGTTGTGTGGGTGTGTAGGTTGTGTAGGTGTGTAGGTGGTGTGGGTGTGTAGGTGGTGTGGGTGTGTAGGTGGTGTGGGTGTGTAGGAGGTGTGGGTGTGTAGGTTGTGTGGGTGTGTAGGTGGTGTGGGTATGTAGGTGGTGTGGGTATGTAGGTGGTGTGGGTGTGTAGGTGGTGTGGGTGTGTAGGTTGCATGGGTGTGTAGGTGGTGTGGGTGTGTAGGTGGTGTGGGTGTGTAGGTGGTGTAGGTTAGTAAGTTGTGTGGGTGTGTAGGTGGTGTGGGTGTGTAGGTGGTGTGGGTGTGTAGGAGGTGTGGGTGTGTAGGTGGTGTGGGTGTGTAGGTGGTGTGGGTGTGTAGATGGTGTGGGTGTGTAGGTGGTGTGGGTGTGTAGGAGGTGTGGGTGTGTAGGAGGTGTGGGTGTGTAGGTACTGTGGGTGTGTAGGTAGTGTGGGTGTGTAGGTGGTGTGGGTGTGTAGGTGGTGTGGGTGTGTAGGTGGTGTGGGTGTGTAGGTGGTGTGGGTGTGTAGGTAGTGTGGGTGTGTAGGTGGTGTGGGTGTGTAGGTGGTGTAGGTGTGTAGGTGGTGTAGGTGTGTAGGTGGTGTGGGCGTGTAGGTGGTGTGGGTGTGTAAGTGGTGTAGGTTAGTAGGTGGTGTGGGTGTGTAGGTGGTGTGGGTGTGTAGGTGGTGTGGGTGTGTTGGTGGTGTGGGTGTGTAGGTGGTGTGGGTGTGTAGGTTGTATGGGTGTGTAGGTGATGTGGGTGCGCTGGTGGTGTGGGTGTGTAGGTGTGTAGGTGGTGTGCTTGTGCAGGTTGTGTGGGTGTGTAGGTGGTGTGGGTGTGTAGGTGGTGTGGGTGTGTAGGTGTGTAGATGGTGTGGGTGTGTAGGTGGTGTGGGTGTGTAGGTGGTGTGGGTGTGTAGGTGGTGTAGGTTAGTAGGTGGTGTGGGTGTGTAGGTGATGTGGGTGTGCTGGTTGTGTGGGTGTGTAGGTAGTGTGGGTGTGTAGGTGGTGTGGGTGTGTAGGTGGTGTGGGTGTGTAGGTGGTGTGGGTGTGTAGGTGGTGTAGGTTAGTAGGTGGTGTGGGTGTGTAGGTGGTGTGGGTGTGTAGGTGGTGTGGGTGTGTAGGTGGTGTGGGTGTGCAGGTGGTGTCTGTGTGCAATGTGGTGTGGGTGTGGTGGGTGTGCAGGTGGTGTGGGTGTGTAGGTGGTGTGGGTGTACAGATGGTGTGATTGTGTAGGTGGTGTGGGTGTACAGGCTGCAGAATCATTCCTTGCAACCTCTCCAGTCTGAGGTCATTCCGCACAACCTCTCCCCATGTCATTCTTGGCCTGCTCCTAACTCTCCTCTCTCCCTATACAAACTCATGCATGTCTTGTCCCAACTGTGCAATATCTCGTACATATATATATTTACATCAGAAATAAAGTTGTCTCCCTAATGCTGTGTTTCCTTTGTCACCATACACCATTTGTCCAAATAAATAGTACTCTGAGTTTAGCGTTAGACCGATTACTCTTCAGATTAAGTAAGCTAAGATGCCTATTCTTCAGGTGATCCTAATTACCTAGCCAAAGAAAGCGATATACTACTGTGGAAATTAGTGAAACAAGGGAGGCAGGTGACTTGATGACTACCAGGTCGAGGCGGATCTTACTGTTGTGCTTATATGTTGTAATAACTCCTGCATCATGTTTAAACATTAATGTATTTGTTTCATTTCGATTTTTCATAAATTCAAAAGGGGGACTTGGGACTATCTTACCTCTTACGGTCGACCACAGACAGAAGAAAGTTTTGGCTCATTCAAAATTACTTCCTTTAATTGTCTTCAGAAAACCTTGGAATCGTGTGATGAGATGAAAAACGAAATTAACGAAGTATCCCCTAACCACTGTTCACTATGTATATTTACAATACTTTTTCATAGGAGAGAAGTTTTCACCCCTGCTTTAGCGTACCTACAGTACCTACAGGCGAAGTGCATTCAAGTATACAGAAAAAGCTAAAACAAACTCAGTAACATGACAAAAACGATAGCTACCGAGGAGCTTATCATAGTACCGTACCGGAAAACAGAAACACAGTATCCCAGCATCAGACATAGGTAGTAACACCATACAACACTTTACACTTTACCTCGGCAACAACAGACTTCAGACTGTGACCGGACGTGCTATCCCAGTAAACTTACGCTGCTAGCTTGAAAGATTATCCGGAGAATAAACATCCGCTGCTGACGAGATCATGGTTTAAGACTTCCGTCAATAAAGATCATATTTGCACAAGTTTTCAACTAACGAAGGTTATGAGTTACCTTCACATTCTCTTTCTTGCATTTATTTTCACAACTCAAACGTTAGACTTTATAACTGACACTCACCATCCACAGGAGACTCATCAAGGCAGCAGGTAAACGGGAGTGTAGCACAAACTTACCTGCAACAAAGAATAAAAATATGAATTTGCGTAACATTGAAACATTGTAAGGGATATTTGACGATGAATGATAAAGGCCTTCCGTACTGGTGAATATCTCGCTGTTCATTTTTTGCAAGGATATCCGTAGTGCATTACCTATGATCAGAGAAACACTTACCTGGAGCTGTGACTGAATCCATCAAAATCTCAAGACTAGAAATAACATTAACTTGTTTCTACTGATTCCGATAACAAACATTAACTGAGTCTCACACACAAAGAGTGAGTCCTGTTGTACACTTCAATCGGAATATTTTTCTTTTTGTGATGTTTGTGTATATATACGATAGTTGGTTTGTGTTTAAAGTCTGCGTTATCAATGTCTGTCGTATCTTCTTCCCTAAACTAAGATGATGATGATGAGTTTCGTCCTGAGATAGACTTCCGAGACCATGTTGGATGATGCTACACAGTACACGCGTATAGTCGGAAACACCGGAATGAAATGTGGAGACACACATCAGCGAGTCTCGGGGTACAGTGTTTACTTCCTTGCAACTCACAGTGAAATATCGCCTCGACCAATTTTCCCTCTAAGCGACGCAACGTGCAATCATTTTTTTTCCAGCCGCGCATAGTGTAGTCGACAATGAAAACTGGGACAGAAGGACACGCGGCCCAACTGTATTTTCTCTTTAGTTTTAGCAAATAATAAATTTGTTTTGCTGGCAAATACAATCAGCTTTTTGGTTTCTACTGATAGCACACATTGTCTTTATATTAATACACATAAAATTCCTTCCGTATTGTTATGGCGTTTTGACCTGGTGACCGTCAGGACCTGGCGGTGGACCCCAGCATCCCACCATCTCGCTCCCTACTTAATAATGTCTCCAACAATTATATTAACATATGTACTACCATTTTTTTTTTTTTTTTTTTTTTTTTTACGGGGAATAACCCACCCGGGCACAGGTCATCGACCCACAACTGGGCCTAGGGGGGCGAAACAATAAGAGTAAAAAGAAATTAAAAATATGAAAGAAAAATATTATATTAATCTACACGACAAAAATGTCGGAAAACCAGAAAGATTGTGTTCATGTAGTATTATTCAGTCTGAATGGCAGGTTGTTGAAGAGTGCCCCCGAACAATAGATATAAGCCATCAAAAAAGTATTTCAACTTTTGTCAATTTGCTGTCAATCTGAAAGAACGGATTATGAAACTGTTTGTCGTGCAGTTCATCAAATACTTCCTGTATATAGAAGTCACAGGGACATACTATTACCCACAACTATTTTGTATGATTTATTTTATTTTACTTGTAGTTCTATGTCTTTGATACCCCCAAAATGTTCTACACTACGGAGGGTGTACGCAAACACTTGTTGTCTTGAAAATAGGTTCTTTTTCTCGTACGGGAGATATACAGAGGAACTAATAGACAGCGGGCTTCCACACCATAAGGACTAGCGATCTCAACTCCCTGTATCACTCTGCGCTGGCATGTACAGATGCCAGCATCCACAAGCTGAATACATAATATGTAAATATGATAATTCACGTACATAACATGGTACATAATAAATGGAAATATTACATAGGATTAATACATGTTCTGTAATACTTTACTATACATAATTATGTATAGTAAAGTAATTAATAGAGTAATATAAGAATACACAGCTTAAGGCACTACTTCGTGTCCATATTATACACCTCCCTCCCCCCTATACGCTCATAGTTTCATCTTGAGCGGACCTTTTGTTTCTGAGTCGCTCGGACCTGCGGAGAACTCCGGGGCAGAAACACAAGGTGGGGATGGATTCACTGTAAAGACATCAACATTAGGGGACTCAACTGGGGAAGGGTAAACACTAGGCAGCTCCACAGGTCGGAGGAAACGAAGGTTCCTCCACCATACTCTACCACTCGGAAGACGCACTGGGTAGTCCCTGGACCGGCCAATACCCATGACAACCCCAACCTTGTCTCAGCGGTGAGATACCGGATCTTGAATCCTGACCTGCTGGCCGATACTCAACCTAGGAAGGGGGCGGGCATGACAGTCGTACCGAGCAGCGACATCTGCGGCTCGTTCTGCTGCACGGCGGTCACATTCCTCAGTCTTGGCCTGCCACTCTTGAGAAAAAGACTTCGGGTGGGCAGGAACACAAGACCTGAGATGATGTCCACATAGAACCTGGGCTGGGGAGCGTCCGGTGAAGTTCGGGGTGTTGCGTAACTCTAACAAACCTCGATCGAAGTCCTCGTAGTCGATATTTCTTGAGGGTGACACCTTAAGGATCAGGTGTTTAACAGTCTTGACTGCGGCTTCAGCGTGTCCATTCGCCTGGGGGTACTGGGGCGAGGTCACGACATGACGGACTCTCCAACGGTCCATGAAGTCCCGGAACTCGTGGCTGGTGAACTGGGGTCCTCCATCAGTCCTGAGGCGGAGGGGAACACCAACTTCTCTGAAGTAATGTCTGAAATTCCGGATGGTAGCAGTAGCCATTGTATCACTACCACAGGGAACGACAACAGGCCATCCAGACAATCGGTCAGCAATGACGAGCAAGGACTTCCCTGCCACTGCAAAGAAGTCGGCCGACACAGACTCGAAGGGTCTTGAGGGGTTATTGTCGCACATTTAAGGTTCCTGTTGCTGGCCGGGTTGCAGAATCTGGCATGGCTCACAGGCACGGACGGTACTTGCAATGTCCGCGTCGATTCCGGGCCAAAATACAGTCTGCTTCGCCCGTCGCTTGGTGGCCTCCACTCCTCGATGGCTGTCGTGAAGGCGGGTCAAGGTACGGCGGCGTAGGGCAGCAGGAATGACTACTCGTGGACCATACAAGACGAGGTCTCCGTCACAATAGAGGTCCTCGCGTATCTTCCAGTACGGGAGTAGCGATTCATGAAGGTCGTATCGGTAAGATGGAAATCCCTGGGACACACAGTCGACGAGCCGGATGTAGGAAGGGTCGGCCCGGGCTGCGGTGCGGAGATCTTCAAGGGTCTTGTCTGCATCAGGTGCTGTAGACTCTTCTGATGTGAAGACGGCCTTCAATGAGACTACTGACTTGAGGGATGCAGCAGCTGTAGAACACAACATCTCGTCCTCTGGGGTGGGGCGACTGACAGGGGCACGGGACAGGGCATCCGGGATGCACAGCAGCTTACCCGCACGCCACACAGCCGTGAAGAGATAAGGCGAGAGCTTCTCTTTCAAGCGTTGAAGGCGATGATTCTCTAGTGCATCCAAAGAGTAGTGATTGATAATAGGTACAAGAGGGCGATGATCCGTGAAGAGGGTGAAGTGCTGAAGTCCTATCAGGTAGAAGCGGCACTTCGCCATCGCCCAGACAACAGCCAACATCTCCAGCTCAATCGTGGCATATCGGGTCTCGGCGTCCGTCAGGAACCGGGATCCACACTGAATTAAGCAGAGTTGTCCACTGCCACGGTCCTGCAGAAGGGCGTAATCAACGCCGTAGAGTCTGGAGGCGTCAGTCTGGAGGACGGTGGGTAGGGCTGGGTCGTAACAGGCGAGGACAGGTGGACTTAAAAGGGCCTGCTTGACTCGCTGGAAGGCCTCTTGATGATCTGGGGTCCACAGGAATGTCCTCCTGGGGCTCAGCAGGGGGCGTAACGGCTGGGCTGCGGCGGAGATGTCAGGTGAAAATTCAGCCAGCTGATTGACCAAACCCAAAAAAGAACGGAGGTCTGTCAGGTTGGCACGGGTTGGAAAATCCCTGATTCCACTTAATTTCTCCGGGTCAGCTGCGATACCTGATGCTGAGAGAGTGTACCCACAGAAGTTCACTGATGGTGCGGCGACTACAAACTTGTCAGCGTTGAGGGTAATCCCGTACTTTCGACATCTGGCGAGAACATCATATATTCGGGAGAGGTGGGCACAGTAGTCTTCGTCATGGAGTAAAATATCATCAACCACCTTGACACAATTCGTGACTCCTTGAAGGGCCACGTCACCACGTTGACAGAATGCGTCGCCCGTAGCGGCAAATCCCATGGGGCCTCTGCAATACTGATATCTTCCATATGGTGTGATGAATGTAGTCAAATGCTGGTCTTCTTCGGCCAACTCGATCTGCCAATAACCACATAAGGCGTCTATCGTTGTAAAAAACTTCGCCTTCGGATCCACATTTCGAACAGCTGCGAAGGGTGTGGGTGAAGGGTGGGCTGGACGGGAAACTTGCTGGTTAAGTTTTGACAGATCGGTGGTGATCCGTACTCCACCACGAGGTTTGGCGACTGGGACGAGAGGGTGGCACCAAGGTGAAGGTTCGTCTCCTGCTGGCTTGATGATTCCCTGGGCAACCATGGAGTCAAGCTCTTGTCTAACTAGCTCCTTGTAGGCGTGAGGAATCAAACGAGGGGTGTGGATGGCAAAAGGTGTGGCACCATCCTTAAGATGAATCTTCATAGGTGGACCCACCATCGGCTTGAGTGGTGTGGATCCTAAAGATTTCTTCGAAACCAACACGTCAGCAAACTCCTTGAGAAGGCAAGCTCTTGCATCAGAAGGGGACGTGTTAGTAGAGATAGGGAGTTCCTTCAACCTGTTGACATGGGTGACCTTTAAAATAGGTTTGGGGAATTCCTTGGAAATAATGGCCAACTCTTGACAATGGCCATATGATAAAAGCGGAGTCGGGATCCCATCATGAACATCAATCCGGGCTGAGCAAGACTGCTTACCATAGGTTAGAGTAGCCCAGAAAGATCCCAAAGCTGGGGCCATCTTGGAACCATCAGCTGTCAGTTTCGTTGTCTGAGGAGGGGGCTGTAGGTTGCTCCGGGGTATTCCCAAACTTGCTAAGTGTTGTGGACCAATTACTGAGACGTCAGCACCGGTGTCAGGTAACATCTGAAGACTGGATGACAAGTTACCGTGAGAAATGACGACACTGATGTGCTGGGGCGTCGTGTCTGTGGAACAAAGTACACGACGGCAGGAACGATTGGGCACAGCGTCTTGATGCTTGCCAGAAGGAGGGGGCGTGCCAGCACTACCTGAGGATGACTTCTTGGATCCTTGGTGGTGTCCTCTCTGTGTCTTCTTACGACAACATTTGTCATAATGGCCCACACGACCACAAAGTCTGCACTGAACTTTGCTAGCAGCGCACTTGACTGTGTATTGTGTAAGCCCAGTGACCCTGACGGTCGCAACTTCTGCACACGCTTTGAGCAGCTGGGCACTGGGAGGCATCATGCTGTCTCGCGCAGCTGTTACACAAAGCTGCTGCTGAAGGTGTAGCTGGAGGGTGAGGGGTGGGGTTACCTTGCTGCTTCTTACCCTTTCTGTAGGAAGACACCGCCCTCACCTGGTCAGGTTGTGAACGTAAAGCTGAAGTCGCACACCTGGCGGCCTCGTACGCTCGACATTTTGTAACAACATCTTGAAGGGAGGAAGTAGGGTCGAGGGAAATGAGACGCTGAACTAGCTCGTCATCTCGAATACCCGTTAAAATGATTGTCTTGAGTTGTGTCTCTTCACAAACTTGAGAATTTCCAAGACAAACATCAACTTCCTCTGAACATCTTTTCAGTCTTACAAAAAATGCATCAAAAGATTCTCTATCAAGCTGCTTACATTGGAGGAATTCTCTTCTTCTAAGTGCTTTGTTGCGTTGTTCCTCAACATGTTCCTGTAACTTGTCAAGCACGGCCTCTACAGTCAGAGTTGTCGTAGGAGGCACTTGAAGTGTGTGCTCGAGAGTACGTTGTGTCTCTAAGGACAAGCACATACGAAGCTGTATCATCTGTTTAGGCTGTGGTAAACTTGACAGGTCAACCATTGTTGCATAGTCTTGCCAACGTCGACGCCATTCCCGAAATATCTGATAAGAAGCGTCAGACTTCAGAGAGGGAGGCGTTTGTGCTGCAGCCTTTTGAGGAATTGTTGAACCGACTCTGGGAAATGAGGTACCAGTACTTCTAGTCGTATCAGCATTAGTAGTAGCAGAAGAATCTTGTAGAGTAGATCGTTGTGGGGAGGCTAACAGGGAAATCAAGGCTTCAAATCTGGCTTGATCCTCTCTTCTTCTCAGGTCATCCTCACTTCTACGTATATCTTCTAGTTCTCTGCATCTTTGTTCATCTTCGTGGCGTCGTCTTTCAGACTCTCTGTACCGAATTTCTTCCTCTTCTCTCCTTGCAACATAGTCCTGGCGTCGAGAAGTTTCCATCCACTTAATCAGTTGAAGGAGATCTTTGGACGCAGGCACCGCAGGAGAGCTTGCTCGCGACGAACGAGGAGATTCTGTGGGTGATTGGGCGTTGTCACTGTGGGGAGCGTGGGGCCTGAGTGTGGGTGGGGAGAGGTCTCCTAAGCTTAAACTCATAACCCCATCGTTCAGGGTATCATTTTCATCCCTTTGAGACATGCTGACAGCTTCTGTACTTTATCTGTGCAAGAGACCGGGTCAACCCCTCGTAATCTATGCACAGAATTACAGAAGTCTAAAGTAATACGCAAGAATTTAATATAAAGTGGGCCTGTGAGTGCGTGTGTGTGTGTGTGTGTGTATGGCTTGTTGCCGGGAGGCTTGGCGCGCTGCCAGACGTAGAGGCAGCTGGGCACAAGTCGCAACCGAACAGAAGTTGTCTTAATGAGCGCTGCTCAGTTACCCAATGACCATAGGCGGGAGGGGATGTACTGCTGGGCCGCTCCCTCAGTCATCTGAATGCAGTTTGCACAGACAATTCTGATTAAAATACACAACACAGCACTTCACAGAACACTTCACTTCACAGCACAGCACTGTACACAGCATAGCACTTCACAACACTGTAAGTCCTGAGGCTTGTAGTCTGGCTGTAAATCCTCGGCGAAGCTGAAGACGAGATGCCATTAACACAGTCCGGTGGGAAGGCTAATTTCACTCTGAATCTCACTGAGAAATCTCACTGCGCCATCTATGTTTGTCTTTGATACCCCCAAAATGTTCTACACTACGGCGGGTATACGCAAACACTTATCTTGAAAATAGGTTCTTATTCTCGTACGGGAGATATACAGAGGAACTAATAGACAGTGGGCTTCCACACCATAAGGACTAGCGATCTCAACTCCCTGTATCACTCCACGCTGGCATTCACAAACTGAATACATAATATGTAAATATGATAATTCACATACATAACATGGTGCATAATAAAGGGAAATATTACATAGGATTAATACATGTTCTGTAATACTTTACTATACATAATTAATGGAGTAATATAAGAATACACAGCTTAAGGTACTACTTCGTGTCCATATTATACAGTAGTTATTTACTTTTTACTTTATTAACTCCTGGTTTTCCCTCTGTTTTTTGTGTTACTGGTTGAATCAGTGAACTTTTATTAATGTTTGGTGTTTTAAAGCATTTGCATTTGGACCATTTTATGTGCAATTTTAGTGTAAACTCTGTATTCATAATTTGTGGTCAATAAAATATCTATCTATCTATCTATCTATCTATCTATCTATGAGTACGGACACACAGAAGAAGGCAGAGCATTCCACAATTTGGCCGTGTGAGGAAAGAAGGATGTACTATAACGGGTTAGTCTAGTGTGACCGACAGCCACGGAGAAACGGTGGGTACCGTAGGCAAGACGAGCGTTACGAGCCCACGGCCTTACCGGCAGTACACATGAATGCCAAATCCACCGAACATTGCCCGTTAAAGTACCTGTAAGAGAGAGAGAGTGAAGCAACATTGCAGCGAAGAGAAAGGGAAGAAAGATTATCAACTAAAGGAGGAGAGTTAATAAGACGAAATGCCTTTGATTCCACCCTCCCAGTCATGTCAGTATCTTGGGGAATGAGGCAGCAGATGGCCTTGCCAAGACTGGCTGCAACAAGGCCACACCTGACTACGTTGTTCCTCGAACACTTTTACAGCTTAGGACCCAAATTCTCCGCAAACAGAGAGAAGCTCGGGAAGCAGCCATCCCCCTGCACTCCCCGCCCACCTGGTACGATGTCATCCGTAAACTTCCTGACCTCTCGTATGTCTATGGGAAAGGGTCGCGGAAAGGGGGCTTGATTGCTTTGCTTGGGAGATTGGTATCCCCGCATCCCCTGAGCAACGCTCTTGTGCATTATGCAGAAGACCCGACAGCCGTACCCTTATCCACTACCTCCTAAGATGTCCCCACACACAACGCTTCCGTGACGCCTGCTGGACCACCACTCCACGACCCCCTGACGGAGACACGATGATCCTCCCCATACTGGCCAGATATTATGTAAATAACACACCTGAAACAACGGGGTAGCGTCACACTATGCCACTATGACGCTGTAACCGGTGACGACAACCGCCACTACAAAGAATATCAATCCCTGACTCGATCTCAACAGCTTATATACATGAGACTGCGCCTAGGGTACAGGTACCTATGGAAGTACATTGGCAACCCTGAGCCTCACCGCACTGTTTGTAAACTTTGTGGCCAACCCGACTCTCACACCCTCTCTCACTACATCCTCACTTGCCCTATGACCTCCTCCTACAGGTCCCCAGCCGTTACCAACACCTCTTCCCTCCCAGACCAGATATCCCTCCTCCTAGTCACAGGCCTGGCATTTGACATTATTAGGGACCTGCCACTCTTTGTCATAAACAGATAAAATGTACCTGGAACTTTCCCCCCACACACTCATCATTCTCTCACTTAATGTAACTTGACAGAACCTATGGCCCTTCAGGCTTTTACGCCCAAAATGTACGAGTCATAAAGGCAAGTATGAACTTTTCATACTTCCCTGGTGGGCGCTGTAAACGCTTCTGCGCTTCACCTTGCACAGGATGTAAGGGGGTGCCCAATAAACTAGCCCCCTCGGGGGCAAATCTGAAATCTATGTCAATAACATTGATCATGTGTTAAAGGAATATCCTTCCTTCCTTAGGCTTTAGTAAGCCCCTTTATAATATTTATACTGTATATACTTGTCACACTTGCCAGATGCTTCTGGTGATATTGTACAGGGGTACCTAGTGACAGCACTAGGATTCCGCTTCCTCTATCAAGGAATAAACAATTGAAATTGAAAAAAAAAATTTAATTGATTCCACCCTATCTAACAGTTGGACAGAAGAAAAACCACCACAGATACGAGAGCAGTATAATTGAAGCAACTGAACAGGAGTGATGTAGCTACAGCATCTGTACAGCATTCCCAGCTGTTGTGGATGTGTGGCTTCCATGACTTATTAGAGGAAATGGTGAGGCCTAGCATATCTGTTTTATAATTTGGCAGAATGATTGCGTCCTGAAATGTGATTGGTGGGAGATTATCTAATTTGCAAAGTGTAACTGGTAAATACTGAGTTTTGTTACTGTTGAATTTTACCAAGTTTCTACCTCCCCATCGGAGATGCAGCACTGATCCGCATTGATAGAAGTAATGATATCAGCTCTAGAAACAGATCTTTTTTGAGAATTAGGGGGAATGGTAAAATGTGAAGAAGAGTGAAGAGTAGAATCACCAGCGTAAGAATGGATAGAATTAGTTGTAGTGTGAAGTAAATCATTGATAAATAGAAGGAAGAGAGTAGGTGAAAGAACAGAACCCTGTGGTACACCACTTTTGGTAGAGAAAGGGCGAGAGATCGATCCCTCGACAACAACTGCCATGGATCGGTTCTCAAGGAAGCTAGAATTAGGGAAAAAGTGGAGAGAAACCATAAGAGGTAAGCTTAGAAAGCAAAGATTTGTGCCATACTCTGTCAAATGCTTTGGAGATGTCAAGGGCCACGATGAAAGTTTCCCCATAATCCCAAGGAGAGGATGACCAAAGATGGGTGTAGTAGGAGAGCAGATCACCAGTAGATCCCGACTGGTGATCCGACAAAAAAGAATGGCGTTCAAGGTGACGGAGAAAGTGAGAGTTTAGGTTAGTTTCGAAAATCTTAGAGAGGGATGAAGTTCGGGCAATGGGACGATAGTTAGAGGGATTGGAATGGTCACCCTTCTTCGATGGGCTGAACCGAGGCATGCTTCCAAGAAGAAGGAAAAGTTTGGGTTATGAGGCAAAGGCGAAAGAGGCGAGCAAGCACAGGGGCCAGAACTTCAGCACACTCCCTCAGAACACGAGGGGGTATTCCGTTCGGTCCATGCGCCTTACTCACATCCAACTTCGATAACACATTTGTTTCTGTCTACTCAGCTGTACAGTAACTGGGGACCTGGATGTTAATGAATTTGTGAGTCGTGTTCCGGGGTGCAGTTGGCAAGTTGTCCGGTCTTCTCGATTATACCTTGACACTGAGTCATACATTTATACAATTCGTTAACTTACGGGGTGGTTACTGTGTTGGCGACAGCTTCTACAGTTTACAATTTACACAATTTTACGCCCAGGTGGCCCTAGGGCCAGCCATACTCAAACACAGGGTTAACTCTTATCTCTTACAAACACACACACACACACACACACACACACACATATTATGGTGGTTGTCCCTTGTGTTAACTACACACATTCATGTCATGCAATAGCATATAGAGCTTCATATCATGTACTAACCTGTCTATATTCCCATCATGCAATAAAGTGTACATCTCCACATTATGCATCCATCTGTACTCTATGTAAACATATCATGAGCAGCATAAACATCACATCTAATACTGACTTCCACAGCTTCACATTACACATCTTAACTGTTAATCTACACATGTTTTAACCTTCCACCATCGTAAATACTTGGCGTCTCAGAGGTTTTAGTGTAATATGAAAGGTACACCATCATACATGAATACATACCTAGGTCAATAAATTGTTGAATTACGAATGTTAATCATGAGAATACGTGTAATTATATATACAGTACATACTTACCGTGCATAAATATATACATCTAGATATAAATGCACATATGTAAACAGATACACAAATACACACAAACGTATACATTATCGCTATACAAGTAGATGAATTACAAACAATATGAACAGTGGCCAAAGTCATACATTTTCCCGAGTGCAGGAGACTTCAGGGAGGAAATGGAAAGGGGATATATTGCCTGGGAGGTATACAGCGACTGGAGGAGAGGAGAGGCAAAACAAAGTGGAGGTGCACAGTGAGAATTATCATCGCTGTATAAATCAAATAACCTTTGTTCTAAATTGCTCCATGACGAAGGGCTGAACAATGCACAGTGACCGTTGCCGCCTCTAGAGATTCTCACGGGAAGTTGGAGTCATCAGTTATCAGACGTACGAGACCGAATGTGAGTGCTGTGTTCTATCATCTGGACATAATACCATCAGCCATACAATACCATGAAGGATGAGCCATAACACCAAGTTCTCAAACAGTAATGTTAGATACATACATCTCTTATACGAGTGCTAACGCCGGTAATAATAAGGACTCGTATACAACATTCTAACAATGAGCAAAATTCTCATAGATATCATAGAGGAGAAATAATTTTGTTATTGTAATAAAATGTCAAATTACGCCTTTTCGTACTTATCGAGTAAAGGTGTAAGCATCTTGACAGTGAATAGCATACAACGACTGGTAATGTCGCTTGGTTAGGACTCAGGACAACGTATTGTTTCATCATGACGCCTAATGGATGACGCCGCACGACAGTAATGATGACTAGACGATAACACAAGATCTTTGACATATAATGGAAGACAAAACCACAACCTTGGCGCCAAGTGGAAGACAACACAAGGATCGTGAAGCTCAGTGGACGAGGCTTGTGAGAGTCTTTACACTGTTGTCATCCTCGAGGGCAGGACAAACACACCCCTGTCAGTTTTCATGTTAACTGATTAAATACAACATACTCCACATTGACTCTTCATAGAATCTTTGTTAACTTTTGTCTGAATTTGCTGCTGAGTTAATGTGAGTTATGTAATGCATGAAAGGTTAGGACATTATCAGGTCAGTACCCCCCCCCCCCCGGAGGAGGACTGGGTGAGGTGAGTCTCAAGAATATACAAGATTTTATCCTTGGTTCTGTTTCTACTGCCATTGCCAACTGAGAAGGTCTTGTGAAAAACCGAAGCTACATTATGTTGTGTGGTTTCTTTATTTCATTCATCAACAGACACGGAGTTCATCACAAATAGCAAAGGTGGCCAGGAATTGTTATAATGGGTACACATATGTGATAAAATGTGATAACAATATGAAACAAAGATTGGATTAGATGGTAAGTAATAAAACCTTAAATGTTCAATTAATCAAATGTCTTAAACTATCTACTGTATGATAATTTACTGTAACTGTCCTGGGGAAGGTTTTTCAGATACGATAGTTTTCTAAAATTGTTCGTTAAACCAGTTATCATGTGATCAGGCTAGAACCTTGTCTGTGATCCCCATTCAATCGACTGTTAAAAAAATAAAAAAATAAAATAAACACAACTTCCGTCACCAAATCGAGAGCAGCCGTTCAGCAGCAGGCAAGACAAACAAAACGTCGACCACACAATCAAGTGCAGAAGTGAGAGACAACATTGATTAACTGGAAGCGTGTTTATACCACAAATGTGTATATGCCCGAGACAACTAGACACAGCGAGTATATTTTTCAGCAGTTTTAGGTCTATGTGATTATTCCCATTAGGGTGAATAATAGCATCCTGTGTTTGTATTCTTACCAGGAAAGACGCTTCTTTATATGATGAAGCTCCAGAGTATTTTGGATGTTTGTAAGAGGCTCGGCTTTGTGCCAGACCCTATGAAGGTTGTACCATAAAGATACAGATGACATTTAGACTGCGACAAGCACTCTTGGTCCATACGTCACAACCCAGGGGAGTTTTTGTTTTTCACCTAACAAAAACTTCCTGCCACAAAGTGTAATAATTTGGCCTTGTAAACCACTACCGTGAGAATGATTATTGTAAATTGTTTTGTGGCACGTGTGGGCGAGTACTTATCCCACTAGAGAAGGTAGAGGAGGGTATGGTGTTCTCGAAGGAAGGCAAGCTAAAAGATTGGAAGACCTCCTGTTTTATTATGAGAGAACATTATGTTACTGGCTGGTACCTTCCGTCAGATTCGACTACCATCTGCTTTCCCACCTGCAATGCGTACACCGTCACCCTAAATAACGAGGCTCACACAAACAACAGATGAGAGCTGGAATTCTTCATCCACGCAACTGGTTAAAAGTAGCCTGAAGGGTGAAGCGCTGGTGAACACATGAGGCAGCAGGGGGCCAACCTTCCACGAAGAGTCAAAAGGACTTATCAGGACCTTCATAAACGTCTCAAGAACCGATTTGATGATCTGGTAGCTATTTATCCCCTTTTGCATATTGGTGGTGAATTTTTGTCCGGTGAGTTTTTGTCTGGTAAGTTTTGTCCAGTGAGTTTTAGTCCAATGAATTTTTGTCCGTGTACCGCCACCTAACCAGACCAAATAACATGCCTCAACCAAAGACTTAACCAAGACAACTCTTCGTGACACTTGACAGCATCTTCCACTGATATAGGAACTTAAAGAAAAAAAAACTTTCCCAGCGAAGAGAAAGTTTCATCTCGTTATTTTTCTTTTTGTTGGTACCTTTTCCTTCATACATGAGAAATTACACGAATATCCCAAAATAGATTCTACTGTAGTTTTAGGTTATGCCACGGGGACGCTAGTTTATTGCGCACCCTTTATACTCACTGTCGGAGGAGGGGTGATATAGGGCAGTGAGCTACATAATATAAAATGCACCTGGAACCTATATTAGTGATTGATAGGTCTACAGGAGGTGTACAATAGGCACCGTGAAGGATATCTTTGGACAGTAGGGTATTATGTACAGTATAGTGTACAAAGTGCTGGCCATAGTAGAGAGACGGAAGGCATGTCAGGGCAATCTATATCACCTGTACAGTACCTTCAAAGGGTCGAACTAGTTTTCACATATACAACTACGTGTTTAGGTTAGGTTAGGTTAGGTTAGGCATCTTATTAAGTACAGTCAAGGACATTTACTCCCCAAAGCCTATTTAATCTGCTACAACAACCTAGGTAGCTCTTTACTTACAGCGTTCGAGTAGATATTTATTTTATTCGAACCACTTTATCTATACACTGAAAGACTATTTAATCCCAAGAACATAAAACCTCTACTTGTTAGGGAAGATGAATATTAGAGCCTTCATATTAATATATTTTGATATGACCGAAAAAAAAATGTTTATTCCGTGAGTATAGGTTCAGTCCCCTTCACTAGTGCGTTTACAGGGACTCGTCATATAAAAATTCCACAAATCATTATCTTTGAGATATTTGATTTAATAGTGTTTAACTTAGATTCCAATGTATGTTTACTATTTCGAGTTTCCTTTTGCCGAATGTAAATAAACACAGCGCTGCCACACTACACATAACCTGACGACCCCCTGTAAACGCACTAGTGAAGGGGACAGTACATGTTTTACGGATCACCTGAAGAATCATCGCCCCAGCTTATTTCACCTAAAGATTAAACCACCCTAAAACTATTTTTCTGAGGATGAGGTTAGGTTAGATTAAGTTCGCATTAAGGTAGTTAATCTTTAGGTGAAATAAGCTGGGGCGATGATTTTTCAGGTGATTCCATTTGCTATCTATCATGTTTGCTGCTCAATCCATCTTTCCCTCTACTCTCCTTCACCCCGTCTCCAGGTGCCACGAGAAGCCCCCAAGAGGTACTCAGTGATTACTCCGTTTGTTTACCACATTGGTTGCTTGACCGGGTGATCTTTAGACCCCTTTTTAAACCATGAAGCTAAAATATGTATACAGTGGTGACCAAGTGTAGTGGTAATATAGTTCAATTCAATTTCAAAAGTTTATTTCATATTATAGTAAACGGTAATCAATATAGTTTTTTTTTTTGCATACAACTCTCCTGCCTCAGTCCGTCTCCAGGTGCCTCTATATTATATTATGTACCGGAAAATATTAAGATGGTGCCCCTCGGAGTGTGTCCTGTGTGCGTGTGTGTGTCATGAGTAATATCGTTAATGTGTAAAATTTAAGGTGTTTGATACCTTTGACTCAGACACTAAACAGTTCATCTCTCTATGTTTGTATGTATGTATGTAATTATGTATGTATGTATGTAATGTGGAGTAATGGTCAGCAGGTTCGCCTCGCAAGCGAGCGGACCCAGGTTCGATGTCCGGGCAGGGTGAAACTATGGGCAAGTTTCTTTACGCCATTTGCCTCTATCTACCCAGCAGAAATTGGGAACCCGGATGTAAATCGATTTGCGGATCGTATTCCAGGGTAATGGTTAGCCAGTGCAGTTGGCAAGTTGTCCGGTCTTACTATTCCTTGACACCGGGTCATGCAACTCGTTAACTCAGTGTGTGGTTGTTGTGTAGGCGACAGCTTCTACATCTTAAACAAATTCACGCCTAGGTGGCCCTTGGGCCGGCCATCCTCGTTACACGAGGGGCAACCACTATTATTATTATGTATGTCTTATCGTTTTTTATTCATTCTAATAGCGAGGTATGTAACTTGGTTTCTTGCAGTAAGACTTATCCTCTGTGACGGTCAGGAGGTCAAGGTCGAGAGGTTACGGTCAGGAGGTTACGAGTCTAACAGCTTTAATGTTCAGGTATGGAATAATGATGGTGAATCTCCAGTCCTCCGCGATCAGGTGTAAACAAAATTGCATTATAATTAGATAATCTGTTCAGCGCATAACACCTTTGAAACACAAGGCAACAAGTCTACCTAAGCCAAGTACCTAAGTTATATCAGAAGATGTTGCACCGTGTAAGCTCCTGAATGGGAAAAATACTGTAAAAATTTGCAACATTCTCAGGAGAAATCTCGGCGCAGGATAAACGTCACTTGGATGATTTACAGTTTGGTGAAATGAAAAGCGAAACAGCTAAATGGTTCCCACTGAGCCAAAAACATCTTCCGTGGGTTTATGTTATGTTAGGTTAGGTTAGGTTGGGGTAGGTTAGGTTAGGGTATGTGAACTTCAGCTACAATGAGTTAAATGTTACACTCTCCTATACATAGACAGGGAAATGAAATATAGACATTCCTTTTGACAGGAGTTGTAAGACTTCCAGAACTACCATTTGGTGACATGTATACGACAGAGAGGTAGAAGGAGTGACCATCAACCATTTATAAACTAAGAGGGGAGATAATCTACTAACCCCTTGTGTACGGGGTCCTCTCTCTCTACTGAATAAAATCGTCTGCCGTTGCTAAATAAAAGTAGCGTCCCCGTAGCGAAGGAGTTAACAAGACTGACGCATTAAGGTTCAAAATACACTTATACTTGAGTTTAAATATGAAACATGAATACTAATCCCATTGTTGAAGTAATTTAATCATCATATAAGTGAGGGTGCTAACGGAAGCATAAGTAATGAATACAATATTAACCCCCACAAAAAATATCTTTATACCCAACGCGATAATAATCCACGTTGTTCCTCCCCTGTCCGCCGTCTCTTACTGGACAGAAGGTGAACCCATGCACCAGGGACCGTACACCTTACCTTCTCATTATAACTTGCACCCCCTTTTATACTCTCTCATTCCCTCTATTCTTAACCCTTGGACCCTTTCCTTCTCGTTTAATTTTTACACAGTCCCTTTTCAATCCTCCACAAGTTCAGCGTTGCGAACTGCCTGTGTATGTAAGGTGCTCACAAAATATTCAGGAGGAGGACACAAAGAGGGTGCAGGTCAAAGGGTTTGATGCTAATTACATTAAGTTATTTATGAAAAAGTGAAACTACAGCGAGTGATGAAAATGACAAAACTGGGCTTAAGATTAACTACAGTTTGGTTAATATATTTTCTATAATCGTATTATTGAAGGTATAATACAAGGTATAACTTGTCATGGTGCAAAAGTCAGTTCAGTCAAACAGTTTGGTAGGTTGTCGGTTATTAAGCAAGACTTGATAATTAGAGTAAAATAAAAGTTTAACATAATATCAGTAAATAAACATATAAGTACCATTAAGACTGTGTAAACTAGCTATAACAACAAGGTTTATAGTGCCAGGCCACGAACCTCACCTCTCAACAGTATTCCTCATCAACTCTCATTGCTAGAGAGACCAATTGATGATGCTTCCCAGTCGAAAATAAAGACATACTAAAATAACACCACACCAAGTCTGTCCAAACATCGAAGTGAGACTGAAATCCAGGGCCCATTGACTGCTCAACGATGCATAAATGTCCACTATCAGGGCTGTAAACCAGGCATTTTTAAGATTTGGTGGCTATTCGACGCCATCTTAAAAATTTGACCTTTCTCATGATCAGACTGTGGTAGACTTGTGATATGTTATTAAGCACACCTGATACTACAATAAACAGTTGAGAAACCTTTTGTAGGAATTTTTTTAGGGTAAGGTGGGTTTTTTTTTTTTTCATAAATGCAACCGCCTAACTGTCCTTAAGTCACTGTTGGTTCCATCACTTATAACTTCTACTCGAGATGTTTTACACGCATTATGTTATGAGAAAGTTAAACAAAGACTGGTAGCTGTGTCTGGTAGTTGTGGAAAATATCTATTAAACACGCCTCATTAAATTAGGTTACTGATTTCAAGATAACAAATAGAAATATGATTTTATCTTTAGCTGAGACAGAACGTTTATATTGCCTATTAATTTAATAATGAAGTTTATCTTATGATGTTATTATGAGTGGTTTCTGGTGGGTTACATGCTATAATCCTTAGGCTCCAGAGATTGACGTAACATGAAACCCCCAGCGCATAGAACCCCCCCCAAAAAAAGGAACCCCTAGAACACAGAACCACCAGATTATAGAACCCTCAGAGCATGGAACCGTGGAACATGGTACCCCAGAATATGGATCCCAAGAACACATGACCTTGAGACCACAGAACCCCATTAATATAAAGGTTAAGTTAGGTTAGAAAGGTTTGATTAGATTAAGTGGGTTAAGTTAGGTAGCTTAGATTAGGTAAGGTTAGGTTAGATTAGCTGGACTAAGTAGCCAAGATTAGGTCTGATGTGGTTAAGAAGGCTTGGTTGAGTTAGGTTATGTATTTTGGATTAAAGTTCTGATGGGTTTATACTCGACTAAAATCGAATTAAATCTCTCTCCTATTTTACCCCAGCACCTCCTTCCTTCAGTTTCAAGTCTCAGGTCAAGAGATTTTCAAACCACTTATTCAGAAACTGTGTCCAGGTTCATAGCTAAATCATCGAGCAATTAATCAGTGTTGTCATATGGTTATTATCCTTCAGACAAAATGCCGTACGGAAACACCTATTCACTATAGTGGCAGTGCTTATTCCCGCCCCGCTCCCACTCTCCTGCATGAAGTGTCAAGTATTGAGCACCACCAATATAGACAATACCTTGCAATAACTCCTGTATCAGCTGGTATTCAACGACCATCCCAGCCTTCATTATACCCAAGGAAGCTCTGGCTCTCGCGTATAGAGTAAGATATAAGAGGTGTATATCCTCCTATGGTCTGTGTAGATCTAGTGAACCAGCTGGGTTTCTCCGACAAGCTGGACATCAATCACACACTGCATCCTCATTGGGGATTCAAACCCGTGGCTAATGGAGTGATAGTCCAATACGATAACCACTCCGTAACCATACCTACGTTATAATATATTATCGTTCGTTTTCTTCAACCTCTTAAAATATGGGGATTTACAGTGTAATAAAGGCCTCAAATATCACTAATTTTCATGAATATTGCAGCATGGTGGGCAACATTTTTACTTTGGCACTAAATATTATCAATAGTGGGAGGAAATTTAAGAGTGGTGAGGATGATGGTCAACAGAACAGACTCTTACCCCCAACAGGTGACTTACATACCCGGTGGCACAGTCCTTCCCCAACTCCTCTCTAAGGCTTTTACTGGTAATCCTGCACTCAAGGCACTAACATATACTCGTATCTTACCCCAGTCCTAGTAATTTTGAGCATGGGACATTTAAATATACTCCTTTCCCAGTGGCACACACTTTTACCGGCACATCCCAATAGGCATTACATCGACAGGGGGGCCCGGACCGATAAATCTGACCCAAAGAGGTAAGAGTGTGGAGGAGCGACTCTTGGGGTGAACGTCAAGGGCCAACAGTGTGTCATGTGTTGATTTCCCCAGGGTTCACTTCCTCAGCTGAAGCCGCCTCGTCAGACCAGGTCACGAGTGATGTCTCCATGTATCATTTTATTGTCAAGTTTATACGTGGAGGCGAGTCTGAGGTGTCCATGCATCATTTTACCAGACAAGAGGAACACGTAGGGAAGCGTAATGTGATTTGAGGCTTCCGAGCAATGTTTCTCGAACTGTTTCTGAACGGCTTCAGATCATATATTACAGGACTCGGAGTGGATGTCGTAAATGGACACCAACACCATGCCAGTCATCAACGGGATTTTACATCTAATGAAGCGAGGAATTATCAGGGAGACTTCGCAAGATGTGAGAGGTGCTGTTATTGCCCTTCACAACGAGGGTATACGTAACACTGAGATAGCACGACGTGAACCCACAGTATCACGATGGGTCAGGCGTCATGAAACAACTTCAGCCACACTGAAACTTACAACCACAAATGTCTTACTCTAGGTTGGTTGCAAATCCCTTGATTTGAAACCTTATTTCGGTGTTAAACCAATGCAATTTACATATCATTAACATGGCAGATCCCATGTAGACCGATATAATGTATATTGCTGTAGCTGTTCACACTAATATCAAGTAATATTTACTTAGCTACTCTTCATAAATCAAACATATCGTGAGCAGGAATATTGTGGAACAGTATGAATGAAACTCCGTTAGTATAACGACTAAATGATGAAATGTCCGTTCTGAGGTCTGTTTCAGTCTCAGTTATGATGTTCCGAAACACTTCTTTTAATGTACATTTCAGTGTTATTGTAGACACCAGTCAGTGGTTTGTTTATATATGCATTGCTTCTACCCAGCACGAGACATACAGCTTAATGGATTCCTTGTTTATATTGAAGTATCTAGTACGCCTTACAAGGACGACTCCTTCCCTAATCCAACCCTCCATCTATAGCTGTTGCTGATATGGAGAGCGGTCGTACCACATCTTATGATGATGCACTGGGGATCATATCAAAGCATTTCGTCCAGCGTTTCAAATTTTAGCGACGGAAATCTAATGATACTTTTTTGGGGGAACTATATAGCCGGGGTCAAAAGTTCGAACTCGTCCAAAAATGAAGCAGTATCGACCCCAATCGAGATACAACAGTTAGGGTAAGTTAGTTCGTAGACTCATTCCCGTGACTCGGTTTCACCACGAGGAGCAAACTGTTGTCCCCGACTGTACATTGTGTCATAAGTATAGTGTGATTTGTCATACGATATATTGTATTGCTTTATGAAGATAATGTTAAGTATGCTGTGTCAAGTTTTTTACTGGTAGATCATTTTAAATATACTGTATGCCCCATGTAAATATTATGTATGCCCCATGTAAATATACTGTATGCCCTGTAAATATACTGTATGCCCTGTAAATATACTGTAAGCCCTGTAAACATACTGTATACCCTGTAAATATACTGTATGTCCTGTAAATATACTGTATGCCCTGTAAATAAACTGTATGCCCAATGGAAATATACTGTATGCTCTGTAAATATACTGTATGCCCAATGGAAATATGGCCCACTAGTTAAAGTTCTTTCAAAAGTCAGTAAAGTATAGTGAATTTTGTCACAAATGAAATGAATTGTATTAAAGTTGAAATATCTCATAGCACCATGGTTATAGTAAGTTGTGTCATAGTCAGCTATTCATAGTTATAGTGAGTTGTCAAAATTAGAATGAGTTGTGTCATAATTATAGTGAGTTGTCATAGTTAGAGTAAGTTGTGTCATAGTCAGCTGTTTCACAGTTATAGTGAGTTGTCATAGTTAGAATGAGTTGTGTCGTAATTATAGTGAGTTGTCATAGCTAGAATGAGTTTTGTCATAGTTATAGTGAGTTGTCATAGTTATAATGAGTTGTGTCAGTTAGAGTGAATTGTGTCATAGAGTGAGTTGTGTCAGTTATAGTGAGTTGTGTTATAGTGTGGCAGTTTACTCAGCTGAATCACACTTACGGTGGACTATCATAGCTACAGTGCATAAACCAACCCATAATCATGCATGCAGTAAGTATAGTGTCCAGTATACATTGTGCTGATGTCATGTCAACACTCATCACACATAACTATTGGTGTCAAATATCTGATATGTGTCGATTAATTACGAAAATATCGGATATCTGAAAAAAAAATTCACACAAGATACCGGAAATTAAAAAAAAAATAATCCAGATATATGAAAATAATTCTGGAATGTATTATTTCAATTATCATGAGAGCGTAAGTATTTTCAGGTGTTAAGGATAGAATGTTGTGTCAGTAAGGGAGAGTAACAATAAATTTTCAATGATATAAAGAAGACAAGTTACTGTATTGCAATGTGATGCTGTTTATACCTTGTTAATGACATGTATGACATATTTAAGCTCTTCAGATATCACTACACAGCTATTGAGGGAATTTTTAATCGTTTTTTGTTTTCAAAGAGTCTGAGTGCTGCTCGATTTTTGGCTTACATAACCGGAGGGCTAAGAGCAAATACATACTGCACGAACTTTAGCACATACACACAACACAAACAAAGACACAAACAAGCACACTACACACACACACACACACATATTACAGTAATCAGAATGGCTACAGAGAGAGAGGCTTTTCATCATGCATTAACGCTTTACTGACAGGCGTTTGGAGATTTATATTAACCCAGTAATCATGTTTATGAAATAGTAAATATTTTATGTGTAAATTAAATCACAGTTCCTATTGCTGGCGGGAGGCTGAACAAGTGTGCAAACAGTGAGGAACGTTTGATCAATATTCTGTGTTTACTGATCTCTATACAACGTTAAGCGTGTGTATGAGCATTGGAAGCTCATGAAGGTAACAACAACAACAAAAAACAAAAGTAGAATGCTCATAAATTTGTCTTTTATTAAAATTTGTGGATATAATTAGATTAAAACAAATTTAGGGAATTTTTCTAGACACTGACACTGCTGCATGACACACTGAAACTGCTGCATGACATACTGACACTGCTGCATGACTCTGACACTGCTGCATGACACAGTGACACTGCTGCATGACACACTGACACTGCATGAAGGAGGAAAACACAAAAAAATCTATAAACAAAAATAACTAATAAGTGAAAATATAAAGTTGATTACGAAAAAACATGGTAATAAAAGATAAAATTTCTTAAGATAATTTAGGTTACACTCTGCTTCTAATTTAACCTCTGTCTACCGTATTATTAAGGTCGTGTACTGTGTGTCACGTACAGAACTGACACGAGGCTGCACTGAACATTCCTCACAATATTCCTCTACTCCTTGAAGAACAGGAGAAAGGTGTCATATATCTCCCGGTACATTTACATCCTTCTCACACCACACACCGAGGAAGATCATATTGACTTATACTACTGTTGTCAAACGTAGAGTACAGTGCCCTTGTGATCTACCGTACATGGTGATGTTATTGAATACGAAGCCAGATTTTCAATAATCCATTTATAGAGACATGTGCGATGCGTAATTCAAGAAATGATTGTCGCTGGCGTTCCTATATAACTCTGTTTGGTCTATCATTCAGTAAGGGAGGGAGGCGAGAAGCTGCCTTCAACAACGCAGATTGGTGTAAATTATGCAGATGACGACGGGTACCTCCGTGTGGCCCAGGAGGTAGAGTAATTTGGTTCACGGTACAATAATATTCCCAGTGTGTTATAAGCGGGTAACAGGGGAAGTCCTCATCATTTTTGGTTTTTGTTCAGAACTCTTCCTGTAACCCTCCCCTCGGGGCTCCTTCCTCCATGCGTTCTTTTCATTCTTCAATTTTCAAATGATCTGCCGCTGTACGTCTGCCTGTGGGTGGTGAAGAACCCAGGCTAGAATTTCTTATTTGTATTTAAGGCTCAACGATAAAGCTTTTACGAAAATATCCAGAAGAGCTTTAAAGCCCGGCATCCTTCCCATGAATTAAAAAAGAAGAACGTTAGTATTAAGACAAATGAATACACGAATACACACACCACATTGACAGAGAACGGAGCAGCTTTGGCAACTGTCTTCCAGAACAAAGGAAACATCTTGACAATGAAACCACAGAGGAATCACTATACTACTTAAGACGCTTTAGACGGTTCTAGGACACCTGTTCACAGGTGCAGTATAAACCTTACCTAACCATGGCTTCATCGCCTCCAAAATTAAGACATTATGATTTAAATTTAATATAACACAGTATTCAATAGACCCACGACGAATTGTCCGTCTACCGCTTCAGACATGAGGCTTAGTTACCAATTATAAACGTCAATGAGCAGGTAATGGGATGGACATTACAGAGGAGTTGGATAATATGAAAATAAACTATGAACGAGGCGAAGGAAAAAATCCCGCCTCTACCAGCAGACCAGAGTGACCTTCACCAGTATCACTGTGGCTCCCTTCCGGCCAAGGTATTTACTGTATGCTACAATACGGTCTTCGATGATGACAACTTAACATTACATCAGATCAAACAATAACGAAAACAACGACACGAGCAGCAACAATAACAAGAACACTACCAATAACATGGACAACAACAACAACACTAGCAAGAACACTACCAATAACATGCACAACAATGACAGCAACAACAATAATAGCAAGAACACTACTAATAACATTAACAACAATGACGACGACAACAACAACAATGGCAAGAACACTACCAATAACATGGACGACAACAACAATAGCAAGAACACTACCAATAACATGGACAACAATGACAAGAACACTAACAACAACAGGTTGTAGGTTTTAGGCAGCTACCAAACAGGGAGGTACTACCACCGCCTGGGAAGATATTGGATGCATAATGTGTTGTCTAATGGTAGACCCTGCTGCCATATGGCATCACGAAAATTGTGACCAAGTCCCAGGTTGCTGATCTGACTTTCTGCCTCATCTACACACAATTGCAGGGTCTCAATTGTTTCTCTTACTATTGACAACACAACATACATATATCGTTTCTCACTATTGATCTTTTTTTTAATTTTTGTATTTCTTTATGGTCCTTTAATAATAATAATAAATAATAAATAATATATAATAAATATTAACACTAATAATAACAATAATAATTATTATTATTATTATTATTATATTATTTTTGTTTTTAATTTTGTAGTTTTTTTTAAATTTATGAATTATTATTATTATTATTATTATTATTATTATTATTATTATTATTACATTTTCGCCCCCTCCCCAGGCCCTGATGTGGGTCAATGACCTGTGCCCGGGTGGGCTTATCCCCGTAAAAAAAATGGACAAAGGACAACAATGACAACAACAACGACAACAACAATGACAAGAACACAAACAAAAACATGGATAACAATGACAACAACAACAACAACAAGAGCATCATAAGTTACAACAACATCCATCCTGCCAAAATCTGCCTCGGAGTTGAAACAAGAGACCAGTAGAGCGATCAGTCACAACTTGACGAATGTAACGAGACAAAATTCAATCCGTGAAAGTTTCCGTCACTACCTGGGTTATGACAGGATGTTAAAACAACTTTGAAGATTTTCTATGTTTATGACTTGACTTTAACTTGTGATTATTGAAGGAAAATCAGATTAAAAAAAAAACTTCTTCGCCAACTTGATCTTGAGCCATCGTTCTGACAAACATATAAAACAGAAGCCGAAAAAACAAACTAGCCAACCATTGTGTTTTTAAAAGACTGTCATTATGTTACCTCCACAAAGACACGTGAGAGAAACTATGTCTATCCCTTGACACTATCGTCCTCCAAGGGAATTGTTCACTTCATAGATAACACAACATCAACTACTAACCCTCCAGAGTATAGTTTATTATTACCATTGTTGTTTCTTACTTCACTAAATTAAGATGAACTGATACGTGTTAAGTTACAAATTGGTCATTATAACTCACTATCTTATGAGTTGTTTCTTACTCTACTGTATTTAGGGAGCAATGGTGAATGTTGCAGTAGAGGGAATGCACGATTGTGGGGTTTTAATGACGCAAACAAGCAACTGGAGAAATATGGAAATTGAGTGTGAACGATGCGACATGTCTGGTACCGTATATGGGGGGGAGGACACAACAAGATTTAACAGTCATTTGTCATTAGCATACCGTTTGTTAAAAAATGTTTGGCAGATCACCTGCAGTTTAGGCAACCGAACTTATTTCACATGAAGATTAATCACCGAACGCGACTGGGGAGGGTGGGTTAGTTTGATTACGTTAAGTTACGATAGGATGTAATTAAGGATTTTATTTTTTTGGGGGGGGGAAGTCCACCCGGGCACAGTTCATCGACCTACAGCTTTTTAAAGCGAGACAGATTGTAAGAGTATGGAAACACAGACGAAGGCAAAGCATTCCACAGTTTAGCTGTGTGAGGAAAGAAGGAACTGCTATAACAGGTTATTCTAGTGTGACAGACATGCACACTTAAACAGTGGGCACAACGGGCAAAACGAGTGTTACGAGCCCACTGCCTTGCCGGCGGTACAGAGGATGCCAAGGCCACCGATCATTGCCCGTTAAAGTACCTGTAAAAGAGAGTGAGTGAACCACCCCAGATAAGAGAGCAGTACTCTAAGTTAGGACGAATTAATCCCTTATAAACATGAAACAACTGCTCAGGTGTGTCGTAGCTACGGAATCTATACAACATTCCCAGCTTTCATAAGGATAAGTTAGGTTAGGTTCGGGTACATTACGTCAAATTTGGTTAGATTAGGTTTAGGTTAGCATTAGGGTGATTAATCTTCAGGTAAAATAAGCTGAAGTGTCTGAGCTTTAGGTGATCCAAAATATATAAATTACTGTACGTCAGATATGTCTGCTCTGACCACCATGAAATACGAAAGGCGATTGTGAATGATTTAATAAACATATTTCTAACGTAATGTTGAGGATGGGAAAAGTTAACTTTTATTTCTTCTTTCACATAAGTCAAAACTCTGGTAAGTGATTTTTATTGCCTAAACTTAATTTTATTTCAGATTTCAGACGACGACCGGAGGCTGGGTGAGGGAGAGAACACATAGTACACACACAAAAAAAACCCACTTCAGTTCTCTAATATATTTATCTTGAAAAAAAATCACCAAAAGACCTGAATAATTTATAGTAAGGAATATTTTCTTCCTGACACTTAAAATTCCTCCTTCAGGATGAGCTGAGAACCTGAGTTAAAAGTCCTCCCTGCTTATACCACTAACGCAACTACAGCAACCACCACCATTCCTTACTGCCACTACCATTACTACCACCATTTCCTACTGCCACTACCATTATCACCACCATTTCCTGCCGCCACCATCATCATCATCGCCACCTTTACGCCTCTGCCGCCACCATTACCACCATTCCTAACCACGACAACAATCACCACCGCGACTATCATCACAACAGGCCCGCCACATCCCATCCCATCCCCAACACCACTACCTACAGGCTTGTTACCTCCCCTTCCTCCCTCTCACCATCACTACATCTATCACCACCAAACCTATCACTTTTCCTGCCACCACCACCTAAAACCCAGCCCATTACAATAACTAACTGATCTGTCATGATATACAATAAGAAAAATAGACATGAAAAGTATCTAAGTGAATAGGACACTGAAGCTACAGTCAGTCACGTAACACTGAGCAATTAGTCATGTACATAGGACCACTGTCTTGGATACTGCCGACCAAATAGCTTCAGAGATTAAAAAAAAGAAAGAAAGTGGTTCCCAAAAGTAATGTGGCCAGCACTGCACCCGACCGCTTTCATTTCCTCATTAACAGCTGGGTGGACTTAGGAATGCCCCCTTGAGCAAACTATTGACGCTTAGGACATTGAAGGGAGCAATGTATCTACTCGGCCACCGCTCATTAAGAAACAGTCAATAAACAAAAAGACATTAACCACAGACCTAATAACACTATGATATGTTTATTTCACTAATAAATACAGAGTTTCCACGACACAGGTTCTAGCACGATAATCACCTAACCTGTGAACAGTATCGATATCCAGAAAAATGGCCACATTACTGAAATCGTCGCCATTATCAGAACTTTAGCGCATTGACTCCTAATGAGGCATAGTTGTAAGGCTGATGTAATAAACTGACATTATTTGTCTTGTCAGTGACTCTAGAAGGATGCATCATCATCATCATCATCATCATCAACATATCATCATCATCATCATCTTCATCATCATCATATCATCATCATCATCATCTTCATTAGATGGGTGAAGTTAGGTTATGTGAAGCCCTAGGAATAAAACATAATATATTGTGGCCAAGTTGTAGAAGGGCTAAAGATGACGGACGGACGGACACACACACACACACACACACACACACACACACACACACACACACACACACACACACACACACACACACACACAGACCAAATATATCACCTCCTTGATAGCACAGTGAAGATATGTCTCTGGGGTACGAAACTAAGAAAGGAATTCAATAAAGGATATAACAAGAGGGACTGTGAAGACTTCTTGGCTGCTACAGAGGAGGAGTCGGGGATAGATGGCTCAACATTTACAACATGGAGCCTCGTATGTCAGAAGCCTTGTGGCGAGAAGCTTTGTGAAGTATTGACAAAAAGAAGAAAAACTTACTTATTATATATATTGATCCTCCATAAATCGTTTAATGTGAATACTTACGAGGTAATTGTTGACAGAATACAGATAATTAAAGCGTTTCTAATACTACATTTCACGAATATCATTTAAATCGTCTAATGATTCTTCACATTAAGCCGAACTATGAAGGCAACTACTTAATACCACCTGAATTACTTAACAGCCTGTGACTTTTTTCTAAGAATGATTTTTATGAAGTACAAGAAACGTTTTACAATATTTAAGTCTCACCATTTCCTCTAACATGTCATGGAAGCCACACATCTCCACAACATTACTAAAGTTGCTTCAAGTTTATAAGGGATTCAATCGTCCTAACTTGGAGTACTGCTCTCATATCTGGGGTGGCTCTTCTTCTGTCCAACTGTTAGATAGGGTAGCAGCTAAATGCCTTTATTTGCTCCAAGACTAATTCTCTATACAAACACCTTGACAGAATTAGATCAAATGATGTAAATTCCTGGGATTATCCTGGAGGGATACGGGAATTAGAGCTGCAAAGAAGAGACTAAACATATATACGGTAAAATAAGTAAACAAGAAAACGATCACGTACAAAAATTATGACCCACAAATCAAGAGACTCGATAAATTTCCTGAAGTAAAAAGAAGCCGCCAGATACAGCTACTTACTTGATAGGTTGATAACTGGACACAATTGATGACTTTTGGTACAGTAAGGCAGAGGGTCCATCAGTCTTGAGTGTGCACAGAAAACCACAATGACACTAATATAATGGACAGCCAACACTAGTAACCGAGTTGGAGTCAAACCTTCACTACTGTGATGGCAAACGAATTTGACCCTATCATTGCTGACCCAAGAAAATAATCTAGACTCCATCATTAAGTACAGCAACATTAACCATATCACCAAGGATAGCGTATTTAGTTTTACACCCACGTATATACCAGAGGACCTCGGGTGAAAAATACATATAGGAGCCCATTCTGTCTCCCAAATGGCGGTGGCGAGGATGATGATGAGAGATTAAGTGTATTGAGTAAGATCTGATATGAGGTGTTGGAAGGATGGAGAATAATCTTGCTCGCCCTCTGTTGTAGTGTCTCTTGAAAATATGAAGGTTATGTAAATAATCAAGTGAAATAAACTAGGAGTCTAATCATGTAATCCGGAAATTTCGTAAATGTCACTGGGATGTAAGGCGGAACTCGGGTAAATACTACTGAGATATGACGAACAGGAACGGTATCATTCTGTCGGCGAGGGAAATAATCCATGATCTAAAGTCTGCGTCACTGTCGACTACTGTCGTGGTTGGCACCTTGTCGTCGTTTGTGGAATAACGTGGTTAAAACCCTCTTGGAGTTCAAACTAAACAAATGTATTACATAATAAAAGCATACACGGTTTATGAACACAGCGAATGTTCTATTATTCTTTACAAATATTATGAGCAAATAAAAACACAATATTCAAAGGATCCATTCCAAGGTTGTCCGGATGATAACCTCACTCACCATCCCAGTGGAGGCCAGGCGCAAAACTGTCGAGTTGTTGCCTGCGTAAAACGTGTCCCTGGGGAGACTTAATGCTGTATAGATCGTATTTGTCTGGTTACGGTCGTTGTTCATACAGAGAAGTATCAATAACGGTGTCCATTTATTACAAAACTAACCAATCCCACAAACTCAACCTAACTTAGCTCCAACATATTTCTAAGATAGTTAAGTTAGGTTAGGTTAGGTTAGGTTAGGTTAGGTTATCTTAAATTTGGTTGGTTTATTTTAACTGTATTAGACGATGATTTTTACGATAATTAGCAAAATTGCGAGAAAAATCCAAACAGCTCTACGATAAAAATAAGTCGAACAACATTTCTTCCACGACAGTTGCATTAGTACGTTTAGCTGTCACAGTCTGGACCCCCACACTCGATTTTCATCACTGTAATATGAAAGACCTTGAAACTTAACTCTTGTTACTCTTAACCACTTCACTACTGGACACCACTTTTAATCACAGCAGATGGAACCCCGTACACAAGCATTAATATGTGAATTCCAGTTGCGAATTGTTCGAAAATTCAAAGGTTTCACAACTGATGCACCTCAAACTGGGGCAGAAGTGTTCATGAGGTCCTTCACAGCCTCAGGAGTGCCCTGGATGGGTTTCCTCAACAATAATCACGGCGCGTGTGTACCTAAAGTGTCTCTGTGTTGCACCACAAGCGGTATATTACAGTTAAGATGACATCCTAGTGGCCTAATATGACGCCCTTAATGGACTGATATAACGAAACAAACAAACAAACTAACAACAAACACATATACTCGTTTCTGTCTCTCTATATCTCAACACAGGTAATGTACAATACCATAGTCTGTCCAAATCTTAGGTAAGTATGACATGACACCTCAGTCTCCCTCCTCCTGATCCCGTAATGTACCGCCTCTCCTCCAATACCATCTAGTCTTATGAAATTTGCATCGCCATTAATTCATGGTGAGGCTTGAGGTGACAGTGTGTCTCAGTGAGGGCCGGAGTGAGTAATATTCAGCCTGTGCCTCCCACCGGGCTGTACTCAATGTTAAAGTGCACCTGTATATTGGTATATACCGGCCTCTGACCTCACATACTCGCACAGATAAATGGTTGCACACAGACACACACACACACACACACACACACACACACACACACACACCTCTATATTTTCACATACAAATGCCAGAAAATTTTTAGAAAACATCATCTTTTACTCAGTTGATTATAATCTTTAAATTTTCACTTCATTTTCTCATTCACTAGCTTGGTGTATCACTGACCTGGTGTATCACTGACCTGGTGTATCACTGACCTGGTGTATCACTGACTTGGTGTATCACTGACCTGGTGTATCACTGACCTGGTGTATCACTGATATGGTGTATCACTGACCTGGTGTATCACTGACCTGGTGTATCACTGACCTGGTGTATCACTGACCTGGTGTATCACTGACCTGGTGTATCACTGACCTGGTGTATCACTGACCTGGTGTATCATTGGCTTGGTGTATCACTGACTTGGTGTATCACTGACCTGGTGTACCACTGACCTGGTGTATCACTGATATGGTGTATCACTGACTTGGTGCATCACTGACCTGGTGTATCACTGACTTGGTGTATCACTGACCTGGTGTATCACTGACCTGGTGTATCACTGACCTGGTGTATCACTGACCTGGTGTATCACTGACCTGGTGTATCACTGACCTGGTGCATCACTGACCTGGTGCATCACTGACTTGGTGTATCACTGACCTGGTGTATCACTGACTTGGTGTATCACTGACTTGGTGTATCACTGACCTGGTGTATCACTGACTTGGTGTATCACTGACTTGGTGTATCACTGACCTGGTGTATCACTGACCTGGTGTATCACTAACTTGGTGTATCACTAACTTGGTGTATCACTGACCTGGTGTATCACTGACCTGGTGTATCACTAACTTGGTGTATCACTGACCTGGTGTATCACTGACCTAGTGTATCACTGACCTGGTGTATGACTGACCTGGTGTATTGAACTAGCTGGTTAATTCATAGTTAGCCAGTGCTGGTACATTAATATTATATTGGGCTTTAGTAGCGAAACCCAATTGTCTGTTTCTTCTTTTATTGAAAAACTATCGTTTATATAATTCCTGAGTGTCGATCAGCCGTTACTTCCACTATTTATGAGTGTGAAGAGAGAGGACGGCGGCTATGTAAATAGTCCGTTTATTCACGTCCTTTCGATGTGAGATTATGAGTGAGACTTTTATGAGTAGTGACCCATCGAGGGAGAACGGAATAGGCACGTCGTCCTCCCTCGAGGGAAGACGGAACCATCCACGGCAGCTCTCAAATAACGTCTTCCTCTAGTCAAGGATATCAAACTACTGCCCGCTTTAGGTGGCCAGAGAGCCGGCTACTTAATGCCTTAACTCAGCATAGTATGATGCAGCTTCCCGTGGACACACCTTATCACGTGCACTGAACATGTCACCTCAAAGCTAGTGGAAAGTTACACGGGATGAATCAGTACATAAATCAAATGTAATTAACCCATTTATATAATTCTTCTGTTTATGAAACAAGGGCCATTACAGTATCACTGACCTGGTGTATCACTGACCTGGTGTATCACTGACCTGGTGTATCACTGACCTGGTGTATCACTGACTTGGTGTATCACTAACCTGGTGTATCACTGACCTGGTGTATCACTGACCTGGTGTATCACTAACCTGGTGTATCACTGACCTGGTGTATCACTGACTTGGTGTATCACTAACCTGGTGTATCACTGACCTGGTGTATCACTGACCTGGTGTATCACTAACTTGGTGTATCACTGACCTGGTGTATCACTGACCTGGTGTATCACTGACTTGGTGTATCACTGACCTGGTGCATCACTGACTTGGTGTATCACTGACTTGGTGTATCACTGACTTGGTGTATCACTGACCTGGTGTATCACTGACTTGGTGTATCACTGACTTGGTGTATCACTGACTTGGTGTATCACTGACCTGGTGTATCACTGACCTGGTGTATCACTGACCTGGTGTATCACTGACCTGGTGTATCACTGACCTGGTGTATCACTGACCTGGTGTATCACTGACCTGGTGTATCACTGACTTGGTGTATCACTGACCTGGTGTATCACTGACCTGGTGTATCACTAACCTGGTGTATCACTGACCTGGTGTATCACTGACTTGGTGTATCACTGACTTGGTGTATCACTGACCTGGTGTATCACTGACCTGGTGTATCACTGACTTGGTGTATCATTGGCTTCGTGTAACGTTGGGTTGGTGTAACACTGGATTGGTGTATCAGTGACTTGGTGTAACACTGACCTGGTGTATCACTGACTTGGTGTATCACTAGCTTGGTGTATCACTGACCTGGTGTATCACTGGCTTGGTGTATCACTAGCTTGGTGTATCACTGACCTGGTGTATCACTGGCTTGGTGTAACACTAGCTTGGTGTATCACTGACTTGGTGTATCATTGGCTTCGTTTAACACTGGGTTGGTGTAACACTGGATTGGTGTAGCATTGGCATGGTGTAACAATTGGCTTGGTGTAACACTGGCTTGGTGTTTCACTGGCTAGGTGTAACAATTGGCATGGTGTAACACTGGCTTGGTGTTTCACTGGCTTGGTGTTTCACTGGCTTCGTGTATCACTGGCTAGGTGTAACAATTGGCATGGTGTAACACTGGCTTGTTGCATCACCATAAGAGTAGCACATATACAGTACTCTATGTACTGTACCCTTATATAAATGGCTTACATGACCGGATAAACTGTGGGTTATCTTTATAAAATTTATAATTATATTTATTTTTATACATAATACTTTTATACATATTACATACATATTCATATACACCACCTTTATGAAATTACATGCACTTCACGTAAAAATGTATACTTGTACGGATTTTTTTCGGAATAAATTGACTGATAACCGATTGTGATTCCGGAAGCTGGTCCAATCATCCTAAAACCAATGTGCGCCAATAACCGGACAGTGATCCCCACACGAGTACAGGAAACTAAGCGAATTATACCACTGTATTTGAGGGAAGTGTTCACGAGCCTTATACAACACACTACACTTAGCTGGTCTTCCTGTTCACTGTGTGAACATTTCATAGAGCCAAGGAATAAACAAAAATACGGTCACCCGAAAATTAGGCACCTCAGCTTATTTTACATGAAGATTAACCTAACCTAACCCCTCCAGGCAGCTTTATGTGTGGTTAATCTTCAGGTGATATAAGCTAGAGTCGATAAATCAAACCATTACTCTGTTTTATTTGTCTTTCAGATAAAACAAAACGATCTATATTATGACACAAACAGTTCATAAATCACCTAACCTAACAGCTAATAGTGAACTGGCACCAAACTGCTCGGTGAACACATTAGTGGAATTACCAGCAGAGAACATACGAGGCCGGGGTTCACCAGGCGGGGAGCTAACGATGGTAATCTAAGCCCTGACCCCCATCATATATCATCTAAATAACACAGCAAATATTGGTTATTTTATAATTTATCTCCTCAGTCTCTGTATTTGGTTTCATTATCAAGTGAGAGATTAGTAGCTGCGGCTGTGAGGTGCTGCGCTAGCGGTACGCGTCTGCTTAATGTCCAGCGGTTCTGACTCCCCATCTGGGCCTCATACAACTCCCTAAACGTTTCTACACTCCCATGCGTGACCTGGACCTGATACAATTCCTCAAACGTTTTTACACTCCCATGCGTGACCTGGGCCTGATAAAATTCCTCAAACGTTTCTACACTCCCATGCGTGACCTGGACCTGATACAACTCCCCAACCGTTTTCTCACCACTACGCGTGTGACTTCAACCTGATACCATTCTCAAAAAGCTTGCAGTGTGGTCTGATCATCACGGTTCAGTATTTTCAGTTCTGCCGTCTGCCACCAGTAATTTATTAGCTACATTAACTACTGTAACTAATTCATTGGGTAAAGGAACCAGCTTGTTCGAACCACTGTACCACCGTTCGAGCCACTGTACCACCAGTGAAACTGCTGTACCACCATCCGAAACAATGTACCAACGCCCGAACCACTCTATCCAACGCCCGAACCACTGTACCAACGCCCGAACCACTAAACCAACGCCCGAACCACTGTACCAACGTCCTAACCATTGTATCACCATCCTAACCACTGTACCACTGTACCGCATGAACCTTCAAAACTCAATCGCTATTAGGCCCATTACAGCATCACTAACCTCATTACGTCTACAGAACAAACCATACGGATATATTTCAGTGATGGAATGAACTGCATCAGCCATTATATCTCGCATAATGTGTATCAAAATATTAAAAAAGTAACGTAAAAGTGAAAATAATTAAAGACGTAAACGGAAAAAAAATATTGTAACTCAGAAATATCGTCTACATTTGTGAAAAAATATTTAAATAAATGTAAACTTATATCAATTAATAAATATATACATAATATATAATACAGATATTAATTTAATTTATTTTTTCGCATCATCCTTAATTATTCGAATTATTTATAAAATTACTAGAATAAGTTGCTTTGGTCTTCAGGTCAACGTAATACCGTATATGTGGGACAAATTTTAATTACACGTCCCACGAATGCACTCAAACCATCAGTTACGTATCGTACACTTTCCTTGGCCGTAAAAGGATGTTTAGAGAAGTGTGTGTGTTTGTGTGGAAATTTTTAACAAAACATATCGCAGAGAAAAATCAGATAAGTGACGTTGTCATATCCGTACACCTTGCCAGGGCCGCAGATATTTACAAAAGAATGTTTGAGTTATATGACACTGCGGCGGGGAGTTCCACACAGTCCTTTTCCGGCGTATAAATAAGTTTTGGTAAACCGAGATTCAGCGAAATGGAATTTCAACGGAAGAGACATAAGCTCTCCCAGATACCCTCGTGTGCTGGTGAGAGGTGAGTGGTGGTGGAACTACTGGGAGTACCTCGAGAACACTGACGCGATGCATTTACGAAATATGGAAGTGATGAGATATCTCTGTGATGGTGTAATAGTGGATTCTCATTTTTTTTTTTTTTTTTTTCGCGGAATCGAGGAGGCGAAGAGCCCCGACACCGAACCGAACCTACAGATGGCAACAGTGTTCCCAGTGGGAGTAATTTACAGACAATTTATAAAATACCTGTGAAACTGTTCCGTTTATTGTTGTATATATGTTAGGTTAGGTTAGGGTCCGTGTAAAGTTCAATTAAATTTTCACAAATCTTACCTGAATAATGTAATGTAACCTAACCTATACATAACAAAAACAACATGAAACGGAACATCTTTATAAGTATTTTACATATTGCCTGTAACACTGTATACAGTATATTTAACAAATTACCTGGCACTGAGCATGAGCCAAAGATTCATTGAAGCAGTTCTCTTTAGTTCTGATCAAGTTTGTTGTAATAAGAGGAAGTTAAGTTCAAGCCCATAATTTTAATGCTAGAAAGGGAGGTCAACAGTTTTACATTTCAGGAGTAAAGCAATACGTCAGTGTTATATTTTGGGGAAACATAAAGCTTAATTCTTTAGTATATGTTTCGGTTCATGTGAGATAAATTTATTGTTACAGAGTGAGAGTTAAAATACGACGTCTGAGGCAATTATTGATATTGGCTAAATTGATTATTACTATGATGTAAAATTTGTAATAAGGTTTCACAGCAAAAGATATGGTTGGAGCATGGCAAGAATGTCCCCTCGTATGTCACTGAGCACAAGGTGAGTCAAGAAAGTCAACTATGGGCGTGAGAGCTTTGAGGGTGACCCCCGGTCAGGACGGTCTTCATGTACCACAGAAGAGGCAACTGTAAGCCTGAGTGGAAAGGTTGATTATATCATATAGGCGTACAACTCGGTGAAATAAGAACTGCGGTTGGCATTTCACATGGGAGTGCTTTGACCATCATCCCTGAACATTTAGAGATGTTTAAATTTTCTACAAGATGGTTCCTGGAAACCTCAGTGTTCAGAACATCTGAGGATGGCCTCAAATTGTGAGCTCCTTGAACTGCACGAAGCCGATCAAATCAACTTTTCTTCCCGGCTGGTGACGGGAGATAAGACTTGGATTCATCAATGGTCTCCGAGTCAAATATGGAATCCTTGCAATGGAAGCATCCGAATTCTCCAATCCAAAATAAGTTCAGAAGTCAAACCTCTGCTGGCAAGATCATGGCCTCGATATTCCGGGATGCCAAAGGGATTTTGCTGATCGACTCTGTCACATAAAAACATTATTTTTTGACCATTATGTAGTCCTAACGTGAACCTTGCGTGACGTCATCCGGGAGAAACAACAGTGAATGGTGAATGTGTCGCAGTCAACAAACGACGTGTCATGAATGTGGCTTCGAGCAACTCAATCACTCTTCCAATAGTCCACATCTGGCCCCAAGTGACTATCATCTGTTTCTATACCTGAAGTCCCATCCCCGGGAAACGTAGTTTGAGCAGCAGTTGGAAGACTTCCATAAGACTCGCATCGTGAGTTTGAAGGTCAAGTGGAGCAAGTAGCTCGAAGCTGTCTGTAGATCCGACAAAAAGAGCCCAGACGGACAACGCTGACCCCTGAAAAGGATGGGAAACAGTTCATCCACCTTGGTGCCTACGTATCTCCCCCTAAGTGCAGCAAGAGCGAGGGCAGCAAGCTCAAGGGAAAACCAGAAGGAGCTTGAGTATTCAATATTACTTTCTATCAATAGCATTATAGATTCTGGGAACCTGTGGCACCAAGGCCCTAAGTCCCTGAAGGAGATGGATTATAGGCTTAGTGATAAAAAACAAGGGTTTAGTTAATTTATTGACAGAACAAGTCTTAAAAAATATTAAACACACGAGTGGAAAGTTTATATGCTAAGATAAACACACAAATGTACAAAAGAAAATTAAAGGAAAACAGCATTCAATAATAACAGATCTCGTCAAAGGGGCTATTAATTACAATTTGAGAAAAAATGGCTGTTGAAATGTTTCTGTAGTCAGCACTGTTTTATGGGTCAGAAGTGTGGACACCTTCAGTACACACCGGGAGACGGTTACAGGCACAGGGAATTTAGTGCTATAGGAGAATGATAAATATACGGATTGAGAGTAACGGAACACTGGCGGTAGGAGGATGGAACGGAGAGGGAACAGTACTGAGAGGGAATGGGACGGTAAGGAGAGAGGGAGGGACGGTAAGGAGAGGGGATGGGACGGTAAGGAGAGGGGATGGGACGGTAAGGAGAGGGGATGGGTCGGTAAGGAGAGGGGATGGGACGGTAAGGAGAGAGGATGGGGCGCCAAGGAGAGGGGATGGGACGAAGAGGGGGTGGTACAATTCTCGTCAAAGGTCTAGTGCCACGTTTACCTAGTTGTGTGGCACCGTTAGAGACACACGCCCGAACACACATGGAGGCGCTACAGGTCCAGTGGCTAAGCACACTGTTTATGCACTGTGGGAAACACTCACAAGATTTGGCACAGTTATACATTTGACTATTGCAACTAATTCTGGATATGGAAACACTTTGTCTCTGCTTCTATCAATTATTCTTGCATTCTGTTTTCAGATATGGGCTGCTGGAAACATGGACTAATCATCAGTTGATTGCAAGTAACAAGACAAATACTGAGCAGGTTGTTAAAACACAGGTACCTCATAACCTAAGCGATCAGGTGATACTGATGTAATGATAATGATAATATTATGACAGCAAAACTCACCAGGACAATGATATGTGATGTAGATCTTAACAGCGTCTCACTCTCCTGGAACACAAGTGCTCAGAAATACAGCTCTCAGTTAAGTTAACCTTTAGCTGAGTCAATCAGCTCTGTGAATATCTTCCTGAGTGAGTGAGTGATTGTCTGATGCAGCTCATGACCAGGTTTTATTTACTTTTATTTTGTTACTTTCATCTAAATTTTCCACGGGGTCTTGAACGAACAGACAACGAATACACAGACACTAAAAAACATACGTACACACAGAACTAGCAGAAGAATATAACATACAGACGGATGGACGTGTGAGGACATTCTACAGCCCCGGCCTCCATGTCTCATCAACCGGGAACTATGAGTATCATATTTTTTAATATCTTCATCCACAGTTAAGCTCCGTTGTTTATCGATGTAATGCACGGAGGCAATTGTTGTCCTGCGGGAAGGAACAATGCGTGCAGGTCCGCCATTTACGACTGTACTACAAAATACGCCACCTGATAACAAAGGCGCCGCTCTCCATCGCTAGAATTATGGTCTCACACAACCAGGTATCATGAGCCAAGAGGATTACTGTGCCACAATCTCAAATTAATTTCCCCGACCTGAAAGCAAGTGAGACCTACCCGCCTCCCATCACCCCACCCCTCCCTCTACCCTCCCCCTTTCCTCTCCTTGCCTTGGCTCTTTCCTTTCTCTCCTTCCCATTCCCTCTAAATTCCCTCCCTCCTCTCTCTCGCTTTCTCCTTCTCATACTCCCTCAATCTCCCTGGTCTCTTAACTCCCTCAATCCAATAACTCCCACTCTGTCATCTCTTTAACTCTCTCTCCGCCTCTTCCTTTCTTACTCCTTCCCTCCTTCGCCTTCTTTCTACTCTCCATCCCTCCCTCATTCCTTTCCTCCTTTCCTCCCTTGTTTTCTCTTGTTTGTCCCTCCCCATTGTGTCTCTCACTCCTTCCTCGTTCTCCTCCCTTCCTATCAAAATACTTCACCTCCCCTTTACCATCCCATCACCATACTTTATCCCCCAATAACTACCCCCATCATTATATTTCACCATCCCATCACCATACTATATCACCCCATAACTACCCCCATCATTATATTTCACCATCCCATCACCATACTTTATCACCCCATAACTACCCCCATCAATATATTTCACCATCCCATCACCATACTTTATCACCCCATAACTACCCCCATCAATATATTTCACCATCCCATCACCATACTTTATCCCCATACAACCATACCATATTATTCACCACCCATCACCATACTTATCACCCCATAACTACCCCCATCATATATTTCACCATCCCATCACCATACTTTATCACCCCATAACTACCCCATCATTATATTTCACCATCCCATCACCATACTTTATCACCCCATAACTACCCCTACCATTATATTTCACCATCCCATCACCATACTTTATCACCCAATAACTACCCCATCATTGTATTTCACCATCCCATCACCATACTTTATCATCCCATCATCATACTTTATCACCCAATAATTACCCCATCATTATATTTCACCATCCCATCACCATACTTTATCACCCCATCACCATACTTTATCACCCCATAACTACCCCCATCATTATATTTCACCATCCCATCACCATACTTTATCACCCCATAACTACCCCATCATTATATTTCACCATCCCATCACCATACTTTATCACCCCATAACTAACCCACCATTATATTTCACCATCCCATCACCATACTTTATCACCCATCACCATACTTTATCACCCAATAACTACCCTATCATTATATTTCACCATCCCATCACCATACTTTATCACCCCATAACTAACCCACCATTATATTTCACCATCCCATCACCATACTTTATCACCCCACCACCATACTTTATCACCCCATAACTACCCCCATCATTATATTTCACCATCCCATCACCAGCTTTTCACCACACGCTTTCTCTTGACCACATTACCACCATCCCTTCTCCATTACCACCTTAACCTACCCCCATCTACTGCCACCTTATTCCCATCGTATCAACATCCCATCGCTGCCTCTTCATCATTCCATCTTTTATCCCCTATCCCCTCACCCATTTCTCCCCATTCTCTCTCTTCCTTCTCTACCTCCTCCAATCACCCATTCTTCCCCCTTTCTCTCTCCTACTACTTCCCTCTCTCTTCATTCACCACTTCCCTTCCTTTAATCCCTCTTCGCTCTCTCCTCTTCCTCAATCCTCTTCCGTCCCCCCCCCTCCTCCCCCCCCCTCTCCCCACCTCCCTCCAGGCAAAAACAATCAGATCTCTCTTATTATTAACCTCATCTGAACTCTGGGAGAAGTGGAGGGGGGTGAAGTGGAGGGGGTGAAGTGGAGGGGGATGAAGTGGAGGGGGTGAAGTGGAGGGGGTGAAGTGGAGGGGGTTGGAGTGGAGGGGGAGAAGTGGAGGGGGAGAAGTGGAGGGGGGTGGAGGGGGTGAAGTGGAGGGGGATGGAGGGGGATGGAGGGGGTGAAGTGGAGGGGGGTGGAGGGGGGAGAAGTGGAGGGGGGAAGTGGAGGGGGAGAAGTGGAGGGGGAGAAGTGGAGGGGGTGAAGTGGAGGGGGAGAGTTGGAGGGGGAGAAGTGGAGGGGGAGAAGTGGAGGGGGGAGAAGTGGAGGGGGTGAAGTGGAGGGGGGAGAAGTGGAGGGGGAGAAGTGGAGGGGGAGAAGTGGAGGGGGAGAAGTGGAGGGATAGAAGTGGAGGGGGAAATGTGGAAAGGGGGAGAAATGGGAGGGGGGAAAGAAGGAGTGGAGGAGGGAGGTTGGAGTGATGGGGGGGTGGAGGAAGGAAGGACAATTTTCCCTGCTGTGTTCGAGAGTTAACACGTTCACGCTAAGGACAAGACCACGGACGCCACGGACGGGTTACAAGGAAAAAGGGGCGTGTGTGGTCTCCCAATACTGTACTCGTACTGTATTCATCAAACGCAAAATACGACTAGGACACAGACTCCCACAGTTGCTGAGAGACATCTTCTGGAGCAGGTCCTTGTTGAAGCCGCCCCGAGGATGGTCGTAGCGTCGTGGGCTATCCTACAACTTGGTATTTCTAGAAAGGCAAGGATATCAGGTAGGATCCCTCCCCTGTTTCTAATGTATTATGGGTTCCTACGATAATATTTTCCTCTTTAATAATTATGACTTTACCTGAGTTCAAATTCACAATAACACGTATATTTTCACCCTATATCTAGATGCTTTAATCATTATCATCAATTATAAATATTATTATTAGTAGTATTTATTATTATTATCATTATTATTATTATTATTATTATTATTATTAGTGTGTGTGTGTGTGAGAAAGGGCACGCTCGGGTCAACAAGCTCACGTAAGTATGTTAGTGTGTAGATATTTGTTTTCATGTTTTCTCAGCGGCACTAAATATGCATAAGTGAATCACTCACAACTTGTTTCTTGTGGTAGGGGATGTGACGGCGTGTTTACCTTACCGCGTCACGTGTGGGTATGCCTGAGTGCGTCTCTGAGGGCTCGAGGAAGCTGGGGCGTGAAAGATGCGCTCGTGTGGTGGACCAACATGAAGTGGAAGACAAAAACTGAATTAAAAAAAAGTCGGGTACACGAGTGAGAGGTAGTGAAGGAGGCGGCCACGATGCTTCAAACGTCACATGAAGGAGAGGGCGAGTCAGAAAATGTGTTTACCTGAGAAAGTGTGGCCGTTTTACTAGTGATGGGCGCGTCTCACTGTATAAATTAAGGCGCCTTTGATGGTGTAATAGTCTTGTGAGTGGCTGTGGTACTGTAACTAATATACAGTGTTACAGATATCTTATGACTCACTTTATATATGCCATTAAGGCTGGTAGTGATTATATTAGGAAAAATGTGAGTATCATAGAATCCATTACTTCTTTTAATGACATCAGAAGTTCTATAAGAAGTTTCTCATTCATTCACTCATACACTTATTTATTCGCTGTCGGTGAAAAAACGTTCACGACCTGACTGAATCACTGACGGAGATTCTTTTTAAGATTCAATCACACACGTTCGCCGGGAAAATTTTTATCTCTACGTTGGCACAGTGAGTGACTCGTTCTAATATAAACTTACAGTCGAAATGTTATCACCTACGACACATATTACAACTACTCATTTTTATATCTGTGTATAAATCGATGATATTGTGTGTATGTGTGGGTGAGAGAGAGAGAGAGAGAGAGAGAGAGAGAGAGAGAGAGAGAGAGAGAGAGAGAGAGAGAGAGAGAGAGAGAGTTACAATACATATCGACTCAAAAGAAATAAGGTTGAGTATTTTTATCCCAGCGTGTAAAAATATTTCCTTGATGCTAGCAGACGCTTACTGGAGTTGTCTTTGATGCTGAGAAAATTCTGGCAGATCAGTGGGAAGCCCTGGAGGTGTAGAAGTCTCTCTCGTGGCCAGAATCACGCACGTGTTGCTATGGCAGCGCACCCCCCCCCCCCATCCCCGCCAGAATCCAACCATCCCACCCTCCCTCCCACAAACCCTCAAAGCCCGCAACCCCCCCCCCTCATCCATGACTCTTTCATCATGCTAAGCTGCCAACATATTTCCACCATTAGAGACACTTCTGCCACCATCTTACCACCACTAGTCACACTTCTGCCACCATCTTACCACCATAAGAGACACTTCTGCCACCATCTTACCACCACTAGTCACACTTCTGCCACCATCTTACCACCACTAGTCACACTTCTGCCACCATCTTACCACCACTAGTCACACTTCTGCCACCATCTTACCACCATTAGAGACACTTCTGCCACCATCTTACCACCACTAGTCACACTTCTGCCACCATCTTACCACCAATAGAGACACTTCTGCCACCATCTTACCACCACTAGTCACACTTCTGCCACCATCTTACCACCACTAGTCACACTTCTGCCACCATCTTACCACCACTAGTCACACTTCTGCCACCATCTTACCACCACTAGTCACACTTCTGCCACCATCTTACCACCACTAGTCACACTTCTGCCACCATCTTACCACCATTAGAGACACTTCTGCCACCATCTTACCACCACTAGTCACACTTCTGCCACCATCTTACCACCATTAGAGACACTTCTGCCATCATCTTACCACCACTACTCACATTCTGCCACCATCTTACCACCACTAGTCACACTTCTGCCACCATCTTACCACCACTAGTCACACTTCTGCCACCATCTTATCACCACTAGTCACACTTCTGCCACCATCTTACCACCACTAGTCACACTTCTGCCACCATCTTACCACCATTAGAGACACTTCTGCCACCATCTTACCACCACTAGTCACACTTCTGCCACCATCTTATCACCACTAGTCACACTTCTGCCAACATCTTACCACCACTAGCCACACTTCTGCCACCATCTTACCACCACTAGTCACACTTCTGCCACCATCTTACCACCATTAGAGACACTTGTGCCACCATCTTACCACCACTAGTCACACTTCTGCCACCATCTTACCACCACTAGTCACACTTCTGCCACCATCTTACCACCACTAGTCACACTTCTGCCACCATCTTACCACCACTAGTCACACTTCGGCCACCATCATATCACCATTAGAGATACTTCTGCCACCATCTTACCACCACTAGTCACACTTCTGCCACCATCTTACCACCACTAGTCACACTTCTGCCACCATCATACCACCACTAGTCACACTTCTGCCACCATCTTACCACCATTAGTCACACTTCTGCCACCATCTTATCACCATTAAAGACATTTCTGCCACCATCTTACCACCACTAGTCACACTTCTGCCACCATCTTACCACCACTAGTCACACTTCTGCAACATCATACCACCACTAGTCACACTTCTGCCACCATCTTACCACCACTAGTCACACTTCTGCCACCATCTTATCACCATTAGAGACACTTCTGCCACCATCTTACCACCACTAGTCACACTTATGCCACCATCTTGCCACCACTAGTCACACTTCTGCCAGCATCTTACCACCACTAGTCACACTTCTGCCACCATCTTATCACCATTAGAGACACTTCTGCCATCATCTTACCACCACTAGTCACACTTCTGCCACCATCTTACCACCACTAGTCACACTTCTGCCACCATCTTACTACCACTAGTCACACTTCTGCCACCATCTTACCACCACTAGTCACACTTCTGCCACCATCTTACCACCACTAGTCACACTTCTGCCACCATCTTACCACCACTAGTCACACTTCTGCCAACATCATACCACCACTAGTCACACTTCTGCCACCATCTTACCACCACTAGTCACACTTCTGCCACCATGTTACCACCACTAGCCACACTTCTGCCACCATCTTATTACCATTAGAGACACCTCTACCACCATCATACTACCACTAGTAACACTTCTGCTACCATCTTACCACCACGAGTCACACTTCTGCCACCATCTTTCCACCACTAGTCACACTTCTGCAACATCATACCACCACTAGTCACACTTCTGCCACCATCTTACCACCACTAGTCACACTTCTGCCACCATCTTACCACCACTAGTCACACTTCTGCCACCATCTTATCACTAATAGAGACACTTCTGCCACCATCTTACCACCACTTGTCACACATCTGCCACCATCTTACCACCACTAGTCACACTTCTGCCACCATCTTACCACCACTAGTCACACTTCTGCCACCATCTTATCACCATTAGAGAAACTTCTGCCACCATCTTACCACCACTAGTCACACTTCTGCCAACATCATACCACCACTAGTCACACTTCTGCCACTATCTTACCACCACTAGTCACACTTCTGCCAACATCATACCACCACTAGTCACACTTCTGCCACCATCATACAACCACTGGTCACACTTCTGCCAACATCATACCACCACTAGTCACACTTCTGCCACCATCTTACCACCACTAGTCACACTTCTGCCACCATCTTATCACCACTAGTCACACTATTGCCACCATCTTGCCACCACTAGTAACACTTCTGCCACCATCTTACCATCACTAGTCACACTTCTGCCAACATCATACCACCACTAGTCACACTTCTGCCACCATGTTACCACCACTAGTCACACTTCTGCCACCATCTTATCACCATTAGAGACACTTCTACCACCATCTTACCACGACTAGTCACACTTCTGCTACCATCTTACCACCACTAGTCACATTTCTGCCACCATCTTTCCACCACTAGTCACACTTCTGCCACCATCTTACCACCACTAGTCACACTTCTGCCACCATCTTATCACCATTAGAGACACTTCTGCCACCATCTTACCACCACTAGTCACACTTCTGCCACCATCTTATCACCATTAGAGACACTTCTGCCACCATCTTATCACCATTAGAGACACTTCTGCCACCATCTTACCACCACTAGTCACACTTCTGCCACCATCTTACCACCACTAGTCACACTTCTGCCACCATCTTACCACCACTAGTCACACTTCTGCCACAATCTTACCACCACTAGTCACACTTCTGCCACCATCTTACCACCATTAGCGACACTTCTGACACCATCTTACCACCACTAGTCACACTTCTGCCACCATCTTACCACCACTAGTCACACTTCTGCCACCATCTTACCACCATTAGAGACACTTCTTCCACTATCTTACCACCACTAGTCACACTTCTGCTACCATCTTGCCACCACTAGTCACATTTCTGCCACCATCTTACCACCACTAGTCACACTTCTGCAACATCATACCACCACTAGTCACACTTCTGCCACCATCTTACCACCACTAGTCACACTTCTGCCACCATCTTACCACCACTAGTCACACTTCTGCCACCATCTTACCACCACTAGTCACATTTCTGCCACCATCTTATCACCATTAGAGACACTTCTGCTACCATCTTACCACCACTAGTCACACTTCTGCCACCATCTAACACCATTACAGACACTTCTGCCACCATCTTACCACCACTAGTCACACTTTTGCCAGCATCTTACCACCACTAGTCACACTTCTGCCACCATCTTATCACCATTAGAGACACTTCTGCCACCATCTTACCACCACTAGTCACACTTCTGCCACCATCTTACCACCACTAGTCACACTTCTGCCACCATCTTACCACCACTAGTCACACTTCTGCCAACATCTTATCACCACTAGTCACACTTCTGCCACCATCTTACCACCACTAGTCACACTTCTGCCACCCTCTTACCACCATTAGAGACACTTCTGCCACCATCTTACCACCACTAGTCACACTTCTGCCACCATCTTACCACCACTAGTCACACTTCTGCCACCATCTTACCACCACTAGTCACACTTCTGCCACCATCTTACCACCACTAGTCACACTTCTGCCACCATCTTACCACCACTAGTCACACTTCTGCCACCATCTTACCACCACTAGTCACACTTCTGCCACCATCTTACCACCACTAGTCACACTTCTGCCACCATCTTACCACCACTAGTCACACTTCTGCCACCATCTTATCACCATTAGAGACACTTCTGCCACCATCTTACCACCACTAGTCACACTTCTGCCACCATCTTACCACCACTAGTCACACTTCTGCCACCATCTTACCACCACTAGTGACACTTGTGCCACCATCTTACTACCACTAGTCACACTTCTGCCACCATCTTACCACCACTAGTCACACTTCTGCCACCATCTTGCCACCACTAGTCACACTTCTGCCACCATCTTACCACCACTAGTCACACTTCTGCCAACATCATACCACCACTAGTCACACTTCTGCCACCATCTTACCACCACTAGTGACACTTGTGCCACCATCTTACTACCACTAGTCACACTTCTGCCACCATCTTACCACCACTAGTCACACTTCTGCCACCATCTTACCACCACTAGTCACACTTCTGCCACCATCTTATCACCATTAGAGACACTTCTGCCACCATCTTACCACCACTAGTCACACTTCTGCCACCATCTTACCACCACTAGTCACACTTCTGCCACCATCTTACCACCACTAGTCACACTTCTGCCACCATCTTACCACCACTAGTCACACTTCTGCCACCATCTTACCACCACTAGTCACACTTCTGCCACCATCTTACCACCACTAGTCACACTTCTGCCACCATCTTATCACCATTAGAGACACTTCTGCCACCATCTTACCACCACTAGTCACACTTCTGCCACCATCTTACCACCATTAGAGACACTTCTGCCACCATCTTACCACCACTAGTCACACTTCTGCCACCATCTTACCACCACTAGTCACACTTCTGCCACCATCTTACCACCACTAGTCACACTTCTGCCACCATCTTACCACCACTAGTCACACTTCTGCCAACATCATACCACCACTAGTCACACTTCTGCCACCATCTTACCACCACTAGTCACACTTCTGCCACCATCATACCACCACTAGTCACACTTCTGCCACCATCTTACCACCACTAGTCACACTTCTGCCAACATCTTACCACCACTAGTCACACTTCTGCCACCATCTTACCACCACTAGTCACACTTCTGCCAACATCATACCACCACTAGTCACACTTCTGCCACCATGTTACCACCACTAGTCACTTCTGCCACTATCTTATCACCATTAGAGACACTTCTACCACCATCTTACCACCACTAGTCACACTTCTGCCACCATCTTAACACCACTAGTCACACTTATGCCAACATCATACCACCACTAGTCACACTTCTGCTACCATCTTATCACCATTAGAGACACTTCTGCCACCATCTTAATACCACTAGTCACACTTCTGCCAACATCATACTACCACTGGTCACACTTCTGCCACTATCTTACCTCCATTAGAGACACTTCTGCCACCATCTTAACACCACTAGTCACACTTCTGCCACCATCTTACCACCACTAGTCACACTTCTGCCACCATCTTACCACCACTAGTCACACTTCTGCCACCACTAGTCACACTTCTGCCACCATCTTACCACCATTAGTGACACCGTTGCGGCTCACTACTGTACGTCCCATGTTGTTCTTACATATAAGATATCATAGTGTTTGTTCCTATTAAGACGCATTAGTCTCTGTTCCTCCTCCCTCAAGAAGCATCCTACTCCTTGTTCCTACTCCCTCAAGAAGCATCCTACTCCTTGTTCCTACTCCCCCAAGAACCATTCCACTCCTTGCTCCTACTTCCTTAAGAGGCATCCTACTCCTTGCTCCTACTCCCTTAAGAGGCATCCTACTCCTTGTTCCTACTCCCTTAAGAGGCATCCTACTCCTTCTTCCTGCTCCCTTAAGAGGCATCCTACTCCTTGTTCCTACTCCATTAAGAGGCATCCTACTCCTTGTTCCTACTCCCTTAAGAGGCATCCTACTCCTTCTTCCTGCTCCCTTAAGAGGCATCCTACTCCTTGTTCCTACTCCCTTAAGAGGCATCCTACTCCTTGTTCCTACTCCCTTAAGAGGCATCCTACTCCTTGTTCCTACTCCCTTAAGAGGCATCCTACTCCTTGTTCCTACTCCCTTAAGAGGCATCCTACTCCTTGTTCCTACTCCCTTGAGAGGCATCCTACTCCTTCTTCCTGCTCCCTTAAGAGGCATCCTACTCCTTGTTCCTACTCCATTAAGAGGCATCCTACTCCTTGTTCCTACTCCCTTAAGAGGCATCCTACTCCTTGTTCCTACTCCCTTAGAGGCATCCTACTCCTTTTTCCTACTCCCTTAAGAGGCATCCTACTCCTTTTTCCTACTCCCTAAAGAAGCATCCTACTCCTTCTTCCTACTCCCCCAAGAGGCATCCTACTCCATATTTCTACTCCTTTATGAGGCATCCTACTCCTTATTCCTACTCCCTCAAGAGGCATCCTACTCCATATTTCTACTCCTTTATGAGGCATCCTACTCCTTATTCCTACTCCCTCAAGAACCATCCTACTACTTGTTCCTACTCCCCAAGAGGCATCCTACTCTTTATTACTACTCCCCCAAGAGGCATCCTACTCCTCCTTCCTACTCCCTTAAAAAGTATCCTTACTCTTTGTTCTTACTTCCTCAAAAGGTCTCTCTCTCTCTCTCTCTCTCTCTCTCTCTCTCTCTCTCTCTCTTGGTGTCTTACTGCTTCTTGCGTCCTCTCTATATTTATCTCTTTAGGATTCTTTCATTATTGCTGGATCCTCTTCCCTTTGTATTACACGTTAAAAAGATAATAATAATAATAATAATAATAATAATAATAATAATAATAATAATAATAATAATAATAATATCTTAATGACATACAATAATTAACATTTTTTATTTTTGATAATTAGGCTCATATACCATTGGCTCCCAGAGTATAATGACCATGCCAGTATAAACCTAGATTAAATCTATTTCTTTCCTAATCATCAAATAAGACCTTCCATAAGCCTCTACAGTACAAATACATTAATAAACCTTTGTGTGTGTGTGTGTAGTTTGTGTCTGAATTATATATGCGACTGTTAGCATAATAATGACTGAAAGCTTAAAAATAATGCTTGGAAATTTTTAGCTTAGCGTGCTATTGGTCTTCCATATTGTAGGTTTTGCTAACTAGGTCAAATGTTTAGGTTAGGTTGACCTTCCCTACTGTGGGTTTTGCTAAAGGGTTCAAATGTTGAGGTTAGGTTAGGTTAGGTTGACCTTCCCTACTGTGGGTTCTGCTAAAGGGTCAAATGTTTAGGTTAGGTTAGGTTAGGTTGACCTTCCCTACTGTGGCTTTTGCTAAGGGGTCAAATGTTTAGGTTAGGTTAGGTTGGCCTTCCCTACTGTGGGTTTTGCTAAGGAGGCCAAATGTTTAGGTCATAGGTCAAATTTGTGTTTCCTGTAGCGAATTGTAAATTAATATTGTTTTATCTCCGACTACATAATATATTTAATAAAGCCAGAGGGGTCACCTTTAGATTAACCCCCTCAGCTTTATTTACATTAAGATTAAACATCGTAACGCTAATCTAACTTAAACTACTTGCCAAATTTAATCTAATCTATTTGAAACAAAACCTAATACTAACCTTACGTAACCTTATACTAACCTTACGTAGCCTAATACTAGCCTTACGTAGCCTAATACTAGCCTTACGTAACCTAATCTAACGATAAATTAACCCAATTTATTCTAATCTAACCTTAGCTAATATTAACCTAATCTCACCTAATCTCAAATTAAATTAACCAAGTCAAAGCTACTCTAACTTAACCGTACCAAATCTAACCTAACCGTACCTAATTTAACCTAACGTAACCTAAACTAATTTAACTTAATACTGTACACCCTAACCCCCCCCCCCCCCACCCCCAGGTAGCGTTAGGGTGGTTAATTATCAGGCGAAACGTACTGGGGGTCTAATCTTCAGGTGATCCGGCTTGATTAAAAAAAGTTATTTGGGTGTTTGAGAATCGCGAGGCCAAGACTGACACGATTCATGATAATTGTCCCAGAATAAAAGTGACGGTCAATTTGGTAACTGTATGCAGGAAGAAGGAAGGTAGGGAAGGAAGCAAGGAAAAAGAAAGAAAGAAAGAAAGAAAGAAAGAAAGAAAGAAAGGAAGGAAGGAAGGAAGGAAGGAAGGAACAACCATAACTCCCTCTCCTCTATATATACTCGTATATAGAGAAGCCACCAACACACAAATCAGGCCAGCGCTTACACTCCACCAAGGAAGAACTGATGAATATATTTGAGATTTCTCGCAGAGTCAAAATATAAAAAAACATGGAAATAATTTTCATATAATTCAAAACCTTCGTTGGTCTTCTCAAAATATATAAAAATTTTTACCTCGTAATATATGATTCAGGAACACACATTAACTAGCAGACTAAAGACGTAATTTATGATTCAGGAGCACACATTAACTAGCAGACTAAAGACGTAATTTATGATTCAGGAACACACATTAACTAGCTGACTAAAGACGTAATTTATGATTCAGGAACACACATTAGCTAGCTGACTAAAGACGTAATTTGTGATTCAGGAACACACATTAGCTCGCTGACTAAAGACGTAATTTATGATTCAGGAGCACACATTAACTATCTGACTAAAGACGTAATTTATGATTCAGGAACAAACATTAACTATCTGACTAAAGACGTAATATATAATTCAGGAACAAACATTAACTATCTGACTAAAGACGTAATATATAATTCAGGAACACACACTAACTAGCAGACTAAAGACGTAATTTATCATTCAGGAACACACATTAACTAGCTGACTAAAGACGCAATTTATGATTCAGGAACACACATTAACTAGCTGACTAACGACGTCCAAATTATAACTTAATAATTTATTGTACAGAGATACGTATTCTTATATCCAGTAACGAAGAGGAAATCAACAGACGAAGGTTTCTTAAATCTCGCCGTAGCTTCATCTCAATAAAAGATGACAAAAATACATTATTCATAAACTATTATAATTTTCCCCTTACGAAATTTGGGATTCACTCTATTTTTACGTGAGATACTTGTTTGCTGGTACTGGGTGGCAGTTATTCACTACTGCGTGGGAGTTATTCACTACTGGTGGGAGTTATTCACTATTGGGTTGGAGTTATTCATTATAGGTGGGAGTTATTCACTATTGGTGGGAGTTACTCACTACTGGTGGCAGTTATTCACTACTGGATGGGAGTTATTCACTATTGGTGGGAGTTACTCACTACTGGTGGGAGTTATTCACTATTGGTGGGAGTTACTCACTACTGGTGGGAGTTATTCACTATTGGTGGGAGTTACTCACTACTGGTGGGAGTTATCATTACTGGTGGGAGTTATTTACTACTGGTGGGAGTTATTCACTACTAGTGGGAGTTATTCACTACTGGGTAGAAGTTATTCACTACTGGATGGGAGTTATTCACTATTGGTGGGAGTTATTCACTACTGGTGGGAGTTATTCATTACTGGTGGGAGTTATTCACTACTGGTGGGAGTTATTCACTACTGGGTAGAAGTTATTCACTACTGGATGGGAGTTATTCACTATTGGTGGGAGTTATTCACTACTGGTGGGAGTTATCACTACTGGCGGGAGTTATTCACTAATGGTGGGAGTTATTCATTACTGGTGGGAGTTATCACTACTGGCGGGAGTTATTCACTACTGGTGGGAGTTATTCACTACGGGTGGGAGTTATCACTACTGGCGGGAGTTATTCATTACTGGCGGGAGTTATTCATTACTGGTGGGAGTTATTCATTACTGGTGGGAGTTATTCACTACTGGTAGGAGTTATTCACTACTGGGTGGGAGTTATTCACTACTGGTGGGAGTTATTCACTATTGGTGTAATATAATCATGTACAGTCAGGGTCAAAAGTTCACTCCTGGCCAAAATGAAGCAGCATCGACCCCAAACGAGATGGAACAGTCAGAGTAAGTCAGTTCGGAGACTCATTCCCGTGACTGAGTTTCACCACGGGGAGCAACCTTTTGTCAGCGACTGAACTTTTTTTTCTTTGTTTTTCTTTTTTACAGGGATTAGCCCACCCGGGCACAGGTCACTCATCCACTTCGGGGCCTGGGGGGCGGAAAGTAATAATAATAATGATAATAATAATAATAATAATAATAATAATAATAATAATAATAATAAATAATAATAATAATGGATGATGATGATGATGATGATGATAATAATATAGAAATATAAACATGAAAAAAAGATCAAGAGTGACAAACAATTGAGACCCTGCAATATATGGGATGACTATAAGCACAACATAATGTATAATACCAAGCCACTGGATATTGAAAATTCACATTATGAGAGAGAGAGAGAGAGAGAGAGAGAGAGAGAGAGAGAGAGAGACTACCCACGACATTATACTAACGTTAAATCCCACAACAATTGGACAAATGACAAGTACCATTTCCACACTTTTAAATTCACACTTAGCGTCTCTGTAAGTAGAACTCGTGTACCAAGTCGTGAACGCTTGGTGGCGTGAGTCACGGCAACACGTCACTCAAGCGAAAAATATAAAGCTTGAAATTGCATGTCGGTGAGGGCGAGAGTGGCTTATTACAGGCTACAGTGAATGTGTTCCTACAAAGGGATTACATAGCATGAAGTACTAATTCATTTTTATCCAGGACACTTGTGAGAGCGGAGCCAGGCATTTTTTCGCTAATCGTAGCACTTAAAACATTGATTATAAAAAAATAATAATCTGACTGTCAATTATAGAACATATACAGTAATAGGAATTATGAAGAGTATGATAATAATTCGCCTGGGAATCGATTTTTAGCTGTGGGTCTGTGATTCTGAGATTTTTTTTTTTGTATATCAAGATCCCCAGTCATGTGGCGATGACCACTGCTTCTTGGACTTGGTTACGCACGGTTAGTAATCTCAGGTGTGAAGAACAGGTGAAATTATACTAAAGCCTCAAGTTAAACTGGGTCAGAGAAACAAAAACCAACACCACAAACTTTGGCATATACTTTTTTATTTGAGAACAAACATTTGGTATATACTTCTCTAATTTGAGAAAAACTTTGGTAAGAACAAACTTAATTATATATATATATACATACATACATACATACATACATACATACATACATATATATATATATTTATATATATACATTGGGTGAAATCCGTGAGGATAAAAAAAGCCGACAAACTGAATGCGAGGAGACTTGATTGACACTGAAGTATTTAATATTCTGTCGCCGCTTAAAAATAAATTAAAGTAGGTCAGGTAAATCTAATGAAATTTTTGTGTTGTGCAGGTCTGATCGGTACACTGGAGTATAAACAACTTCTTACTCCGAAAGTCTTCCTACCCACATTTACCATAACTGACCTTGGCCGGACCTAAACTTTAACGTTCGAAATGTAACTCCAAAATGTTCTCAACCTTTCCGCGTTGTAATTCGCTATCAGACTAAGCTACCTAAAGCGTGGAGTAGGGGGGACAAATTCAATGTTCTTGAATCTTAATCTAATTGTATTAAAATATACTATTCCTCAAATAAAAATTATATAACGAGTCTGGTTTCCATTTACGATTCCTCCCAGATAAGTTGCGGAAATGAAATTGGCGAATCACACAGAGACGTTTACCTGAACACACAACGTCGACGAGTAAACGAAGTCAGGACAGTAAGGGAAATGAGAAACAGTAAACCCGAGAGCGAAAAACAGCCACGACATTAAGATTATATTTATTATATAAACATAACAAACAATTACAAAATACAGTGTTGGAATCCCTCTCCCCTTAAAGAGAGAGAGAGAGAGAGAGAGAGAGAGAGGTACTCTTCAGTAGTCTAGTTTACAGGTTAGGTTAGGTTAACGTTTAGGGACACGAGCACCCAACTTTGTAGTTCGTTGCAACGCTAATGTCTAATGGTTCGAATAATCCAAGTAATGGCGTGGGATTCGTGTAGTCGGGGTTAAAGTGTTTGTGTTATTAGAGTGTTGAGTAAAGGACTTAACGCCATCTGTGTTTAATGAAATAAGACATACACTATAAGACAGACAGCCATACATTATTTACTTCCTCTTCAATACTGACCTTTGAACTTTATAGTGAGTTACAAAATATCTATGTCCGATAGCCACTAATCAAATAAAGACCGAAAATAGTTTACCCTCTACACAAACAGTACGTAAGCTAAACTTTTCCCCCGGTACTCTAGGAAACAGTGTGGCAGGCATTACACTCAATAGACTTCACTTTCCCGTTTGTAAAGTTAGGTAACCGTTCACAGACGGATGGAGAGAGGGGTTTTCATGGGACACACACCGACGAACCCTAGCACAGAAGGCGAGTGTTGTATCCACCCGGCCTCCGCATCCCTAATAAACGTATAAGAAAAATAAAAAAGGACTCAGATCATCATCAGTGTAGGTTCTCAAAGACATGCAAAAGATCTTCACCTTGAACACGCTGTTACTGGATACGCCTTGACTTAAAAGGTCGCTCAGAGAAGCAATTCCAAGGGAGGTAAAACTGGAGTGTGGATGGAATGATCTTTCAATCTTTTTTCAGCAGCGTACAAGAGCAGCGAGGAGACTTGACAACAACATCTATAATCTTAAAACAAAATGACCTTCACGACAAGAGTGTAAGGAATAAATTAATACTTATTTCCCATAAACTGAAGATTAGACACCCCGATTTATTTCACCTGATGATTGAACACCCTAAAACCTAACCTAATCCTATCTAAAATCTACCTTGGTGAGGTTAGGTTAGCGTTAAAGGGGGTTTAATCATCAGGTAAACAAGATTCTCGTGCACCAAATGATCCTGGTGCACCACGTGATCCTCGTGCACCACATGATACTCGTGCACCGCATGATCCTCGTGCACTACATGATACTCGTGCACTACATGATACTCGTGCACCACATGATACTCGTGCACCACATGATCCTCGTGCACTACATGATACTCGTGCACTACATGATACTCGTGCACCAAATGATACTCGTGCACTACATCATCCTCGTGCACCACATGATACTCGTGCATCACATGATCCTCGTGCACTACATGATACTCGTGCACTACATGATACTCGTGCACCACATGATCCTTGTGCACTACATGATACGCGTGCACTTCATGATACTCGTGCACTACATGATCCTCGTGCACTACATGATACTCGTGCACTACATGATACTCGTGCACTGCATGATACTCGTGCACCACATGATCCTCGTGCACTACATGATACTCGTGCACTACATGATACTCGTGCACCACATGATCCTTGTGCACTACATGATACGCGTGCACTTCATGATACTCGTGCACTACATGATCCTCGTGCACTACATGATACTCGTGCACTACATGATACTCGTGCACTGCATGATACTCGTGCACCACATGATACTCGTGCACTTCATGATACTCGTGCACTACATGATACTCGTGCACTTCATGATACTCGTGCACTACATGATACTCGTGCACTTCTTGATACTCGTGCACTTCATGATACTCGTGCACTTCATGATACTCGTGCACTACATGATACTCGTGCATTACATGATACTCGTGCACTACATGATACTCGTGCACTTCATGATACTCGTGCACTACATGATACTCGTGCACTACATGATACTCGTGCACTTCATGATACTCGTGCACTACATGATACTCGTGCACTACATGATACTCGTGCACTTCATGATACTCGTGCACTTCATGATACTCGTGCACTACATGATACTCGTGCACTACATGATACTCGTGCACTTCATTATACTCGTACACTACATGATACTCGGGCACTACATGATACTCGTGCACTTCATGATACTCGTGCACTACATGATACTCGTGCACTTCATGATACTCGTGCACTACATGATACTCGTGCACTTCATGATACACGTGCACTACATGATACTCGTGCACCACATGATCCTAGTGCACTACATGATACTCGTGCACTTCATGATACTCGTGCACTTCATGATACTCGTGCACTACATGATACTCGTGCACTACATGATATTCGTTCACCAAATGATACTCGTGCACTACATGATACTCGTGCACTTCATGATACTCGTGCACTACATGATACTCGTGCACTACATGATCCTCGTGCACCAAATGATACTCGTGCACTACATGATACTCGTGCACTTCATGATACTCGTGCACTTCATGATACTCGTGCACTACATGATGCTGTGCACTACATGATACTCGTGCACTACATGAGACTCGTGCGCCACCATGATCCTCGTGCACCACGTGATCCTCGTGCACAACATGATACTCGTGCACTACATGATCTTCGTGCACTACATGATACTCGTGCACTACATGATTTTGTGCACTACATGATACTCGGGCACTACATGATACTCGTGCACTACATGATCCTCGTGCACTCCATGAGATTCGTGCACTCCATGAGACTCGTGCCCCACATGATCCTCGTGAACCACGTGATCCTCGTGCACCACGTGATCCTCGTGCACCACGTGATCCTCGTGCACTTCATTATACTCGTACACTACATGATACTCGTGCACTACATGATACTCGTGCACTTCATGATACTCGTGCACTACATGATACTCGTGCACTTCATGATACTCGTGCACTACATGATACTCGTGCACTACATCATACTCGTGCACTACATGATACTCGTGCACCACATGATCCTGGTGCACTACATGATACTCGTGCACTTCATGATAATCGTGCACTTCATGATACTCGTGCACTTCATGATACTCGTGCACTACATGATACTCGTGCACTACATGATACTCGTGCAGTACATGATATTCGTTCACCAAATGATACTCGTGCACTACATGATACTCGTGCACTTCATGATGCTCGTGCACTTCATGATACTCGTGCACTACATGATACTCGTGCACTACATGATCCTCGTGCACCAAATGATACTCGTGCACTACATGATACTCGTGCACTTCATGATACTCGTGCACTACATGATACTCGTGCACTACATGATCTTTGTGCACTACATGATACTCGTGCACTACATGATTTTGTGCACTACATGATCCTCGTGCACTACATGATACTCGTGCACTACATGAGACTCGTGCGCCACCATGATCCTCGTGCACTACATGATACTCGTGCACTACATGATACTCGTGCACCAAATGATACTCGTGCACTACATCATCCTCGTGCACCACATGATACTCGTGCATCACATGATCCTCGTGCACTACATGATACTCGTGCACTACATGATACTCGTGCACCACATGATCCTTGTGCACTACATGATACGCGTGCACTTCATGATACTCGTGCACTACATGATCCTCGTGCACTACATGATACTCGTGCACTACATGATACTCGTGCACTGCATGATACTCGTGCACCACATGATCCTCGTGCACTACATGATACTCGTGCACTACATGATACTCGTGCACCACATGATCCTTGTGCACTACATGATACGCGTGCACTTCATGATACTCGTGCACTACATGATCCTCGTGCACTACATGATACTCGTGCACTGCATGATACTCGTGCACCACATGATACTCGTGCACTTCATGATACTCGTGCACTACATGATACTCGTGCACTTCATGATACTCGTGCACTACATGATACTCGTGCACTTCTTGATACTCGTGCACTTCATGATACTCGTGCACTACATGATACTCGTGCATTACATGATACTCGTGCACTACATGATACTCGTGCACTTCATGATACTCGTGCACTACATGATACTCGTGCACTTCATGATACTCGTGCACTACATGATACTCGTGCACTACATGATACTCGTGCACTTCATGATACTCGTGCACTTCATGATACTCGTGCACTACATGATACTCGTGCACTACATGATACTCGTGCACTACATGATACTCGTGCACTTCATTATACTCGTACACTACATGATACTCGGGCACTACATGATACTCGTGCACTTCATGATACTCGTGCACTACATGATACTCGTGCACTTCATGATACTCGTGCACTACATGATACTCGTGCACTTCATGATACACGTGCACTACATGATACTCGTGCACCACATGATCCTAGTGCACTACATGATACTCGTGCACTTCATGATACTCGTGCACTACATGATACTCGTGCACTACATGATATTCGTTCACCAAATGATACTCGTGCACTACATGATACTCGTGCACTTCATGATACTCGTGCACTTCATGATACTCGTGCACTACATGATACTCGTGCACTACATGATCCTCGTGCACCAAATGATACTCGTGCACTACATGATACTCGTGCACTTCATGATACTCGTGCACTACATGATGCTGTGCACTACATGATACTCGTGCACTACATGAGACTCGTGCGCCACCATGATCCTCGTGCACCACGTGATCCTCGTGCACAACATGATACTCGTGCACTACATGATCTTCGTGCACTACATGATACTCGTGCACTACATGATTTTGTGCACTACATGATACTCGGGCACTACATGATACTCGTGCACTACATGATCCTCGTGCACTCCATGAGATTCGTGCACTCCATGAGACTCGTGCCCCACATGATCCTCGTGAACTACGTGATCCTCGTGCACCACGTGATCCTCGTGCACCACGTGATCCTCGTGCACTTCATTATACTCGTACACTACATGATACTCGTGCACTACATGATACTCGTGCACTTCATGATACTCGTGCACTTCATGATACTCGTGCACTACATGATACTCGTGCACTTCATGATACTCGTGCACTACATGATACTCGTGCACTTCATGATACTCGTGCACTACATGATACTCGTGCACTTCATCATACTCGTGCACTACATGATACTCGTGCACCACATGATCCTGGTGCACTACATGATACTCGTGCACTTCATGATAATCGTGCACTTCATGATACTCGTGCACTTCATGATACTCGTGCACTACATGATACTCGTGCACTTCATGATACTCGTGCACTACATGATACTCGTGCACTTCATGATACTCGTGCACTACATGATACTCGTGCACTTCATGATACTCGTGCACTACATGATACTCGTGCACCACATGATACTCGTGCACTACATGATACTCGTGCACTTCATGATACTCGTGCACTTCATGATACTCGTGCACTACATGATACTCGTGCACTACATGATCCTCGTGCACCAAATGATACTCGTGCACTACATGATACTCGTGCACTTCATGATACTCGTGCACTACATGATACTCGTGCACTACATGATCTTTGTGCACTACATGATACTCGTGCACTACATGATTTTGTGCACTACATGATCCTCGTGCACTACATGATACTCGTGCACTACATGAGACTCGTGCGCCACCATGATCCTCGTGCACCACGTGATCCTCGTGCACCACGTGATCCTCGTGCACAACATGATCTTCGTGCACTACATGATACTCGTGCACTACATGATTTTGTGCACTACATGATCCTCGTGCACTACATGATACTCGTGCACTACATGATCCTCGTGCACTGCATGAGACTCGTGCACTACATGAGATTCGTGCCCCACATGATCCTCGTGCACCACGTGATCCTCGTGCACCACGTGATCCTCGTGCACTACATGATCCTCGTGCACTACATAATCCTCGTGCACTACATGATACTCGTGCACTACATGATCTTCGTGCGCACGTGATCCTCGTGCGCAACGTGATCCTGGTGCACTTCTTGATCCTCGTGCACCACGTGATCCTCGTGCGCCACGTGATCCCCGTGCGCCACATGATCCTCGTGCACCACATGATCCTCGTGCACTGCATGAGACTCGTGCACTACATGAGATTCGTGCCCCACATGATCCTCGTGCACCACGTGATCCTCGTGCACCACGTGATCCTCGTGCACTACATGATCCTCGTGCACTACATAATCCTCGTGCACTACATGATACTCGTGCACTACATGATCTTCGTGCGCACGTGATCCTCGTGCGCAACGTGATCCTGGTGCACTTCTTGATCCTCGTGCACCACGTGATCCTCGTGCGCCACGTGATCCCCGTGCGCCACATGATCCTCGTGCACCACATGATCCTCGTGCACCACATGATGCTCGTGCTCTACATGATCCTCGTGCACCACATGATCCTCGTGCTCTACATGGTCCTCGTGCACCACATGGTCCTCGTGCACCACATGATCCTCGTGTACCACTTGATGCACGTGCTCTACGTGATCCTCGTGCACCACGTGATCGTCGTGCACCACGTGATCCTCGTGCGCCACGTGATCCCCGTGCGCCACATGATGCTCGTGCACCACATGATCCTCGTGCACCACATGATCCTCGTGCTCCACATGATCCTCGTGCACCACATGATCCTCGTGCACCACATGATACTCGTGCACTACATAACTCCACATGGATGATAGTGAAGATAAATTTAATTATATAATATCTCCCTTTAGAAAAATGAATTTATCTTTCTGTGTTGGAGTTTTAATGTTATTTTGCGTTATTTTCCTGACCATAAGAAAACACAACACCACATGGCAGTAAGTGAGGAACTATGCCACTACCACACCACACGCTGTCTCCATGAGTCACTGCAGCGCCACGTGAGGTCCTTTATATCAACACATAGTTCCTCACTCACTGCCAACTGCAGCCCCCCACCCAACTCGCGCAGTCCGCCACTACAACAAAATACAGCCCATAAAAGCCCGCACCGATAGATATAAGAACAGCACCATCCCATCTATTGTTAAAATAATAAACAACTCCTGATTTATGTACTGTACAGCCCTGTTAATGTATTCAATGCATATTATATCATTATGTCTAAATCAAATGTAAGTCTGTATATTTTCAGCCACCGGCTGCAACTCTATTAATAAACCGTTTATTATTATTATTATTATTGTCATCATTATATGGACGAGTCACTGCAGCACCATTTGAGGTCCTTTATATCAACACATATGGACGAGTCACTGCAGCGCCACATGAGGTCCTTTATATCAACACATATGGACGAGTCACTGCAGCGCCACACGAGGTCCTTTATATCAACACATGTGGACGAGTCACTGCAGCACCACGTGAGGTCCTTTATATCAACACATATGGACGAGTCACTGCAGCACCACGTGAGGTCCTTTATATCAACACATGTGGACGAGTCACTGCAGCACCACGTGAGGTCCTTTATATCAACACATGTGGACGAGTCACTGCAGCACCACGTGAGGTCCTTTATATCAACACATATGGACGAGTCACTGCAGCGCCACATGAGGTCCTTTATATCAACACATATGGACGAGTCACTGCAGCACCATTTGAGGTCCTTTATATCAACTTATATGGACGAGTCACTGCAGCACCACGTGAGGTCCTTTATATCAACACATATGGACGAGTCAATACAGCACCACGTGAGGTCCTTTATATCAACACATGTGGACGAGTCACTGCAGCACCACGTGAGGTCCTTTATATCAACACATGTGGACGAGTCACTGCAGCGCCACATGAGGTCCTTTATATCAACACATATGGACGAGTTACTGCAGCACCACATGAGGTAGGGGCAAGAGACCTCCCATCCCATGTAAACTATAATTTGTATGTCCAATTCATGTTCCTCCTTCTTTCAGTAATAAAAGCTTTTGTTACACGACCCACCTACCCCATGTCTTTATATGTTATAAGTCATTTCTGTCCAATGTATATTTTCAACCACAGCAATAACACATACACACCCATACACCACAGCAATAACACATACACACCCATACACCACAGCAATAATACATACACATCCATACACCACAGCAATAACACATACACATCCATACACCACAGCAATAACACATACACAACCATACACCACAGCAATACCACATACACAACCATACACCACAGCAATACCACATACACAACCATACACTACAGCAATAATACATACACACCCATACACCACAGCAATAACACATACACACCCATACACCACAGCAATAAAACATACACACCCATACACCACAGCAATAACACATACACAGCCATACACCACAGCAATAACACATACACAACCATACACCACAGCAATAACACATACACAGCCATACACCACAGCAATAACACATACACAACCATACACCACAGCAATAACACATACACACCCATACACCACAGCAATAACATAAACAGCAAGAGGGTACCAGATGCACACCTCTTTCTCACGGCACTAACAAGAACATTACATACTTGTGCTACATTACGATCTGTACAAAGAAAAACAAGGTAGTGGAGTTCACAGAGGCAGCAGATGAACACATTAATTAAACTGCAACTTGACAACACAACACGATTAAATAAAGTATCCGTTAGGTTAGGTTAGGTTAAGTTAAGTTAGGTTAGGTTAGGTTAGGTCAGGTATAGGTATAGTAAGGTTAGGTCAGGTCATTGGTCCTCGAAGTTTATGCCGACAAGTTTAAATTGGTCAAGACTAAGGGGTGGACGTGACCTGGCTACGGGGGGGGGGGTCACATACTTTACACACACTTGCCCAACCAAAATTTTCTAAACCCCGCGCGTGCCACTGCAATATGAGCCAGCCTGGACCACCCAAACAATATTTCCTTCCTCCCTAATATTAACTATGAGAGGAAATCTATAGCTACGTTCAATATACACTGTTAATATTTTTCTAGTTATTTATTGTTCAGTTAATAATATATTAATATCTTTACGTTTATCAGTTTTATTATTTATTGTATTTTATTGATACAGACACTCAATTTACTATGAATGGCACTATCATCATTAGAAGTATAAATATTACCATTACAGTCCAAACTATCATGATTCATAACATAAATCATCATCATAGTGAATATTAGGCTACAATCATCACCGCCCAGGACACGCTATCAGTCCTACCATTACCATCATCATTGTCCTATGTACACTACCATGATTTACACCAAAACCACCATGACCATCGCTCCTGTGACCATTACCACCATCATGGGAGTCCCCTATAAGACTAACATATGCAAGGGTAACTGTCAGCATAACCAGTTAAATACATATAAGGAACAGTTTGCCTTCTGACAGTCTATAACTGGGCTTCAATTAACCTGTAAGAGAGGGTCACGGGATTGCCTTGTCGGATCTCTGCACCCCACACCGACAATGGACAGCCTTTCTTTTATACAATCACGTACGATCACCAAATAGCCACGTACGGCCCCAAATAGACGCATACGACCCCCAAATAGACACGTACGACCACCAAATAGGCAAGTACGACCCTCAAATAGACACATACGACAACAAATAGACACGTACGATCCCCAAATAGACACGTTCGACCCCCAAATAGACACGTAAGATACCCAAATAGACACGTACGACCCCCAAATAGACACTTACGACTCCCAATAGTCGAGTAGGACTCAAAATAGCTACTGCAAGTAATGATAATGAGGTCAAAGTAATTATATAAAAGACCAATTAATAAGTATTTTAAATTTTAGAATTATAATATGGAAATTAAAATGAGGCCAATAACTAATGACGTTTCTTCGTAACTAATCAATAACGCTTTTGAAACTTATAGAAACACAATTTTAAACTAAGAATAGTGACAAAAATATAAAAGGTTTCTTCTCAAGCACAAGAATCAAGAATTAGGAAAACCGTAGCGAAAATTTCCGAATATTGGCAATTGTGGTAGTTTACGGGACTTAACTTGGCTAAACAAAAATTCCAGGGCGGTTTAATGCCTGAACCACAGTCTGGAGGAGATATAACCATTTTTTTTTTCCTGTTGCACATGTGAACGAAATATGGAAGTCTATAATAGCAAGGTATATAATTTGGCAATAGTAACTAATAGTAACTAATAGAAGATGTGATTATTAACTGTTGTAAGGTCTGTTATACGTAGTATTCACACCAAGTAAAGAATTGCATTGAGGAAAGTCTTAGAAGTTATTGGACATAGATAAGGTTATTTATTAGAGGAGGAACTAACGACAAGGAAATGCTATTATCTTTCCAATATTTTACACGAGAGAATTTAAAGTATTCGACAAAAGGAAACGTAAATATAATACCAAAAGGGGGAAAACACGGACTATCAGACATACATTATCACAATATACAGTCTTTAAGAAATTCTTTGTTGCTCTTTGACCTGTAAGGTTCCCACTGGTTCAAGGTATTTAATACACTAGATACAGGTCATGTATTAGGGAAAATATTTATCTCCCTCTGATGACTGAGCGGAAATAGTAATAATACTAATAGTAATAATAATAATACTAATAATAATAATCATTCAGTAAAATTGTCATACAGATTTGTAATTGAATAAGCATTTTGTTTTACCTATTCAGTTATACAGTTCAGCATGAATATAGACGATGTAGGTATACGATGCAATTAAGCCGTGGAAGTAAACCTGTACTGTTTCCTATGTGTCGAGACAGAGCAGGTAAATAACAATGATAAGCAGTAAGATAACTTAACCAAGGATAGCCGACAAAACTGATTGGTGATTACAGTATTTCCCGGAGAACACGTTGTCAAAATATGTCATGAAAATCAAAATATAAAAAGTTACTACGTCTTTCACTTTACTTCTGGGTGTAACTCAGAGAGGCTGTCTTTCTCTGGTGATATACAATAAATATATGACACTAACTTGGATGGTGGCGGCTTACAGCGAGGGGTGATACTGACGCTTCTCTGTCATGTGTGTTGCAGGAAGGTCTCTCTCTCTCTCTCTCTCACTCTCAGGGTAGTATTTTCACTCTGTTATTCACGCAGTCTTCCCTCACCACTTGACTCTAAACCCTGGCACCTAAGTCGAATTAATGTTTAACTCAATCTCCATCAAGTTAACTTTTTCTTTATTAAATGACGCTTAAAAAAACATGAAATTTGTTATGATAAATCCCGGTTAATGGATGACAAAGAGAATAATTAAAAACATATCTAGACTCAAGTAGCGAAAGCGGATGTAGTATTTAAAAGGATAGCGGCATACGTTATTAACTTATGCTTCTAGTAAAATATTTATGTATTGGACGATAAGCGAGAAGGGGACGACAACATTACTCATAAAAAAAACAATCAGAAGGAAATAAAACTGAAAAAAAATATAAATTAAAAAACTCCGACAATATCCAGCTGGACCCACAGATAAACCAATACACCCGGCCCTGACTCCACTTAGCTAGACCTGACAATATCACAGTAGACGTTAAATAACACACACAAGGTCCTGTCAACACAAGGCTCTTACTAACCCTAACAATACCAGTTGGATAAGACGCTAAGATTACCTTTATATTCCCACCTGATCTAAACCAAACACCTGCTCTCTAAAGGCCAATATCTGCCTGACCTCCTTAACACTGTTCTTGGTGGTAGTAACAGTACAGGTGACCTTATCAGTTAACTCTCTTTTATGACCTAATTCTGCCTCACCTGTATATGAAAGCATCACAGTGGCTCTAATATCAACCAGCTGTTTAAACCCCAGATGGTTCTCACAGTATGCGTGTCGTCCCGTCTAGCACACACCTGGTCTTAATATACTTAGTTTATTATATTAACTTTTCAATGGCCTTAACAACTCTCCGCTGGTAATTACAACACATTCAGTTAACAATGCTGTAGTTAATTATGAAGAATAATCTTTATTTAGTTCTGTTTATCTTGTAACTGGTCGTGCCAACACTGTAGCTGGGTTTGACAACACTCCACCAGCCCCTGAGAACACTCCACCAGTCCCTGAGAACACTCCACCAGTCCCTGAGAACACTCCACCAGCCCTTGAGAACACTCCACCAGTCCCTGAGAACACTCCACCAGCCCCTGAGAACACTCCACCAGCCTCAGAGAACATTCCACCAGTCCCTGAGAACACTCCACCAACCCCTGAGAACACTCCACCAGCCTCAGAGAACATTCCACCAGTCCCTGAGAACACTCCACCAACCCCTGAGAACACTCCACCAGCTACTGAGAACACTCCACCAGCCCTTGAGAACACACCACCAGTCCCTGAGAACACTCCACCAGCCCCTGATAACACTCCACCAGTCCCTGAGAACACTCCACCAACCCCTGATAACACTCCACCAGCCCCTGATAACACTCCACCAACCCCTGAGAACACTCCACCAACCCCTGAGAACACTCCACCAACCCCTGATAACACTCCACCAGTCCCTGATAACACTCCACCAGTCCCTGAGAACACTCCACCAACCCCTGATAACACTCCACCAGTCCCTGATAACACTCCACCAGTCCCTGAGAACACTCCACCAACCCCTGAGAACACTCCACCAGCTACTGAGAACACTCCACCAGCCCTTGAGAACACTCCACCAGCCCCTGAGAACACTCCACCAGCCCCTGATAACACTCCACCTGCCCCTGCCAACACTCCACCTGTCAGCACTCCACCTGCCCCTGCCAGCACTCCACCTGCCCCTGCCAGCACTCCACCTGCCAACACTCCACCTGCCCCTGACAACACTGCAATTAGCCGTGATGTAAGACCCAAGGCACAGGGGGGGCGAGTCAAATAAGACCACTTTACGACCTGGTCTGGTGTTTGAGTCTGGTGACAAGGGAATAAATCGGTCGGTGATTACGGTCTCACCAGGTGGGTGTGAGTGTGGGCCTAGTAACTTGTCTCATAAACACGGTGGCTGTAGTAATTTCCCTCTCGGTGGCTCGTGAGGAAAAACACTTCCTTTAAGGTATTAGCTAATAAAGACCGTGGAAACTTGTGAGGTTTGGACAGAGTTCCTTTTAAAACACTGACCCGGTTAGGAGAGGTGATTAGTTGGCTAGTGTGTGTGTGTGTGTGTGTGTGTGTTCAAAGAGACTGTTAGCTGATCCTGACAACACTCCCACCTGGTCCTGACAACACTCTCAACTGGCCCTGACAACACTCAACTGGTCCTGACAACACTCCCACTTGTATAAATGTATAACAACATGTACTGCTTCCTCAAAAAGTCCGCGTCTCCTTCAGAACAAGTCAGTATAGAAACTAAATGAAATAATACAGCACCAGCAGTGTTGGGATCCTGAACTACACACCTGTGAGTATTCTTGGTTATAATGCCCTTACCTGAGGATGTTATACACACTTCCTCTAACATTCCGTTCTGTATGTAATGGTTAAGATTATAAACAAATGAACGATTCACCACGTCTTCTTTCATTGGAGTTGTATACACACACACACACACACCAGGTGAAAGTGGCAGGTTATTGCAGTTCTCAGGGAAGAATGTCAATCATAACGCATTTGTAAATTATGCCCTTGACCTCTATGACAACACAGAAATATCAATATATTATACATGAGTTACAATAGTATGTTTATACTTGAATCTATTTCACATAAAAAATATGATGTAACATAATACAAGGCGCTTATTTCTCAATTGAGAGGCGCAATAACAGCCCCTTGTGCCCGAGACACAACAAACAAATATTGAATTACGACCCAAGTGACTTGTTACCGTCCACCATCAGCCATACCTCACCCAGCGGCGGGAAGATTTAGGCCAAGCCCAGATGACCCCCCCCCCCCTCCCCTCAACCCTACCACTCTAGGTTTTTTGAACCATTCGAGTCTCTTGAACATGAATGAAAATATTAACAGTGAACAATTAGGGACGCACTACCCGTTGTGAACCTTTAAACTACAGAAACCCATAAAACAGGTTACTGCTGGCTACGGCGGCCGCCAGTCTTTACCTTATTCTCTGATACACCTGAAGGCTCTCAGCTACACCACTCATAACTATTGTATATAAAATTAATGCGGATTTTGTCCTGATTTTATTGGTGTGCGTGAAAGTAACACAAAGACTCATAATTTTGCGTAAATCATCATTTAATAACCTCACCCCGTCCACCCTCGATGACATCTCAATAAACCCACAATTTAGTCGTATTAATTTATTTTATTGTGATTTACTGGACGACGATCATTCATAGTGTATATCATTTCAGTATATTCCACTAACCTTCAGCTTCTTTTTGACATCAAATTAATACATCTGTCATAACTGGAAAGGGAGTTATGACACTTGAAACATAAAGGAGCTGTCCTCCAGAGCTGAAACACTACACGACCTGACCTCCAACACTCCAAATATCTTGATGCACCCGCCGGCAAGTGTTGCCAGCGATGGGGGCTGGGGGGGGGGGGTGGCGGGGTCGACGTAAACGCCCCAGAAGAGGCGTCCCCTCTCTCATGGGTACAGACATTTCTGATACGGATAGTCATAGTGCATCCCACACCCTGCAAGAGTCAGACCTCAGTGATAGTGACATTAACAGTAATATTTCTATGGGAAACACTTGCCGGAGTGGCAACACCAATGCCAAGGGCAGCGAGCTTCCCCTCGCCACCCACCCCTCTGCCAACCAACCAAGTATGCTAAATCTGCACTTCCTCAAAGACTCATTGAAAACTGTCGAGGAACGGTTTAATTGGACAACAAAGTATTGGAGACAACACGGTCTTACCATTCAATTCCGAAAAGGTAAGAACCGTAACTTTATCAAGTGTCAAACACCTGAGTTCTATGAAACACTTAGTACAATACTGTTGGATTTGACGGGGTTGTCCTCGTGCTTCCTCCTGCTGACGCAGCAGAATGTTGCCACATCCTAGTTAAACAATTCCCCCTATACGCTGAAGTCGAAGATGCTCGTAACTTTAATCCATGTATACTCAATATTCGTCGACACTACCGAGGGAAGACCCCACAAGCAGCTGTCATAGTTAAATGGAAGGGGAGTGAGTGCCCAGCCACTGTTGAGGCCCACCCAGTCCTCCCTCCACTGTATGCAGAACCCTATCACCCAGGGCATACTTTTTGTGTCATTTGCTCCCATTGGGGTCACACCTTCACCGCCTGCTGCCGACGTGATAGTCCCAGATGTCGCTTCTGTTCACGTAACCATCACTCCTCCGTCTGTGCCCCCAAAACCAAAAACCACCTCAATGGGGTGGTGTGGGTTATGTTGTTGACCCCAGGTGTTGTAATTGTGGTGGCTGGCACAATGCTGACTCACGGCATTGCCCCAAACGTCCGCCTGTCCCAGGAGAAAAGCCTCCCAGAAGGCTGCGTCAACCTCAATCTCTCCTCCAGCCTACCGGGCCAGATCCCTCTGCGTCCCCTCTGTCCCCAGCAACTCCTTCTTCAACAACACCTGCCCCTGCCTGGCCTCACCTAGCTGTCTCCTAGCTCAACTACTACTGGGCCTCCTCCCCGTCTCTACTCTGACGCTGTCAGGCCTTGTGCTCCCACTGGTGCCCACCCCACAACCCCCCTCCGGTGACACGACACAGATCATATCCCTCTTACACGAATTTACCAACAGTATTGAAAGACCCTTTGATACAGTCCGTACCGCCAGCTCCAACTTACACACTGTGTAAGTTGGGGTAGTCTGTGTAATACACAGACTACCCCTGCCTCCAGCTGCTACCCAGTCACCCCCTTCTGGTTTGACACAAGCTGGTAGCCCCCCTGTGTGCCCCTCATGCTCACGGCCTACTCCACAGCCGCCTGGCATCACTGCTGGCGTCCACGCTACCGAGCCTGCCCCGGTGTGCCCGGCTACCCCTGTCCACCCACACCACCGCAAGCCGCGCCTGCTCATGGACCCGAGGACACTACCCCCAGCTCCCTGTCCCCCACCGGCATGCCGGCACCTGGGGCTCATCCACTCCAGTTCTCTACATCAATTGACCACCATGCGGACATGCTAGTGAACTACGTATCTACTCCAAGAAAGATGTCCCTTACCAACCTCTCGACGTCCCCCTTGAAGCCGACACTACCGACGTACACACGCCAACACAATCACACTAAAAGGTATGTCCCTCAATATTGTCAGTGTCACGCTTTGCCATAAAAAGATAAATTGCACCGGGAATTTTCCCCCACACACTCATCATTCTGTCACTTTATGTAACTTGCTGACAAAACCCATGACCCTTCAGGCTTTTACGCCTTTAATGCATGAGTCATACAGGCAAGCATGAACTCCGCATGCTTCCCCGATGGGCGCTGTAAACGCTTCTGCGCTTCACCTTGCACAGAATGTAAGGGGGTGCCCAATAAACTAGCCCCCTTGGGGGCAATCTAAAATCTAAAGGCCGGCACTGCAATTGACCATCTTCATTTTGCCCAACTGTATTGTTTGGTATTCAATCACAGCCGGGTGAACTAGGACTGCCCCGAGGGTAAACTAGGAGTGCCCCGACGGTGAACTAGGAATGCCCCGACGGTGAACTTGGAGAGCCCCAAGGGTAAACAAGCGACCTACCTAAAAACTTCAAGAGACTTTATCTACCCATAACTTCTTTAATGTAAACATCCCAGGAGTGATAACTATAATTTACCATTAGCAAGTTTTTGTGTATTCTGCTCATAGGCAGTAAACAAGAGAGACAGATTCAAGAGGATGCCGCCATGTGCTTCTAAAATACAGTAAAAACTAAAAAGTTTTCGTCTTTGGACTTGACATTGAAAACTTAAGAGCCTTTGGTGAACAAGACAACGTTAGGAACAGTTTGTGCCTACCAGGGAATACCATATTTCACCACGATATATTTTATTTGAAAATGAAAACACGACAGTCAAGTAGGAATATTGTGTTTCCTTCAAATAATTACCAGCGCTCTCATGAGGGAGGAGGACCATAACAAACTGGAGGGATATCTTAAAGGAAGAACCAAGATCTGGCTGAATCTAGATTCAGTCTCGTATTGCTGTGAAAAATGACTTTTGCATACACCCTGGACCCGATCTTTGGTAATCACACGAAAAACTGGACAACACGTCAGTTCTAAGATGATGCATGAATGGTAAATGCTATAAAAGATCATGTAATAATGGAGTAAAGGAATCTAAAGTTCCGGAAGTTGATAGAGTTAATGATATACGCAAGTCACTATCAAGAACATCACTGGATCAAGAAAATTTCCCGAGTGACTTTATACAAAAACGTGATACCGACCTTCAACACGGGAAGTAACGGCGACTTACTCAGCGGAGATGTAAGACTCCCGAGCAAATACTGACTTGGACATACCTGAAGTGTGATGTGTTACGGTTCCTTGAGGAGCTGTTAACTTTCACCTACCTGGAAAGAAAAACAAGTCACATTAACCTTCCATCCCGCTTTACTCCTTTAAAATGTTGGTAAAGGTTAAGGAGACAGTCGCCACCTATACCGTGTTATATATTGGCAGGACCTCTAGGATGTGTTTGTTCTAAAGTCAAAATGATTATTAGGAGGAGAGGATTAAATAATGACTAAAAACCTACAGCAGAACCTTTACAAGTGTTGTGACGAAACGGCAACAGTTTGTGTGGCTTCCACGATTTGCGACAGTAACCAACCTAACCAAATCTCTTGAAATATACAGTCAGATCATGAAGTGTGGTTTAGTTGGTTCTTATTGTCTGTCATAATTAGTGGTTTAGACCGAGATGCTGGAGGGTCACTTATGTGGCCCACTGAGGTACTGGAGGGTCACTTATGTGGCCCACTGAGATAATGGAGGGTCCACTCATGTGGCCCACTGAGATACTGGAGGGTCACTTATGTGGCCCACTGAGATGATGGAGGGTCCACTCATGTGGCCCACTGAGATGATGTAGGGTCACTCATGTGGCCCACTGAGATGGTGGAGGGTCACTCATGTGACAAACTGAGATGATGGAGGGTCACTCATGAGTATCATTAACTAACTGGACTGCCCACCACTGACTTACATAACGTGGAGACTTAGGTGGTCACGTTTTTCTATACAGTACATTCACGATAAGGGAGTGTAGTTACCAAATATTATTGTCTACAGTATTGGTCTAATAATAATGTTTTTATTATATTTTAGTCTTGCTCTCACATGAGTGATTTGTGTATAAAATCTCCAGGTATGATCAGCTCCACCTGTTGGGAAACTACCGGCAAAAATACTAGCCGCCGTGTTGTTTACCTAGCGCTGTAAGAAGCTCCATTTATGGGTTGAAAATCTAAACTGAATCCAGAGGACTCACAGGGTTCGCTCCAGCGGTTCATTTTGATACTGAAGACACGGACTTATTGAGGTGACTGTACTTATTGCTCAAATGAATGTTGTATCATTTAACTCTAATGTCAGGATTCAACTTCCTTCCATCTTCTGATGATAGCCAGACGTATTCACATACCCAGAATCACACCACCCAACTAGGTCGGGGAGTACTTAAGCGATGGATTGATGATGTGAAAGGGGTTTGAACAACGGGTGGCGATTAGCATAGACGTCCTGCTTGTGACCCCTGTATAACCAATTCCCAGAAGAGAGTCCAATTTTTTGTACACCACGTGTTTGACTTCCCCTACAAACTTTGCCCCAAAACATAATGAAAAAAGAGGTACAGACAAGGCAAAGATAAGACGACAGCACCTACAGCATCTACCAGATCGCTCGGACCTACCCTGTCAACACCCCTAAGTAGCCCTGACAACATCCCGACCAAGCCTTGACAATATCCCTACCTAGCCCTGACAACATCCCTACTTAACCCTGACCAAAACACCACATATAAACTGTCCCAGAGTGATGTGACAACTACCACCAGAGACAGAGAGGCTCTTACCAAACACTCACTGACCACACTGTAAAATACTTCCTTAAAAGCCACAAATTTGTCTAAACTCTGCACATTAAACAACTTTCACGGAATTATAAGACTGGTAATGCTGGCGACGACTTCCCCACAAAACACTCGGTAAGAACACATTTAATCAACACTATAACTACTGATTCAAAAAAATATATAAGCTAAAATTGGTATTCTAGTAACGTAACAATGAAAGTTAATAAATATAAATAGTTTTAATAATGTTTATCTTACTTAAATACGATATTATATAGGACACATTCATAATAAGTCATTTATTTAGTAGCTAGGTGGTAAGACAAGACAAATTCTCTTTATTTATGATGAAAAGATTAACCACTTCAACGCTACCTGGATAGAGGGTTAAGTTAGGGCGGCTAATCTTCATGTAAAATAAACTGTAAGCTTGTTGAACCTATTTTCACTTGGAGATGTTCAGTGATGTCCAGCCATTTTTAGATAGGTGAAGAGGAGGGTCGTATATCCTGTGTTGTCATGTTGCGTATGTATAATGTCTGCAAATACTCCCGACGCCCTGAGCCTAGTACCTGCGGATGGAGATTCTAGGCGTCGTGGAGGCGTGTATACAACATGACACCATAATAAACGACGTCGCATCATCAGGTCTAACATTAAATTATCGATACACATATCAATTTCTTTAATGCACAAAATTTTCGTTTTATTTGAAATTGCTGTAGATCAAGTTCCTGGTGATAGTTATAATTATTGTGTGATGAGATACAACGTAATATGGAGGCTGTCTTGTTCCAGCTTTGTGTCTTGACTGGCTGGAACGATAACTTGTATTTAGCAACAGCAATCTTACTTTTAACATCTTCATATACAGTAAATTACATTATTACGAGTGAATATTTTATCCTTTTATTTTCATACTCTAAATATACAGAAATAAACTTACACAGCACAATGGAAGAGTTTTAATTAAGATTAATAACTTTTAACCGGGAAAGATTAAACTTCCACCCCCGTGAGGAACTTATCTTATTTAACACCTAAACAAAATATCATTCGAGACCTTAGCAAGACAATGGTGTATCTGTATTTTCCGCCTCTGGCACTTTCTACATCAAAATTCATATGTGCGTCCCGTTGGTCATACGCAGAGTCGTCACTATGCGTTCAGCTGGTCATATGCAGAGTTGTCACTATGCGTTCAGCTGGTCATACGCAGAGTCGTCACTATGCGTCCTGCTGGTCATAAGCAGAGTCGTCACTATGCGTTCAACTGGTCATACGCAGAGGTGTCACTATGCGTTCAGCTGGTCATACGCAGAGTCGTCACTACCGAAAAATCATTCCCAACGTAAAATTCTCCTACAATTTGACTGAAATGACAAAAAAAAATGAACTGACTCGCGCGGAGTTGTGTGTGTGTGTGTGTGTGTGTATGTCAATCACGAGAAAATACAATAAAGTCCGAGTCCAATGATAATTTATCTGTAAATATTCATATATACATTTCCTGTGATATATTACAAGTGATTAGGCCGAGGAATGTTTGATAATCGTGTTATTAGTGAGATAATTGAGTATAATTTGGTGATGATCGCCAGCAACACGCAGACGACGATGGCTGCGGAAGACAACCCAGCATAGAGACGACTTTCACCTCACTGCAGTTACTCCCAGCATTCAAAGGCAGAGAGCCTGATTACTACGCCATCTACCACCTGATTGTGCTGTCTGTCTCGTAATTGTACCGACTGCTCCTTAATTGTACGTCTGGCATTTAATTGTACCGTCTGGCATTTAATTGTACCGTCTGGCGTTTAATTGTACCATCTGGCACTTAACTGTACCGTCTACCACTTAATTATACCATCTACCACTTAATTATACCATCTATCACTATTTGTACCGTCTACCACTTAATTGTACCGCCTGCCACATGCTTTATATCGATAATTTAAGTCATATGTCTGTCTGTGTCTGTCTGTCTGCCTGTCTGTCTGTCTATGTCTGTCTATTCAAACACTTACATAAGACTTAACAAGCAAGTGGAGACACAGAAGACAAACACCGTCTGTAGTCAGTGTTTATATTGTCGAATCAACGTAATTTTCCAGGTATATACTTTGTTCTTCCATCAACGCCAACGCCATCTTGTTCTACAGCTAATTAGTTATTTTGTTCTCCATTCAACGCATAATCACGGTCCCCCAATCGTTTAGTCAACGTTTATTTAGTTCTATATATATTATGACATTCGTTAATAGGTTATCATCGAGATATCTGATTTTTCATCTAATCATCATTTAGATATCAATGTTAACCTCCAATCATTGTCAAGATAACCATATTATCCTCCAATCATCAATAAGATATCCAAATTATCCTCCAATCATCAATAAGATATCCAAATTATCCTCCAATCATCAATAAGATATCCATGTTATCCTCCAATCATCGTCTAGATATCCATATTATCCTCCAATCATCGTCAAGATATCCATATTATCCTCCAATCATCGTCAAGATATCCATATTATCCTCCAATCATCGTCTAGATATCCATATTATCCTCCAATCATCGTCAAGATATCCATGTTGTCCTCCAATCATCATCATCAGAGACCCAACTGTTTACGTTATCCACAGATCAGTGTTATTTGATAGCTATGGTGATGAAGACGAGTACCAAGACACTGATTAGACTGGCTAATTGATATCGTCTAATTGGGTCACCTGAAGATTAGCCCTCCCAGCTTATTTCACCTTATGATTGACTAACCCAACCTGACCTAACCTAACCCAACCTGACCTAACCTAACCCAACCTGACCTGACCTGACCTAACCTAACCTAACGTACAGGTGTGTGTGTGTGTGTGTGGAACTGTTATGCCGAGTGAAAACAATATATTGAATCAGTTCTCTATGACACCTAAAGTTATTCACTAATTAGTATATAGGTGTTTCTATTACACTTTACTCAGTATTAATATAACTAATTTATTATCAAACTATTGTCAAGGTATGGATTAAATTCACCAATCAGCATCAAGATGTTAATATATCCTTCAATTGATGACAGAACACCTGCATTAACTTCTACTTAACATCAAGGTCTGAACCACAGGAGTAATAAGATATTTTCATTTCCAACTGACGAGGTGAGCAGACATACGGCCAGACGAGATCTTCCGTATTTAGTTTTTGTTGTTTTTTTTCTGTCGTGGCAGCAGAGGGCGGCAGGAGCCAGGGGAAACAACAACAAACTTACACACCCTGACGCCAGGCGGTACAGTTTTACTCCTATTTTGGTGCACACCGGGATTGTATGTACTGTTCTACTTAATACAATGTCTGTCTGACTGTCTGTCTGTGTCTGTAGGTCTATGCCTGTCTATATCTGTCTGTCTGTCTGGAGAGAATAAAGAACCCTTAACGAAATTATATAAATTGCTAAATACTTTAACCTCAAAGATAAAATACATTTATGTAAGAAAATAAACGAGAGAAGCATTTAATATTCAGCCTCAAGGGTGTTAACACTCACAGTGGGGACAGACAGTTTATATTCACAGCAGCGCCAACTATTTACATTCAGTCAGTGTTAGCAGTTTACATATAGTTCACCTTTACTCGATACGGTACAATCCCCTCAAGTTGTGCGTTTACAGGGGCTCGTCATGTTTTGTGCAGTGTGGCAGCCCTGTGTTTGCTTACATTCGACAGAAGAAAACTCGCATTAGTAAACATACTATGGAATCATGTAGTGAAGGGGACTGTCCATACACCCTACGTTCGCAATTTACACAAACAGGTTGCATTAATAATAATTTAAACGGAATAAAAGTCAAGATTTGATAGACTAATCCTCAAAAAATGTACAAATAACAAATACACAAAACACATACATGAATAAATACACAAAACACATACATGATCATACACTAAACACAACATACATATAGAAAAATTACCGATTGTGTCATTTTCCATCAGTTTACAAAGACGGTATGTGACAGTGATGAAGAACTAACGTGAGTGAGGCAAATCCCACCAACACCGCCCCCCCCCCCCAACCCCCACAACCATCAGCTTTATGACCGAGCCACCAGTAGGCTGCAAATAGTGGCTAGAATCTGATGCAACAATATGAACGTACCCAATAATTACGACTAAAGCTCTCTACCAGGCTCAGTCAGAAATAATTTATCAACAACCGGGTCTGTGGATTCTCAGAGGGCAATTAATCACATCCGGGAAGAGAAGTTATAGCACGTTCTGGCCCCGTAATTATGTATCGGCAAATGCACCGCGTATCTCTGGAGACCGGCCACTGCTCATCACTAATTACTGCCGGATAATTACTGGAAGACTATAGAAGTTGTTGTTTTTTTTTCCTACCGCCCTCATTATCACTCGTTTCGCTCATTACTCATTAATGATCACGAAAGACTTACATCCGCTGGTCCTTCTCTTCCTTACTGGTGTGTCACGCAATTATTTTTACCTGATACTGAGATTCTTTCATACGCTTACTTTAATAACAAGGGTGTTGGGTGTGGTAGTGAGTGTGGCGTTTGTAGGGTTATGTCTAGTGGTGGTGGAGGAGGGAGGACCACCAACAAGGGTGTGGCTCCTCCTCCACATCATCATGGAGGACCACCAACAAGGGCGTGGCTCCTCCTCCACATCATCATGGGGGACCAGCATCAAGGGCGTGGCTCCTCCTCCACATCATCATGGGGGACCAGCAACAAGGGCGTGGCTCCTCCTCCACATCATCATGGAGGGCCAGCAACAAGGGTGTGGCTCCTCCTTCACATCATCATGGAGGACCACCAACAAGGGTGTGGCTCCTCCTCCACATCATCAAGGAGGACCAGCAACAAGGGCGTGGCTCCTCCTCCATATCATCATGGAGGGCCAGCAACAAGGGTGTGGCTCCTCCTTCACATCATCATGGAGGACCAGCAACAAGGGCGTGGCTCCTCCTCCACATCATCATGGAGGACCAGCAACAAGGGCGTGGCTCCTCCTCCACATCATCATGGAGGGCCAGCAACAAGGGTGTGGCTCCTCCTTCACATCATCATGGAGGACCACAAACAAGGGCGTGGCTCCTCCTCCACATCATCAAGGAGGACCAGCAACAAGGGCGTGGCTCCTCCTCCACATCATCAAGGAGGACCAGCAACAAGGGCGTGGCTCCTCCTCCACATCATCATGGAGGACCAGCAACAAGGGTGTGGCTCCTCCTCCATATCATCATGGAGGGCCAGCAACAAGGGTGTGGCTCCTCCTTCACATCATCATGGAGGACCAGCAACAAGGGCGTGGCTCCTCCTCCACATCATCATGGAGGACCAGCAACAAGAGGTGTGGCTCCTCCTCCACATCATCTTGGAGAACCAGCAACAAGGGTGTGGCTCCTCCTACACATAATCATGGAGGACCAGCAACAAGGGTGTGGCTCCTCCTCCACATCATCTTGGAGGACCAGCAACAAGGGCGTGGCTCCTCCTCCACATAATCATAGAGGACCAGCAACAAGGGCGTGGCTCCTCTTCCACATTATCATGAAGGACCAGCAACGAGGAGCCACATCATCACAGTATAGGGAGCAAATAAAGGCGAACTATACTAATACTTGTGTTGTCTTGTCGCCACTGTGGGTCAGAGTAAAATGGAAACAAACAGTAATAAAATATATTATCCTTTACCGTTAACCAAACTTCTTAACACCATAGTCTGAGTCCTTCCCATGACCCCAATCAGTCTAGTCCTGAGCCACTCTCAAGGTCCACAATCATTCTAGTCCTGAGTCAATCCTATGATCCCAACCAGTCTAGTCCTGAGTCACTCTCATGGACCACAATCAGTCTCATCCTCAGTCAATCCTATGATCCCAACCAGTCTAGTTCTGAGTCACTCTCATGGACCACAATCAGTCTAATCCTATGATCCCAACCAGTCTAGTCCTGAGTCACTCTCATGGACCACAATCAGTCTAGTCCTGAGTCAATCCTATGATCTCAACCAGTCTAGTCCTGAGTCACTCTCATGGATCACAATCAGTCTAGTCCTGAGTCAATCCTATGATCCCCTAACCAGTCTAGGCCTATGACCCCAAACAGTCTAGTCCCGAGTCACTCCCATGACCCCCAAACAGTCTACCAGTCCATCACCACAAGTTCCGCCTAGCCCCACCTCCTTTAGTGAGAGTTATGACTGGTGCATTATAGTGCCGACTGACCACTATGTATTCACCCATACGCACACCTATTTTAGTTGCCTTAAAGCAGCCTTCCTTTCGGGGACGACTCTCTGATACATACAACTTTTCCTTTTATTTACATGTTAAGCCTTCGACAGAGTCCCCCACGAAAGACTAATTAGAAAGGTAGAAGCACATGGCATCAAAGGTGACATCCTTAAATGGATTAGGGCGTGGTTACAGGACAGGAAACAGCGAGTGAGCATTAACGGCACTAAGTCCCATTGGAGCAACGTCACAAGTGGCGTTCCCCAAGGCTCAGTACTTGGACCATTATTGTTTATTATATACATAAACGACATAGATATCGGCATAGACAGCAACATAAGTAAATTTGCTGATGACACTAAAATAGGACGTGTTATCAAATCTGACGAGGACTGGGCAAAACTACAGGAAGATCTAAACAAATTTTTCGAATGGTCTGAAAAATGGCAGATGAAATTCAACGTCGACAAATGTAAAGTACTCAGTATAGGAGATGTAAACAGGGAAACCAGATACCAGATGAACAACGATGCCATAGAGAAATCCGACTGCGAGAGAGATTTAGGAGTAATGATAAGTAGGAACCTTAAGCCAAGTAAACAATGTGTTTTTGCTCGTAACAAGGCTAATAAAGTACTTGGGTTCATACAAAGGAGTGTTAGTTACAAGACTAGCGAGGTCATCCTAAAACTGTATCTTGCTCTTGTGAGACCGCACCTGGATTACGCAGTTCAGTGCTGGTCACCGTATTACAGAAAGGATATAGAATCCTTGGAAAGAATTCAGAGGAGAATGACAAGACTAATCCCGGTCATTAGGAACCTTGAGTATAGAGACAGGTTAAAGCATCTTAATTTACACTCCCTTGAGAGACGTAGAGCGAGGGGCGACCTGATAGAGGTGTATAAGTGGAAGGCAGGGCTAAACAAGGGGACATTACAAAGGTACTCAAATTATCCAACCAGGAGCGAACTCGTAACAATGGTTTTAAATTAGACAAATTTAGATTTAGACGTGAAATAGGTAAACACTGGTTTGGAAACAGAGTAGTGGATGAATGGAACAAGTTACCAAATATCATCATTAACTCGAATACGCTGAATAGCTTCAAACATAGGTTGGATGCTTATATGAGCAATAGGGGTTGGGTGTAAACGGGACTGCCCAGTATGGGCCAATAGGCCCGCTGCAGTTTCCTCCATTCTTATGTTCTTATGTTCTTCTTATGTACACTCAGGGTAGGTAAGGAGGTGTGTTTCTCCTTCTACCTTCCTTCCTCCCTTCTTCCCCCTCCCCCTAACATTCCTCCTCCTCCTCCTCACTACTTCGCCTCAACACACACACACACACACACACACCATCTAATCGCGAAAAAATACTTCTTTAATGGGTATATTAGTGTGTGTGTGTGTGTGTGTGTGTGCTACTTCAGTGAGTGCGGTAACAGTCATGTATAGATATGGAAAAAGTGAATGACTGACTACTAGTATTAGGAATTTGATATACCCATCCACACGTGTTACACTGCTCCGCGTCTACCATCCACACGTGTTACAACGCTCCGTTCTACCATCCACACGTGTTACACCGCTCCGTGTCTACCATCCACACGTGATACACTGCTCCGTGTCTACCATCCACAAGTTACACCGCTCCGTTCTACCATCCACACGTGTTACACCGCTCCGTGTCTACCATCCACACGTGTTACACCGCTCCGTGTCAATCATCCGGGAACCACTTAAAAATAATCACCCAAGTCATCCCCAAAATCTACAAAGTCGAATTTAACAAAACGTTATCTGTTCCCTCGGTCAGCAACACAAGTTTCATAATTTAGCCAAGAATCGCCCGAAGAAAACGAGAAATCTCAGATGTATTCCCGGTTATTTTTGTACAAGTTTTTCTCTCACCGCTCATTCTCGGGTGAAATCTTGACTCACTCGGTTCATCTCAAATTGGATCATACACTTCTTGGCCTCGCTGAGTGATTTTTTTAAATTTTATTCCTTACGACTTCGGTAGAGGAGGAAAGAGGGTCATACCATCTTTTCTGGTTTGTATGGGAATGTATTAAAGCAGTAGCATAGACGACTAAGGGAGAGGGTGGGGGTAGTTTGATACCTACCCGACCCTTGGCTGTAAGTCCCAGGCATTATTTTACGGTAAAAAGATTATGACAGAGTGATGACAACTGGTGCATCCCTTGAAAAACTTTATGTGCGAATTCTAACAGGGTTAAACTATGTACCGACTGTTTAGGTACAACTTGAACTATTAATCATATCAGACGTCCTACACTTCGCTTAGTATCATGGAGTCTAGGTTTATATTAAGGACAGTATAAAACAGAGGTCATGAGATACGACTCCCCCGCCTCACACCCATGAATATTTCTTGTAAACCCTCCAGTGATGTGAACTGTTGACTGGTACATCACACCAGGTATATTTTCACACCTCCATTGCACATCACCGCCACGGAACAGCCAATATCAAATGCAAAGCAAGTGTAAATGCTTACTTCATGCCAGTAGATGTTTATATATATATATATATATATATATATATATATATATATATATATATATATATATATATATATATATAATCAACGACCTCACCAGCAAAGAATCGAACCCTCGACCAACTGGGTGGGACTAGGGAACGCTTACCGGCTAGGCCACAAGGACACTAAAAGCAGTTCTATATGGACTAAAAATGAAGTATATATATATATATATATATATATATATATATATATATATATATATATATATATATATATATATTACGTTTTTTGGCGAAATCGGTTATTTTGCAAAATTGCCGGCATGCATATTGGTAATTTTGCAAAAAACTTATGAACAGACAACCTAAACTAACCTAACCTTATGGTTAAATTAACTGAGAGGTTAGGTTAGGTTAGGATGGCTCGTGTGGATTGAGACACATTTAAGTGGTCCTGTTCTTTTTTTTTAAACTTTGGTTCGCCTGTTTGTAAGTTATTTTGCAAAATTACCAATAAGCATGCCGGTAATTTTGCAAAATAACCGATTTCGCAAAAAAAACGCAACATATGCAATAGAAAAGACCTTGGAGTCAGTAGAAGGGTGCGGGGCCGCTGTCTAGTATTGCATGAAGCACCACAAAGTTTCTTCTCTCGTCAATGACTAAGAGAAGTGAAACAACTATTTATTAAAGACACACACACACATACACACACACACATACACACACACACACACACACACTGAAGGGTCAAGACGTATCTGGCGCTCCTCTGGGAGCAGCCAGGTCAACTGTTAAGTTGGCCCATACCAACCCCCTCCCCTGAACCCTCCTCCCCACTGGAATATCAACAAGTTCTCGCCAGAAGTTACAATTTCATTTAGGAAAGGAATGGAACCAGTGTTGAAAACAGTGGTGAACAGTGCTTAAGTCAGTGAGAACAACTCAGCAGTAACAGACGAGTCGTACCTAAGTTAACCTTCACACAGTACACGTCAGGCCCCTCATAACACCATCTGTGAGGGAATTACTACACCACGTGAAGCCCCTCATAACACCATCTGTGAGGGAATTACTACACCACGTGAAGCCCCTCATAACACCATCTGTGAGGGAATTACTACACCACGTGAAGCCCCTCATAACACCATCTGTGAGAGCATTACTACACCACGTCAGGCCCCTCATAACACCATTTGTGAGGGAATTACTACACCACGTGATGCCCCTCATAACACCATCTGTGAGGGAATTACTACACCACGTCAGGCCCTCATAAAACCATTTGTGCGGGAATTACTACACCACGTGAGGTCCCTCATAACACCATCTGTGAGGGAATTACTACACCACGTGATGCTCCTCATAACACCATCTGTGAGGGAATTACTACACCATGTGAGGCCCCTCATAACACCATCTGTGAGGGAATTACTACACCACGTGAGGTCCCTCATAACACCATATGTGAGGGAATTACTACAACACGTGATGCCACTCATAACACCATCTGTGAGGGAATTACTACACCACGTGAGGCCCCTCATAACACCAACTATGAGGGAACTACTACACCACGTGAGGTCCCTCCTAACACAATCTGGGAGGGAATTACTACACCACGTGAAGCCCCTCATAACACCATCTGTGAGAGCATTACTACACCACGTCAGGCCCCTCATAACACCATTTGTGTGGGAATTACTACACCACGTGATGCCCCTCATAACACCATCTGTGAGGGAATTACTACACCACGTCAGGCCCTCACAACACCATTTGTGTGGGAATTACTACACCACGTGAGGTCCCTCATAACACCATCTGTGAGGGAATTACTACACCATGTGAGGCCCCTCATAACACCATCTGTGAGGGAATTACTACACCACGTGAGGTCCCTCATAACACCATATGTGAGGGAATTACTACAACACGTGATGCCACTCATAACACCATCTGTGAGGGAATTACTACACCACGTGAGGTCCCTCATAACACCAACTATGAGGGAACTACTACACCACGTGAGGTCCCTCCTAACACAATCTGGGAGGGAGTTACTAGACTACGTGTCTGCTGTCCAACACCTACATTAATCTGTATGTTCACTGTATGTTCCTTTACCTTTCTCTAATGAAGGCTTTTGCTAAACCACCAATGTATGTAATAAGTCATTTATGTCCAATGTATATTTTTAGCCTTCGGGCTGCAGAACTTTTTCAATAAACCGCTAATTATTATTATTATTGTTATTATTATTATTACACAAACACACACACACACACACACACAAATAGGGATAATCGTCCAATTAAGCATTAACACGCAATTGGCGTTTATACAAAACAGAATAATTCGAATTTTTATTGTTGTAACTTTATGGAAATGTGAACACATACAGCGGCGGTATTTGTTCTGTTTCAGTTTACCTGTTGTCAGGCCATAAACAATCTATATCTAAATTAGGTTAGGTTAGTTATGTTGATCTTCATTTTTAGTTTTTATTATTATTATCAATATGATCCTCCCTATATACAGGTTAGTTTAAAGTTTAGAAAACAAAATATAAAGTTACGGTATATCTAGTTTGCAGTTATCATTAGCGTGACACACACAAACACACACTAAATAAAAAAGACAAAAAACAAGAAAATTAATAATAATAATAATAATGATAATAATAATATATATATATGTATATATATATATGTGTATATATATATATATATATATATATATATATATATATATATATATATATATATATATATATATATATATATATATATGTATAACAAAGAAGTATGTCTGTGTAAGTGTTTGTGTCCGCACGAGAATCTCGGGAACTACTTTACCGAGCTGTAGTGATGATGGATGGTGTTATATGTAGTGATGATGGATGGTGTTATATGTAGTGATGATGGATGTTGTTATATGTAGTGGTGGTGGTGACGGTGGTAGTGACAGTGGTAGTGGTGGTGATGGTGATAGCGGCACGTTTGTGGTGATAGTGGTGGTGGTAGAGACTGGCTGATAGTAGTGGTAATGATGGTGGTGGTAATGATGGTGGTGGTAATGATGATGGTGGTAGTAGAGGTGATAGTTGATGATGGTGGTAGTAGTGATGGTAGTGATGGTGGTGCTATATGTAGTGATGATGGGTGGTGTTATATTTAGTGATGATGGATGGTGTTATATGTAGTTATGATGATGGATGGTGTTATATGTAGTGATGATGGATGGTGTTATATGTAGTGATGATGGATGATGTTATATGTAGTGATGATGGATGGTGTTATATGTAGTGATGATGGATGTTGTTATATGTAGTGTTGATGGATGGTGTTATATGTAGTGATGATGGATGATGTTAATGTAGTGATGATCAGACAATAAAATAATAACAGTTTAATGCTAAAAAAATATACTTTGCTGTACCGTTGTAGTAAAAAACATGGTGGAACTTACATACACCGTTAATGAACTATTGATCTTTGGCCCTACACGGTGCTACATGTATTTCATTGAGTGGCACAAACGAGGTCTACCACATGCCCATATCTTGACCTGGATGAATTATTACATTATAAACATTGAGTTACTAGATACGTCTGAACACTGTGGTCACCTCACAAGAGTAAACACACGAAATACCTATTATAGATGAATAAATATACCTTATAAAGTTTATATGGTAGAGGCGTCGCGAATACAACGCGGGATTGACCATAACAGTTCAGCTGGTCTCTGGTTCAATGCAGATGTTGTGTGGGACGTTTATCTTTTTTTTAAGTAAAATGTTGAAATTGGTGACCATCTAAAATGTTTTCACCTATATGAAGGATGATGACCTTTCACTTAATTACCAGTATCTTGTAATGAGGTAGGATCATTATAACCAAGACTACTCACTGGTGTGTGTAATACAGGATCTCAACACTGCCGGCCCAACGCTGCAATGTCTCATTTAGTTTCGATATTGATTCGTTCAGAAGGAGCCATGGTCTCTTACATACACAGTTAATGAACTATTGATCTTTGGCCCTACACGGTGCTACATGTATTTCATTGAGTGGCAGAAACGAGGTCTACCACATGCCCATGTCTTGATCTGGCTGAATTATTACATTATAAATATTAATTGTTTTGTGGAGGGGAGGAGAGGGGAGGGGAGGAGAGGGGAGGGCTCCCAATATACTACATATGTGTGTGAAAGAAGCACATTATTCATTCATTATTATTTGGGCTCAACATCATAAGAAAGGATCAAAACATTAGAGTTATTAAGCTATAAGGTTATAACTACCACTCATATATAAGACTTCAGATGATAAACACTTTAATATGGTAAGGTTTAATAGTTATAAGTGTCTTTCTCTCTCAGTCTTTTATATAATTTTCTCTGTTTCTTTCCTTAGTAATTCTCCCAATGTATATATTTTCTTTCTTTCCCTCTCTTTGTGGATGTGGAAATGTTGTAAAGTCCTCAACTGAGCTCACAAACATGGTCTACCCAAATATCATCCACCACTTCAAGGATCACAAGCGGCTGCGTGAACGCGCAATTCTGCGCCAAAGGATGAAACAGTGGCTGAAATCAACATGACTCTACTCAGACAGCGTCCAGGCAGTGAGACCTCATTCAAATCTGTTGATACAGTAATCGACCAGGACCAAGCAGTCCAGTACCCTGCAGAATTCATTAATTCTTTGGAGCCCGCTGGAATGCCTCCTCACCACCTCATTCTCAAGATTGGAACTCCTATAATGCTCTTAAGAAATCTTGAACCACCAATCCTCTGCAATGGTGCAAGACTGGTGGTGAAGAACATGATGCCACATGTACTGGAAGCTACAATACTGACAGGAAAAGCTAAAGGAGAGGACGTTTTTATACCAAGGATACCTCTCATCACCACTGACCTGCCATTTGAGTTCAAGCGACTTCAGTTCCCGGTTAAAGTGAGCTTTGCTATGACCATCTACAAAAGCAAGGGACAGTCCCTAAAGATGGTTGGCCTAAACCTGGTGTTTCCTTGCTTCTCTCATGGACAGTTCTATGTTGGATGCTCCAGAGTGGAAACTGGCAAAAATCTGTGCATACTTGCTGCTAATGGCAAAACCAAAAATGGGGTCTACCTTAATGCACTACAGTGAGACAATGTGGAGCCTCCCGGAGGGTGGTGTCCTACCATGGCCTAGCGAAAGAGCCCTCTCCTCTCCTCTCCTCTCCTCCCCTCCCCTCTCCTCAACAAAAAAATCAATATTTATAATGTAATAATTCAGCCAGATCAAGACATGGGAATGTGGTAGACCTCGTTTCTGCCACTCAATGGAATACATGTAGCACCGTGTAGGGCCAAAGATCAATAGTTCATTAACGGTGTATGTAAGTTTCACCATGTTTTTCACTACAACGGTACAGCAAAGTATATTTTTTTAGCATTAAACTGTTATTATTTTATCGTCTAATCATCACTACATATAACATCATCCATCATCACTACATATAACACCATCCATCATCACTACATATAACAACATCCATCATCACTACATATAACACCATCCATCATCACTAAATATAACACCACCCATCATCACTATATATAGCACCACCATCACTACCATCACTACTACCACCATCATCACTATCATCACTGATACCACCATCATCATTACCACCACCATCATTACCACTACTATCAGCCAGTCTCTACCACCACCACTATCACCACAAACATGCCGCTATCACCATCACCACCACTACCACTGTCACTACCACCGTCACCACCACCACTACATATAACAACATCCATCATCACTACATATGACACCTTCCATCATCATCACTACATATAACACCATCCATCATCACTACATATCGGAAAAGTAGTTTCCGAGATTTTCGTGCGGACACACACACAAACAGACATACTTCTTTGTTTTATATATATATATATATATATATATATATATATATATATATATATATATATATATATATATATATATATATATATATATAGGCCTATATATGTAGGTTATGTATCTATGCTACTGTGCCGAGTAGCATTTATATATGTAATTACGTGGCAACACTGCACGTGTTATGTGGCAACATTGCCCCGAGGCTGCCATATGGCAAGGCAGTCTCAGTCTGACTCCGTGCCTCGTGCATGGCACACGCTAGTCACCACTTGTATTTCTCCTATCCGTTAATAAATGGACTTCAGTGTTACCCGGTGTTTCCCTACCCATCACTGCCTTCTTCAGGGAACACTTGGAACCTTCATGGCGCAGTGAGTAGGATCTGTGGACTTACAAGTGTGTGAACAATGGACAGTTAGCCGGCGATGTGCGACTGCCGGCGATGTGCGCATCGACTCTTAATGTGTTGTGTTGTGTTGCGTTGTGTTTCGCCGCGACGTACAGTGTTGCGCCGTCACAGTGCGTTTTAGTGATGGTGGCAGTGTTAGTGTCAGTGTATTAGTGTGTGTCTAGAGCTGAGAGTTGAGCATTGGCCTGTTTTTTGTGGTACCCATGGAGCATGCAGGCGTACACCCTTCTCGTGTGACATCTGGGGAGACACTGACGTTCTTGCCTCCGCGGCGGCTCCAGCCTAAGGCCACCACATCTGCTGTCTCACACACACACACACACACACACACACACACACACACACACACACTCACTCACGGACAGAACAGTGGACTCTATGTGTTATTTCTGCGCTGTTTATGCCATATATATGTGGTTCGAGCTGATGAGGCGCCACTTTATATACTAAACAGTGCAGTTCACGCATACTAAGATGGGCGGTAAGAAGGAACAACGTCAAGATGGGAGACACGACTCCGCACCACCATCCCCTCCACCGGGCGCAGACTCTCATCCTTCACCTCCAGCGACGGACATTGCCACAATTCTGAGGTGGATGGATGGCAGGGACGAGAGACGCAGAGAGATGGAACTTCAGAGGGAGGAGATACGAAGAGAGGAGGAAAAGTCGCATTTTGAGGCACTATTGGCGACCCTGGCACTAACCCACCCTCCCTCACTCGCAGGTAGCGCACATCAAGGCGCCAATACCCTCCCTCCCCCAACACACCAGCGTCCTCCAGGCACTCTTGCTACTCCAACAGCTCCCAAGGCATCTGTTCAACCCCCACCCGCCCTCTCACCAGACGTCACGTTTCAGCTTTTTCGCGGGTGGAGGCGGCGGTGGACAGATTACTCCACGATGGTGGACCTTGACAGCATGCCACCAAACAAACAGCTCATCCAACTACGGATGCGTTTGTTGCTGGAGACCCAGAGAGTTTTGGAGCACACGTTGCAAGTGCCTCCCGATTCTACCTCTTCAGTGATGGATGTGCTCGACCTTTTGCAGGAGCACGTTAAAGGTCGGAATAATGAAGCTTTGCGTCGCCGTGCCTTCACCAGCTGCAAGCAGGCGGAGAACGAATCCTTTGATGACTTTTTTGTACGTTTGAAGAGTTTGTCGGAGGAGATCGACGTCTGCAAGGCGCACAGCCGGGAATGTGAGGATACCTGGATCAAGCACAGGATCTTGACAGGTGTCAGACAAGAAGAGTTGGTGCAGCGACTCATCCCCCTGGTGGTAGTGACTGAATGTCGGTCATACGAGGCCACCACTGCCTTACGGGCCCCACCTGCTGTGAGAGCTATCTCACAGTATAAGAACGAGGCCAACAACGTGAAGGCTGCCGCACGTTCTTCCACGTCCCCGCCTAGTGCTTCCTGTGGCAGCTGTGGAAAGCAGCACGGCCCCAAGACTTGCCCGGCCGCCGACGCAGTGTCGTGGATGTGACCGTAAGGGCCACTGGTCTAACACAGACAGGTGCCCTGCACGAGGCCACAAGTGTCAGGCCTGTGGTTGCTATGGCCACTACGACAAGTGCTGCCGCCAACCCAAGCCAAAAAGCCCGAGACGAGGAGAAAAGCAGCGCACTTGCCTCGGGGTGGTTCGCACGCAGCCCCCTTCAGATGGCCCACACAGCCCAAAGCAGCAGCTGAGTCACATTAGGAGGGTGGAATCAACCACACGCCCCAGGGCTACCCCTTCCCCTACCATCCACGTCGCCGTCACACACGGTGATGTGTCGGGTCACATCGAGGTGATACCGGACACAGGCGATGATACTACGGTGATAGGCCTGAAGCACCTCCAGAAACTGGACCTCACCAAACGCGGCCTTGGACCACTGCCGCAGCTGCAGTACTACAATGCGGACGGTTCCCAGATGCCAGACTCTGTGGGCTCCTTTCAAGCGGAGATCACTTACGGTGACAGGTCGTGTCACGGATGGATCGACGTGCAGCCTACTCTCGCTACACCCTTGTTGTCGTGGGAGCACTGCAAGGAGTTAGGCGTGGTGCCCAGAGACTTTCCCGAGAAGATTCCCGCTGCTTGGTACACCGCCAGCAGGGTGCGTGAATCAACGAGCGACGCGCCTGGCGCTGCTGCACGGAGCTGCCCAGAACCCGCGTCCACTCCCAACCACACAGGACGCTCCCCTGCCCAGATCCTGTATGGTCACCCTCTTCGCTCTTGCGTTCCTGCACACGCCGCTACACGTGCCCAGGACGCCAAGGCTCGGTATGATGACCGTGCCCGCCCTCTTCAGCCACTGGAGATTGGTGCCCTTGTCCGCGTCCAGGACCCGACGACGACGCGTTGGGACAAGGTGGGCATTGTGATGGGCGTCGGCCGGTCGCGGGACTACAAGGTCAGGATGCCGAGCGGCCGTGTCTGGTGGAGGAACCGCCGCTTCCTCCGGCCAGTCCCACCCCCTGCTGCTGGCCCCCTGACTGAGGACAAGTCCCCTACACCTCAAGAGGATCTGCCCCACAGTGCACCTCGACGCTCGGAGCGACTTAGGACTAAGTAGTCCGCTCAAGACAAAGACAATGAGCGTGAGGGGGGGAGGGAGATGTAAGTTATGTATCTATGCTTCTGTGCCGACTAGCAACCTTGTAAATAAGCTACTGTGCCGAGTAGCATTTATATATGTAATTACGTGGCAACACTGCACGCGTTATGTGGCAACATTGCCCCGAGGCTACCATATGGCAAGGCAGTCTCAGTCTGACTCCGTGCCTCGTGCATGGCACACGCTAGTCACCACTTGTATTACTCCTATCCGTTAATAAATGGACTTCAGTGTTACCCGGTGTTTCCCTACCCATCACTGCCTTCTTCAGGGAACACTTGGAACCTTCTATATATATATATATATATATATATATATATATATATATATATATATATATATATATATATATATATATATATATATATATATATATATATATAGGCAACCTTTCTTTCATAACAAAATATAGTTTCAACTCTCCTCTCCCCGTCCCTTACCTCCACGTTCTTTATACAACAAATTCTCCCTCCATCACTCTCCTTATATCCCAAGATCACCATTTTTCACAGTGGCTGCTTCCCTTCATCACTCGTCCTCACCTCCTCCTCCCTCGTCTTCTCTTGTTTACATTCCTGACGAAATATGCTGGGGTGTTACGGCTCGACTTTCTTACCAGGTGCCGCACTCCCACGTGTTTACATAAATAAACGCCCTCCGACCCGCGTCTGCCAAAGACTAGTCAACACAGTATGAAAGAAGGTAATTTGACAGTTATTTGTGTACACGACGTCGCACACACCTTAGGGCGAGTGTTCATCACCGTCCACACTTGGCTGATTCGCAAAGTTATTCATCCACACCTTTGAGAGGTTCGTGTATTCTGAGCCTGAGATTTCCTTATTTAGAAAACATCAAAAGGGCGTCTTGCCTTTAGCTGATTGAGGTTGTGAATACGCTGTAGACCTGAATATTCTACATAGATTAATTTGCTGTAACTGATTTTTTTTCTTATAGATTTTTCTTATGGCGATGAATGATTCTATTTAAGAGTTCATGACTAACATTGGTGTATGGCAGAGTCTGAGGTTCACGAGAGCTATGAAGAGACACTGTACCATGAATTAGTTTATTATGGAGTGGTTTACTGATTGTTTATGTTCAGTAACCAAACAGGAAAGGTGCTTCTCGGTCTACTAATTAATAATTCTCAGGCAATTGGAACACTTCAACATCTATATTCTAAATGTGGAAATTATCATTGTTATTCTAATGATAAACTCTAGTCTCTCTAATCTTGGGTGTGAAGGTGTGAAATTCCCTAATCTATTGCAAGTACCAAAGTCACGACCTCCGTACTAGTTAATTAGAGAAATTTAAAGGAAATAAGCACAAGGTGATTTTGTTGGGCTTTCCATGATCGAGTCGACTTACTGTATACCATTGTTTTTATACCCATTGCCTTAGTACATTGTTTGTGTACCTGTACTTTTTATGTCCAGTCGGGGTAAAAAGTCTTGAACACTTAACAACATTGGCATCTACTTCTGAGTTATATGATTGGGATATACTAAGAACACTACTGGTCATCACATATTATGCCTTAACCACAAAATGGGATAAAACTCTCCTTAATACCTAAGATCTTCGGGTACTTACATGCCAAATACTTTCAAGTGTTCGAGACTTTTGACCCCGACTGTACGTATATATTGTATACCTGCACTATCTAAGTAGATGCTGAATCAATGAAAACTTATATGACGAATTAACGAAATCTCTCTCCCTTTCTCTCTCTCTCTTTGGAGACATCTATCGAATCTATCAATTACCTGGGATAGTGTAGGCTCCCAAGTGGGCACATTAATTGAAACAAGTCCTAATCTACTCTATAATAACAATCAATGACACAAACACTCATTAACCATACCAATAAAACTTCCTAATGTTGGTATTATTTTTGGTTTTCTCTACCAAATGAAGATAAAATCCGAGAACTTCAAGTAGGAATCAACATCATCCTCAGTATTTTTTCAATCTTACCTATGCTAAGAGTTAGTAATTGACCATAACCAGTGTCTGCTGTGTGAGGCGGTTTGTGTGTAGTGTATGTGGGTATTGGCATTTAACTACGGGTATAAACTTGAAATTCCAACTACATGGTGACTCTTAAGTTTATTTAATTTGATCTAAACATATGTGAGGACAGGAAGGTGATGGATATATTTTTTTTAACCTGTCACTCTTTCTTACCAACGAATGTGAAATTATTGTGATTTTCTGTGAATTTTATAATGAAAAAGTTAATGCATCAATTATGGCAGGGATGGGTCTGGGTGGATGGATTTCAGAGACATTTCTTGGATCTCTCCTTACCGTATTATTTTTTTTAATTATATCGGCTTGCAAATACACTCTGATTGATGACAAAAATTTCTGGAGGGTTTTTCTTAGTTACGTTACTTTACGGTATTAATTAAATTTAGTTTTCGATGATTATAATTTGACAGTAACACAAACATTATCTAACAATGGTAACTTATCACGACAACGTCTCACACCTTTATAGCCTTGTGAGTGAACTGTACACAGACTATTAACTGTAATTAACCCTTGAAATAATTACTTGTACTAAAAGAAAAATCATTTAATTAATAAATTTTAATTTTTTTTATGTCCACTTCATGTAGAAGTTGATGTTATAATGCATTAGTTTATAAGGGGGGGGGGGTAACATATATCTGACTCCGTATATGCTCTTATTGAAATAAATTCGTAATTCGAAAATTGGTGCCGCAGCGTATGTCAGGAAAAATTTGCCATTCAACTCAATGTCATTCTATTTCGACAGTCCCCCCACGAGGATAATATGGCTAACATAACAATGAAAAATTAGTTGCAAAAACAATGCCGTTGTTTGAGCATGTTCCAGAGCTGCAGTTCCGGAATCGCTACGGATATGTATTAGGGTGTGTCAATTTTGTCAACATGTTAAAAATCAAATTTGCTAGTCAAAATATTGTGCCTCTTTATGTCTAAACTTGAGATTAGCAAACAATTATGAATTGAAATAACCCTCACCTACATCAATTATACCTTAAAGTTTCAAATATCAATATTTCAACAAATTAATGAGACTTGATTAGAATTATTCACTTGATATTAACTAATCTCATGTAAGCATATGGATTATGGAGTATTTTATGGTTCTATAGCTTGTGTACAATATGCATGTCAGAACATGAACATGAACAGGCTCTCCGTGTGGGACAGTTTAATTCTTGTTTTGACTTGTACCAAGCGTGAGGATAAGGCGCCCGGCTCACTCTCCTTCTAGATATCATAGACGGTGGTTTGCTCTCATTGCACTTGCACCTACTCTACCAGACGAATTCTACATTTTAATTATTGTAAGTAGGGCATATTGATTGTCGCAGTTACTTATATCATTGTATAAAACATTATGTTCTAAGAAATTATTATGTTATTTCTGTTACAGCATTTTTGATAAACAAATTGATATTTTTTGAAACAACAATTGAATTATGAAACATTGAAATATTTTTCTATTTGTCAGATAGTGTGAAGATGTCAAAATTGAAGACAAGAAGTCAGTTGTCAACCCACTTGAGCCTGCTAGTTGGTAAAGGGAAGGAGCTTCCTGTATCAGAACTTCCAACAGTGAGAGACATGCTAAGATTAGGGTTACTCCTTCGAGAAAAAAATGCAAAGGACAGAAGGAACTATACAGATAAAGAACTCATAAATGACATGATAGTCCCTCTTCTGCATCAATGGACAAAAGCTAATGCACTATTCAAACCACCTGTGATTAATCAGTGTCGAACTATTGAGCTAAAACTAACGAAATTATGGCACAAAGCAGTTGAAACATCACTTGGTAAAGGAAACTTGGCCAGGAAAAATGAATTTCTGCACACACTTGATACTCTGTTTGACATTTTGACCTGCAAGTGCTCCATACAATTATGTTCTGAATCCAACTGTTCTCACTCAGGTAAGAGAGAAAATAATTCCCACATTGATTGTGGTTGTCCTCGTGAAAAGAAGATCCCTGTTTTAGAGCTTGAATTTATAAAGGCACAGAGGACAAAGGCAGAAGGCCAAGGAAGTATGCAAATGGGTTCAATAGATTATTCAGAAACAAAGAAGCAGATTGCTAATGCCAAGAAGAGAGAACAAATCCGAGAGAGGGAACAAAAGAAGAAAATGAAGAGTGAAGAAGCCATCCAAAGAGAGGAAGAGCTGTGTCAAGATGTTTATCACTTCTTTGATAGTTCTTCTGATGAACAGGAAGCAACATCAGATGATAGTTCCAAAGAGCCATCTGAACCTTTACCAAAGAAAATGAAATACAACACAAGAAATATTTCAAACATTGCTTTAGCTAGTATTCGCCACCATGCTGGACTTCGTGAGGCTGCAGAAATTGCAACTGCCGCTTGGATAGATGCAGGCCTCATCAGCCGAGAGGATGTATCTTTGGTGATAGATCATAATAAAATTAGAAGAGCACAAGAAAAAATAATGAAGGAAATATCTGATCAGCATGAAAAAGATTTAAGCGAGGGAGGGCTCTCCTGTCTTTTGTTTGATGGAAGAATAGATGACACAAAAGTTTTGCTAGAAGTAGAGGGAGTGAACAGAAAGTTTCCAGGTCTCATCAAAGAAGAACACTACTCTGTCTGTTCTGAGCCTGGTGGTCGGTTTTTGTTTCACTTTGCTCCCGAAACTGAAGTAGAAGGGAAGAAACATGCAGAGGTCATTGCTGATCATATTTTATGTTGGGTTCAGGAGAGAGGACTTGGCAGTTCACTGCAGGCTGTTGGTGGAGATTCAACTGCAGTGAACACCGGATGGCAGGGGGGTGTAATGACGCATTTAGAGAAAAAACTAGGAAGAAGACTTGTTTGGATTGTATGTGATTTACATACAGGCGAGCTACCTCTTCGTCATCTCATCCAGGAACTTGATGGTCCTACAAAGAGCAACAACAAGTGGTCAGGTCCCCTTGGCATCATGCTGGATGAAGCAACACAACTAGAAATAAATACAACCTTTCCAAAGGTCGAAGTTGGCCCTCCCCTTCCGGCGTTGTCTGAAGGAGTCATCAAAGATCTCAGCACAGATCAATCCTATGCTTATCGTATTGCCCAAGCAATAAGATCAGGAGAAGTGCCTCAGTCATTGGCTCTCTTGGAGATTGGACCTGTCAGTCACAGCCGTTGGTTAACTACAGCTCTTCGTTTCTGCAGGATTTGGATTTCCAAACACGAATTGAAGGGCAAAGTGCTGAAGAATTTGAGGTTAATTGTTGAATTTATTATTGGAGTTTATCTTCCCCAGTGGTTTAGTGTGAAACTTAATCCTATGTGGGTGGATGGGCCCAATCACCTTTTGTTTCAATTGCAGCTAGTAAGAACACAGAGGAAGGTAGTGAGGGACATCGTGTTACCTGTGGCAAGAAGGTCCGCTTGGTATGCTCGATCAGAAGCAGTTTTGCAAGCAATGCTTTGCAGTCAATGTACCAATCTCCGAACCGAGGCTGTAGAAGTCATTCTAAAGATTAGAGGAACGCTAATAGATGACGACCAGTTGGGAGACTGTTCGTTTCATTCAAGAAAAGTTCCCCCAATAAACGTCAATGCCACCAAATTGTCAGAATTGGTTGACTTGAGTTTGGAAGTCTTAGAGCCACCATTGACAACAAGTCTAACTAGCCAAGAATTGAGAAACCTTACAGAGACTCCAATGCAGGTGCCGAAGTGGCCTTCCCACACTCAAAGTGTGGAGAGATGTGTGAAAATGGTCACAGAAGCAGCAGGCCATGTTTACAGCCACGAGAGGCGAGAAGGTTACATCAAAGCACAAATAGCAAGCAGACTACTGATGACAAGAAACCAAAGCAAAGAGAGTATGAAGGCATTGGTTACTTTCAAATAGACTATGGATAATAAAATATAATAATTTGAAACTTGAAACAGTAACATGTGTGCAAACGCTGGTTATGTTATAAATTCACAAATATGTACATTTAAAAATCCATTTGATGTAGGTAGGACTTATTATAAAAAAAAATTTATGCCAGAATATTGTTTTGCATGCTTAAAGACTACAATAAATTGCTACCAAATTACTCGATTTTCAATTTAGCCAGTTCACCCCCTAAATTGACACACCCTAATATGTATGGCGATCGGTCAATTCAACCCCTGTAAACCCAACCCCTGTTAACGCACCCTCCTGTCAATTCATCCTCCTGTCAACTCAACCTCCTGTCAACCCGGCCCCAGTCAATTCAACCCTGTTTGTTTACTTGCATCTATAAAGACAATAAAGACGGTGAAACTGAGACGTGAAATTAAATGTGTCCTTGGGCCCTTTGGGGATCAGGGGGAGAAGGGAGGAGGGCATGGATTCAAGTACGGTCATAGAGGGGCGTACGGCGTAGCTCCCACAAGGTCTTTAAGAATCACTGTTTTAATGTATTACTCCACTTCAACAAACACACGTTTCTGTTCACGGGAAACATAAATTATGTCTCATCTCAGATCAGGTTCCCTATTGCGAGTCTCAGACCACAGTGAGAAGCTGAGGATCTCGTGTCATAAAATTTGCTGGTGATATTACTCAAGGGCAGGTGTAGAAATCTTGCGTCTGTCATCGTGGAAATGTTCGTGTGTGTGTGTGTGTGTGTGTGTGTTTACTTGAAATAAAAAACAAAATTATCAACTCCACTTTCCGCCAAACATTCCTTCTCCCGTAATCTCCTACGTTTGTGTCACCTCTGAGGTAAGCAGTTGATCCAATTCAGTAATACTTCATATCTTAATCTCCAGATCATTTTAGTATGAGAGAGAGAGGGAGACGTTCTTTATGTATAAATGGACGAGGTACTTTTTTATATGAAAGTTTGTAACACCTTCATACGACAACAAACTGAAGTTTACAAACACACACACACACACACACACACACACACACACACTAATTGTCCCTCTTGAGATAATACTAATAAATGCGATGATTTTCGGAGTGTTAAAAGGTCGCAATAAAATGTTAGGCACTAATTTGGACTAAGGCGGCACGTGTCACTTAACAGTTTATCAATGGCATCTATTCACCGATCTGATACTTCAACATCTTAGTAAAGTGTCACCGACCCTTTTCTGGACCACTTTCTTTTCATGGGTAAAGTGTCATTCATCCTTTAAAGTGGCACATTTATTTCATGATCAAGGACACTTTTGCTGCAAGTGTCATCTAGCCAAAGAGGCATTTCCTCAGTACAGTTCAGCATCACTCCCAGTCGTGGTATAGCTACAGTGTAAGCCACAACACAATAGATGGTGATATACTGTATAAACCCAGTTGAGGGAGAGAAGAGCCACAGATCCTTCACGCTGTATTGTATTACTCTGTGAGCCGCTAATCCCCGGCCTGGTTGTCAGTCTGTGCTTCACCCACTGGTTGGCCGCCTCCTCAAAATAATCAATTGCCGTCGACGACCTGCATAACTCTCCCTACCATGGGTACCTTTCTGTTGGTATATATACCTTCCATCAGTCACCACCAAGCTGTAGGGGCGACCTTGAGTAGCCAGCTGTAGTCAAGCGAGCTTCTACACATACAAGAAATGTACCTACTTAACAAAATAACTAAACAAAACATACACAACATAACGCACGCATACACACACACACACGGTGAAATAGCCATTGACCACCTTATATTGTGAACACCTTATACTGTGAACACCTTCCTCCCGTGACCACCTTATACTGTGGACACCTTACTCTAATGACCACTTTATACTGTGAACACCTTCCTTCCCCGTGACCACCTTATACTGTGAACACCTTCCTCCCCCGTGACCACCTTATACTGTGAACACCTTCCTCCAGTAACCACCTTATACTGTGAACACCTTCCTCCAGCAACCACCTTATACTGTGAACACCTCCCAGTCACCAGTGGTATTTCTCCCATGCAGTATCGACGTTTCATCTTCTGTCCTCCAGACTTTCATGATTCATCACAAGGGGATAATTTCTTTCTCTAAGGTAATACGCAGCTTAACCACTGATATACGAGATAGTGAGAGCGTTGCCCCGTTTCGTGCATACTTATGTGTCGCAGTCCAGACCTAAAGCCTCATGGTGAATAAAGATGTACAGTCCCCTTCACTAGTGCGTTTACAGGGGGTCGTCAGGTTTTGTGCAGTGTGGCAGCGCTGTGTTTGTTCACATTCGACAGAAGGAAACTCACAAAAGTAAACATACTATGGATTCAAAGTAAAACAATATTAAAACAAATATCTCAATGTAATGATTCGTGGAATGTATATATGACGAGACCCTGTGAAGGGAATGGTTTATGATAAAATACTGAAACACTTGTATAAAGAGAGTGGTTAGGTTAGGTTAAGTTTGTGAAGAAAATGAGTAAAAATATCTGTAGACCAGACGGAAGCTGGAGGATCCTGTGAGGGATTATTGGGGATAAGGAGGGTGTTGGGGTGTGTGGACCACCAGGGTGTGTGTGGCGGGTGTGTGTGGACCACCAAGGTGCGAGTAGGAAGTGTGTGGACCAAAAGGGTGTGAGGAGGAAGTGGGTGGACCACCAGGGTGTGAGGAACATAAGAACATAAGACTGGAGGAAACTGCAGAGGGCTTATTGACCCACACTGGGCAGTCCCGTTTATACCTAACCCCTATTGCTGATATAAGCATCCAACCTAAGTTTGAAGCTATCCAGCGTATTCGAGTTAATGATCATATTTGGTAACTTGTTCCATTCATCCACCACTCTGTTTCCGAACCAGTGTTTACCTATTTCACGCCGAAATCTAAATTTGTCTAATTTAAATCCATTGTTACAGGATGTGTGAGAACCACCAGGGTGTGGGGAGGGTGTGTGTGGACCACCAGGGTGTGGGGAGGGGGTGTGTGGACCATCAGGGTGTGGGGAGGGTGTGTGTGTGGACCACCAGGGTGTGGGGAGGGTGTGTCTGTGGACCCACTAGTGTGTCGGGAGGAAGTGTGTGGACCACCAGGGTGTCGGGAGGAAGTGTGTGGACCACCAGGGTGTGGGGAGGAAGTGTGTGTACCACTAGGGTGTGGGGAGGAAGTGTGTGTACCACTAGGGTGTGGGGAGGAAGTGTGTGTACCACTAGGGTGTGGGGAGGAAGTGTGTGTACCACTAGGGTGTGGGGAGGGTGTGTGTGGACCACCAGGGTGTGGGGAATGTGTGTCTGTGGACCACGAGGGTGTGGAGAGGAAGTGTGTGGACCACCAGGGTGTGGGGAGGAAGTGTGTGGACCACCAGGGTGTGGGGAGGAAGTGTGTGAACCACCAGGGTGTGGGGAATGTGTGTCTGTGGACCACTAGGGTGTGGGGAGGAAGTGTGTGAACCACCAGGGTGTGGGGAATGTGTGTCTGTGGACCACTAGGGTGTGGGGAGGAAGTGTGTGGACCACCAAGGTGTGGGGAGGAAGTGTGTGAACCACCAGGGTGTGGGGAATGTGTGTCTGTGGATCACTAGGGTGTGGGGAGGGTGTGTGTGGACCACCAGGGTGTGGGGAGGGTGTGTGTGGACCACCAGGGTGTGGGGAATGTGTGTCTGTGGACCACTAGGGTGCGGAGTAAATTATATTTAAAATACATTATGAATATTTTTCTTCCCATTCTCGTGGTCGTAGTAGTTCGGGGTCATCTACGTGTCGGCTTGTGTACCCGTTCACCCTCACACAAATATGTGATATTTATTAAATTCTACAAACGAATTATTAAGTTGGTCCGATGTATTACGTAGAATTTACAGTTGTACATGACAAAATTTTATTTAATTCTTCAAGTCCCAATTATTTGATAAGACCTCATCTATTCTCAGATTATTTCCACATAATCCAGGTGTGCTAGAAGTAATTTTACACCCGGTCTATATATATATATATATATATATATATATATATATATATATGTATATATATATATATATATATATATATATATATATATGCAAGTAAATCACTGTAGGTGCGCGTGATCTAGGTTATCAGCATATATATATATATATATATATATATATATATATATATATATATATATATATATATATATATATATTATATATATATATATATATATATATATATATATATATATATATGCAAGTAAATCACTGTAGGTGCGCGTGATCTAGGTGGTTATCAGCATATATATATATATATATATATATATATATATATATATATATATATATATATATATATATATATATAGATATATATATATATATATAGATCTGCCATGGCTGAGGGCTGTGAACCACCTCCAGTACACACATACCTCTCCTCTGCCACGGAAAATTCACGCTAAATTCTTACCTTTGATGAGTAGACATTATTTCTGAATTATATTTATTTCAAAACAACCGAGAACTGGCATGTCTTCAACTACCAGCATGACTCCTGATGTGTGGGTCGGTGAAATATTTGTTCCCCCACGGAGAATTTTACAAAAGACGTAGCGAAATGTTTGCCAAGAATGAATATTGTTTCAGTTGGGTGTTGGCTTTCGGCCGCTCGTGTGTAACCTCACGTCCGTCTCCTACCTTGGCCCATCTTATTCTACCAACAATAGTATGACGGGAAGTGTCACTCTTACATCATCGTATCACCTGAAGATTAGCCGCCCCCCCCATCATATTTCATCTTAAAATTAAAACCCCCAACGTTAACCTAACCTAACGCTAATTTAACCTAATCTTACGCTAATTTAACCTAACCTAACGCTAAATTAACCTATCCTTACGCTAACTTAACATAACCTATCGCTAACTTAACCGAATCTAGCACTAACTTAACCTAATGGTAACCTAACCTAAACCTAACTTCACCTGTCCTTATTATAGTAACTCCAATGACTAATATTATCTAAGATATCGTTAAAGTACTGACATATACAGTATAGTGCGTGGTTACATAAAGACACATCGTTAGCGTGTTGTGGGGGTGGTATTAGTCAGTTACACGATCATTAAAACCCTGCACATAAGGGTCAAAATCTTCCTTAAAATGTGACTAATAGCGACCGTAATGGGAAAAAATAATATAATTTTACATTTGGTTTAGCCACGTGACTTACAAACTTCTATTCCGCGTATTAATACTCTACTTCATTATATATTAAAAGTACATTATACACACGTTAATTTGTACGGAGTGTTCTCAAGTGGGACTACGGCCAAGAAAGGTTGAGGGAAAATTACTAAGTCAATACGTATCATTAAACACAAAGAAACTAACACTCTTGGCTCTGTTCCCTGGACTTTATTTAAGGTTTTGTCATTAAATTATAACCAGTCTCGAAAATTTGTGTTTGTAAATTATGTTACAATTTTAGACAACCATAAAGCTGGGTATTGAGGCCAGCTTGTTGTTATGTCTTATACGCTGGGTAAGAGATTGTTCGGACAAGTTGTACACACAGTTTGGTAATATTTTACTTTCATTCCACTTATTCTATGTTTGCATGACACATTTTCTTCAGGTAAAGATCATACACGGTCTGAATTAAGCAAATTATTGGCTCACATAAATATAGAGAATTAATGACTATAAAGAAACTCAAATTCATAATTCTACTTTCGGCCTTACATCAATATGAGTCACGGCAGGAATACACGTAGTGCATGTGACTAGAATGTCAATACCAGTGTATATAATATTCGAGAGATCTATAGTACCGGACTAGCTCAAGTGTTACACCTTCCTAAATTCTAACGTGGTGGGTAGACTTATGTCCAGAATTATAATTAATCTGTGTTATGAATTTATAGCTGACAAAATAAATATTTAATATATAGTAAGTCATAACCTGGAGGTAAACAAACGATGACGTAGTTATATAGTAAGTCATAGGCTGGAGGTAAACAAACGATGGCGTAGTTAATAGTAAGTCATAGCCTGGAGGTAAACAAACGATGACGTAGTTATACAGTAAGTCATAGTCTGGAGGTAAACAAACGATGACGTAGTTATATAGTAAGTCATAGGCTGGAGGTAAACAAACGATGACGTAGTTAATAGTAAGTATAACCTGGAGGTAAACAAACGATGGCGTAGTTATATAGTAAGCCATAGCCTGGAGGTAAACAAACGATGACGTAGTTGTGGGATTGGACGATGCGATGAGTACGACGTGGCAACAAGGTAACCGACTCACACTACCGACACGACAAAATGTTTACTAAGTATATTTACAATAATTGTGAAGATAAGAAGCTAATAATACCCCAGAAGCCGCGATTCTGGGCTTAATTTATTACTTTACCAAACAATACAGACACTAGGGTCTTTAATGTGCCTCTGTTTTTTAAAAGTTATTATTTACTCTGCCATTGGTCTTTAGGATGACATCAGTATCGCCCTCACTCAATCCCTCACTCCCATAAAATACCAAAAACAGAGCGAGGGGATTTTTTTTTTTCAATTATTCATCAATGTATGTATACTTGCATTGTGTGTGTGTGTGTGTGTGTGTGTGTGTTTTATCATATATATGAATACATGATTTTGTGTATCAGGTATTTGAAACTTTTTATGATTGATCCAACAAAGCGGAGTGTGTTATTTCCGGCAACAAATATGTGGTATAACCAACATTCTGTTCACTCATATTAGTCCACACCACAAATATATTGAACAAATATTACCGAATGGCTAGTCCTAAAAAAAAAAAAAGGTATTCTTTTATTTTCACCAAACAGAATAGAGCCGTGGTCAGTAATTCGAAATCGGGGAAATTACATACAAACTGTACAGAACTGTGGGCCAATACTGTGTACTTATATCTCATGGAAACAGTACAGATCCGTAAATTTGTTCAACTGCGTTAACTGTATTAAATTATCACCAAAAGAGGTTCACCACACCTGAGCATTATATCTATATCTACCTTTTATCTATGACTAATCTCTAATTCTGTTCATGATTTTAACTTGACACTTGATGACTTGACCCCCATAGCCCTCCCTCTCCCCCTCACTCGTGAATGCTTCGGATTCACGAGTCCATACTCTCGGGATGTACTAGTCGGTAATGTCCCCAACTGCACCTGTACGCCGTGTATTTTGAAGAGCTGTAAAGTTAAATTGTGAGGTTAAGGTTAAGTTGTTGAATTAAATTGTGAGGTTAAGCTGTGAGGTAAGTTGGTGTGTTGGGCTGGTGATCCTGGAAAACGAGGACTGGTGACTTCCGGAGGGGTGAATGGATGGCGCCATCGGGCAGGTGCCTACGACAGGTGCCAAGAACCACCGACGGCACACCACCCTCCCTAACCCATCATTCCTCCCCCTCCCTCACCTTCTCACCATCTCCGTTTCACCTCTCCCTCATCCTCAAACCCTTCCCTCACCCCCCTCCATCATCCTCTCACCCCTCCCTCACCCAGTCACCTTTGTAATAATTGTGTATCAGACTACAGCTTACAGCCCAGAGAAGAACAACACATATAACAGTAAGTAGATGCCCTCATGGTAACCCACATAAGTTGACACACCCTACAGTGACAGCAAGACCTGTCCCAGGAGAGCTGATGGCCACAAAGTACTTGAGTTATCCCTGTGATATGACCGTGTTAAAGAAACAAAACCCAGCCAAGACACACCCTGGTGGTAATAATTAGGAATCATTACCGACCTGCGACATGACCGCGCACCCAGGTGAACACAGATGTCCAGACCTGACCCAAGGAAGGTCAAGTTCACAAGGGAACCAGAATTCTCACCACCACTCGATCAGGTCAACCCGGCGTCATGACCTTGTTAATTCAAGGAACTGCTAACCAGCCAGCACTTCTGTTACCCGACCTAACACCCAGTCAAGACACACCCAATTTAGTGTTAATTGAGAGAGGTCATATGCCGGTTGGAGATCTCCAATATATAAGCCCTGCAGCCCCTTCCACGGGAATCACTTTCACATCACTGAAGACAGAAGACGGAGTCATGCTCGTCACTAGTCGAGGTCGGGAGGGAGACTTCCTTCCCTAGCACCGCGTCCCCAGCTAGCAGTCTCCCATAGGAGACATAGTCCAGCAAGCACCCGCTGGGCCTCCCTCAGGTCTCACGTGAGTCATTGTCAGGGCGGGTTGAGGTGTTGATTGTATGTAGAAGTCCGCGTGCTTTATTGGGCTAATGAAATATATATGGATCCTCGTGTTTCGAAGCCGGATTTGGTAAAACGTTACTCTGACCACCTACGTGGTACGGGTGGTCCCCATTAGAGGTTCACGGCGCCATAAGCTCGTTGAACAGGCTTTGTGTGAAATATAACAAAGTCTAGGACTGCTTTTGTATCCTGGTGGTCCAGCGGTTAGCGTTCCCCGGTCACAGTCATAGGCTTGTGGGCCGTGGGTTCGAATCCTGGCGGGTTGAGGTGTTGATTGTATGTAGAAGTCCGCGTGCTTTATTGGGCTAATGAAATATATGGTGGGAAGTGTATCCATTTTATGTTTGTGTACGAGAATCAGTGTCTAGTAACGTAAATATAATGTTCTAGTTACTTCGATATAATGTTCTATTAATGTGTCTGTGTCACCGAGTGATTAATAAATAGCTGTACATTGAAAGCGGTGTTTAGAGAAAGATTTCCCCTGAGAACGTATTTACAGCAAAATAACTAACCGGCCACACTACCAAACTTCCTCACTTTACATCCTACAACTAAATTATTATTTTCATTATCATCATCATCATCATCATAATTAATATTATTATCATTTTATTATATTATATTTTAGCCCCCGCCCCCCCCCCCCCCCGGCCTTGATATGGGTCATTAAAAATTACCTGTGCCCGGGTGGGCTAATGCCCGTAAAAAAAAAGAAGAAATATTCTACCTATATGTGTATCTTCTATACGAGTTTTGGCTCATTATACCTTCTTCTTAACCCATCATCTCCCACAACCCCAGCCTTCCCTCACTGTTGGGTGATAAAGGTGCAAGTTTATTTCTGGGCGATAAAAGAGCAATTGGTTACATGAATATGAGTGTACTGCTGTGGGACGCAGGTGTATAGTGCGTTTACTCATGAGTGTTACAACTATATATCAGTGTAGGAGTATTGCTGGATGTAAAATCAGTTGGCTGGCTATACAGGGTCGACCTTTGGCTATAAACGGTCATAACCACACGAATCCTCCTCCCTACGTCAGGTATACGACACTTAACACCACTTCTTTGCTTCTAGGAGACAAGTAGGATCAGCGCACCCGTGATTTACTTAATGCAGGTTCATTATGGCTTATGTTACAGCTGCTCTCGCGGGATTCACACAACTGAGCGTGGATTAGGTTTACGTGCGATTAAACTGGGCGGTTAAAGCCAATATTAAAGTTATTTGCTCTAGCTCTACCGGGGAGGTTTAGGGTGGAGGGGAAGAGGGTTAACTGCATCAGTGGATTAGGAACCTTTGAAGTGTTTTTTTTTTGTTTTATCTCGGCTAGGAAGTGTTTGAAGGCTTATACTAAAGGGTGTGTACGACCCCTTTAATCCAGGTTAACAGATATATATGGTTTCTCTTTTAAATGTAAAGACTGGTTTTAGAATCTTAATCAAGAAAAGACTGATATTAAGTGATCCTTCCATGATGTTTCTTCTTACAAGTGGTTGAGAAGAGCTAAAAACTGTTCCAATATTCAACAGCTTCTGTCTTATAAATACAGAAACCAACCTGATCGACAAGGAACTACATATGTGAATAGGTATACTGCTGAGGGACACAACTTTGCATGAGTGTAGGTGTACTGCTTTGTAATACAAGCCTATATGAGTTTAAGTGTTCTGCACAACTGAGTAATGCATGTGTACAGTCGTGGTCATGAATTCGTGTACAGTCGGGCCGGAGGGTGAGCAGAGTGATTCAGGTCAAGACTCGACTTAAGAGATGGGAAAGATAATATTTATTAATATGATCCGACGATATTACTGATGAATTACCAACAACATCCAAAAAGAAACAAAAACTCTCTCCAACACCCTGGGAGCTGAGACCCTAGGCTACCAGCCAGACCCATGTGATAGAAGTGTAAACACGTGCAAGACGGAGACCAGGACTGTACCCAAGAGTGTGAAACCTGTACCGTGGGAAGGCAGCACTCTCAACTCCCCAGACAGTTTACAAGACCGGCTGCCCTGCGACCAATGAGATTACTTCCATTCTGTAGTTAATTTGTAAGGTCACTCCATGTTACTTCTCTTTTTGTACTGAAAGCTTTAGTTAGTCAAGTGACCCACTTCCGAACCTCACAATATGTAACCTTTATCGTCTCTGTTTATTGTACATGTTGTCTTTTGGCTGCCACGTCCTCAATAAGCCGTTAATTATTATTATTATTATTATTATTATTATTATTGTTATTATTATCATTATTATTATTACACATGCACACACCAGAATTCATGTGCGTTGTGAAATAGATATTTAGTCAGTAAATCATTTTCTGCACAAACCTGTGTTGTCAACACCAGCTGCTGTTATATGAAAAATGTGTTAAATTCTTTCACTTAACTCACTCATTAAATTACTAAATATTTCCTAAACAATATTTTATAGTGAATGTATTAATATATTCCGACACCACGGGGAAACACTGTAGGTATGGATCAGTAAAATATCTAATATTTCGTTACCTCTTCATCTGTTGAGAAATATTTTATGGAAAAAAATGAAGAAATGCAACAAATGTGAAATGTTGGAGCTTTATAAGTTAATAATAAACATTACACTAATGTGGACCCAAGAAAAGTCTGGTTATACCTAGTGTTATATCTAGTAGTTTTCATCTGTTTTTCGCCAAATTTACTTTCCATAGTGTAAAACAAATGAACTACAAGGACTCATACGAGGGTCGTTTACATAGCTACTGTACTGTCATCCCACCTGGTTCCCTACACTGTATTTACTACAGACTGCCAGTTGACTGAGAACGTCTCAAACTAGTGCCTCTACTTCAGCAACTCAGGTACCAAGAGAGATTAGGACACCTTCAGTTGCCAAACTTATAATTTTACTAGAGCTGAACAAAGGGTCATTTAACCATTTCGCCACTGGCCACCTCCCTTGCCAGTCAAACGATTGGTCATTAATGATGTTATACACTGTTGGCAGGTACTGGGTATGAACACGCTAAGAATATACCTGAACCTGCGTCTGTGTTGGTCAAGTCTGGTCTTAAAATTATGATCTAACACTCGGTTCCATCACCAAACTCTCTGGGAAGTTTTTCCAAGAGTTCAGAACTCTCATTCAAAAAAAGTTAGCCCTGAAAATTTCCTGTACTTATGGCTTCTTTCGCATGAGGTTGTGACCTCTAGTGGGGGCAGACATCTGTTAGCTCCCGATGTGAACACTTTACTGAGTAATGGCCTTTTAGGTGCTTATAAACTTCTATTACAGCAAGTAAAATAAATTCACCGGTCAAGCATTTGAAGGCACTGTCGACTATTCTTGGCCAAATTACGTTATTTACTTATAATGTATACCTGCACTACCTAAATACATTGGAAATTGTATATCGGTATGGTCTTTGTAGTACTGTATGTGCACCTGCGCTGTCTATATACAACAGGGGCGGATCCAGGGAGGGTCCTGTGGGTCCGGACATCCCCCTTTTCATCAGAAAATTCCATTTTTTTTTTGTTTAATTGCAGTATTGTACTCAGGCGTTTTTGTATAGTAAAAAGTAATTACTATTGACCTCAGAATATCTCCTAATATCTAGAACAAATGGCCTCAAAATGCCCATGATATTGGGCAGTGCTTGCCATGTTCCCCCTCCCAAAACGTCTTTTTACTGGACATGCACTTGCTCTTGAATGTATCTGAACCTGCTCCAGTGCTTGTCAAGTCTGGTCTTGAAAGAGCTCACACTCGGTGCCGCCACAGCACTCTCTGGTAGATTGTTCCAAGAGTTCACAACTCTCACTCCGAAAAAGCTTCTTCAACCTTGAGCTGTGACCCCATGTGGGGCAAGCGTCCGCCAGCTCCAGGTAAGGGCACTCGACTGAGTAGTGCCCTTTGAGATGTTTATATACCTATATTAGGTCCCCCCTGCCCGTCTGTAGTATATAAGTTAGGCAACTTCAAGCGCTCTAATCTCCCAGGGTAGCTGAGGTGCCGAAGTGCAGGCACCAGTCTGGTGGCCCTCCTTTGGACATTTTCAATCAATTGACAGTCCCTAGCATATCGTGGGGACCAGACGGGGAAGCACCTCGCTCTTGAAGATCGTTACGAGGGACGGTAACATCTGAACGACCTTCTTATAAGACCTAATAATTTAGTTGCCTGAGTCACCTTCTCGCAATGGCCCGAGAACTTCAGCTCCTTGTCAACATACACAGCTAGATCCTTTCCACATTCTGTCTCAATTAATGCAGTTCTTCGTCCCGTTGGGACATATGATACGCCTCCTTACCGTTGGTACGTCCCAGGTGCAGCCTCTTACACTTCGTGACATTGAATCTTAGCAGCCATTTCTTTGACCATTCTTGAAGCTCACAGAGATCCTTCTGTAGCTCTTCACAGTCTGTACAGCGACAGGCATGTCATTTATGAAGCAGGCAAACAAACGACGGGCCCAATACACTGTCCTGTGGTATCCCGCTTGTGATGCGTACACATGATGATTTCGTGCCATTAATTACCACACACTGCTTGCGGTCACGGGGAAAGTCTCCGATCCACGCTAGGACAATTCCCCGAATCCCGTACCCTTCCAGTTTAATTTTCAGCCTATCATGGGGAATGCTGTTAGAAAGCTTTGGCAAAATTTTGACATATATTGTTGATATTACCACCCTCTTCCAGAAATTAAAAGGCGTCGTTTAGGTCAAACTATGAGCAAGACAGGAGGATGTATGCAAGAGCCAGTAACCAAACAAAGTCAGATTTTAGAAGGGCTGAAAAGGAGTTCCAGAGGCTGGTTGCAAGCGAGGTCAAGTCAAACCCAAACGTGTTTTACCGCTATGCAAAGTCGAAATTAAAATCGCAAATGGGAGTATCGGACTTGGGGCTTGAAAGTGGTAGTTACACAAATTTTGACGAGGACAAAGTTGAGGCACTGAACATTTCCTTTTCCTCGGTGTTAACAAGAGAGGGTGTGATCAATCTTCCGGCGTTTGACAACAGACGGTTCGACACAGCACATTGCGTTCATAGAATAAGTTATAAGAAATAAACTGTCAAAGCTAAAGGTTCATAAGAGTCCCGGCCATGACTTGGTGCATCCCAGAGTGTTAAGAGCTTGCTGGGCCCTTGAAGATCCTGTTCTGTAAATGCCTGGATGAAGAAAAGTTCCCCGTTATTGGAAGTGGCTTATGAGAGTACTACCTTCAAGAAGGGCGATCGTCACCCCACGAATAACTATAGACCGGTGAGGGCACAGCAGTAGGTGTTAATATCTTCGAATTTTAACATTTTCAATTAAGCAAATTTTTCGTTTGTGTGATCTGTTTTTTTCAAGTAGGTCATTGTCCGTACAACTCTCTTTTGTGCAGTAAAAAGGGATTGTGTTTTTGAAGAGCCAGAGGCCCCCCCATAGTATGTGGCAGTGGTTTGGGTGTTTACTCCCCTCTGTAATGCATAGGGTTTTTAACATGTTGGAACAAAAATTATCTCAGGGTTTCTACAAAAAGTGTAGTGGCTTTTTTTAAGTCATTTGGCGTGAACTCATATCTCCAGTCAATGTCACCATAGTTAAAGTCCCCCATGATAAGGAGGTGGCTAGGGTTGAGCATCGCTGAGTTGTCTATTAAGGTACACCCGACAATAAGTAAGTCTCTTCCCTTTAATTTAATTTTGCACCACTTGGATTCTTCAAAAACATCCTCTCCCTGTACCCTCACTTGGATGGCTCTAAGGTCTTGCCTAGCATAGATAACCACACCCCTCTCGCAAGTTTCTTGAGAAAGGTTCGTAAATAAGTCATACCCGTGAATACTGAACTCACATTTCTCTGGGTGGATTGTCGTGTTCTTGTACAACAGTTCTACAACACCCACTACATCGGGTTGGTGTACCTTCAGTAGTGTTTCAAACTCCTCTCTCTTATCAAGGAACGTGTCAGTATTAGTGTACATGACATTCAAGCCGGAATTTGCTCTCGGTAACGTCTCTGCTCTTGATAGTAACTCCGCCCCCTCCCCATTCTCAGCAGCTGCAGCATTTGCAAAATACTTTGTATTTTGCAGGGTGTGGTTAGAAATGTTATTGTTTACACGAAGCTCGCCTCCTCCTGGGTGGGGGGTAGAGCAGGTGAAGGGGGGTGTACCGCTGCCCTCTGGCTCTGTGCTGGCTCTCTTGCTTACACTACCCTCCCCCTGGATATAACCCATGTACACCCGTCCCCGTTCATCCTCGACTCCTTCCTCCTCTGCTTCAAGCTCTGTAGGAGCTTCTTGTGCTGTTCCCTCTGCATTACCGTACGATCTGGGTGAATGAATACATTCCGAAATGCCCCGTTCCTTGCTAAGTTTTTTGGCTGCCGAATAACTTCCCATATCTACTCCTTATTCACAAGTATTATTATCCTGAGGGGGCGAGGCTTGTCCTCCTCCTTTTGTCCCAGCCTCCTCACATCCTGAGGAGGGGGGGGGGGGGGGTTGGCATATTCAGAACCTCTGTACAAATATTCCCAAACTGCAACTTATCGTGTATTCCCCCCCTTTTGATATTCCTGGATCCGCTCCTGTACAGCTAAACGAATTGTGAATTTATATAACGAATCTACTGAATTATTATTATTATTATTATTATTATTATTATTATTATCATTATTATTATTAATCTCTCATCGAAAATCATAATCGAATAAGCCGGCATCTGAGTCTAACCTTTATCTTTGCATTCAGTGATTTCCAATGAAGACGAGTCTGAACATTACAAAAGGCACATGTTAATATATTAGGTAGAACAATATGTGTAGATACAATTGGGGCGAAGAGAATACGGTACAGTAATAGTTATAACTGTCTAATTTTATTCTAGTTATCCATCTACCAAGAAGGCTTTCATTTTCTACTATTAATCAACACAGAAAACGATCTACTATACACGAGTAACTATGGAAATTTAAAAAGTCCTAGATTTTTCTCCAAATACACCTATAGATATTGTTATACTATCCTACCATCCTCATAAATATATTTCTTTGATATTCTTCTCATTACCTGAGTACCTTTATGGAATATAATAATAAGAGAATAAATTAACACGGAGAGCATAGGAATGGAATCAACTCAGAATTTAGACGTACACTGTAGGGGGCAGGGAAAAAACACTTTTATTTGAGTTGCAGGCTGCACTTTTCAGGCATCGTTTATATGGCTGTAACAAACACCTGTGCAAAATTTCATGCCATTTCATGCATACTTACCCTGCCGCATCGCGAACGACTTTTTGTCAACTTTTAGTGTATACCAAAAATTAGGTGTCATTTAATGTTTTTCAGGATAATGATAAATTTTACATGGGTGACATCGATTTAATTCACATGTTATTTTACAGGTACACCGTATAGAAAATCATTACAAGTTCATATTGAAATTCTTTTTTGTGCGGAACCTTGGCATCATTTTCCTAGACAATAATCTTTGCCTAATATATCCATCTCTCGATTCGTATCCCGTCACTTCAGTGCAAGCTTCAGTCATCACTTTTATGCCTCTCTCGACCGCCTGAGTGCTGTTTGGCCACTTGGGCACCACTAATGGTGTCTCAAGAATGTCATTAACCTGTAGATTTGACAGAGAAGCAATGTAAGGAGGCTCAGTCTTGAGTTCATTCCTCCAGTTAATCATGGAATGATAGTTTTTTGCTTGCCACTTTAGTTTCGGAGTCACCACCTTTCTCATGTTGACTACAGGAGGCACATCCTCATTCCCATCTCCATCTTTACCCTCCTCATCAGTATAGTTTAACAAATTCTCGTCAACAGCAGCATCAGAATCTTCCTCCTCCTCTTCAGATCTGCCAGTGCATTCTTCCTTTTGCTGATTCTCCTCTCTAATTTTTCTTATCATTGAGACAGCTTTTTCTCTAACAGTCATGTCCTCATCTGCACACATACCAAGAAGAAGTTGATCTGTGTGGGCGAAGTATGCATTTCTCTGGACAGCCTTCTTCACTATCGTCTCCTCCTCACTATTCAGGTGTTTCATATATAGCAGGGACTGGAATACGTTCCTTGAGCCGTGTGTTACGTATGGGTGTATCTTGATGTAAAACCACATTGGAGCACTGAACTTTATTATTGTAATGACAATTCTTTTCAACTCATGGCTGGGTCTTGATGTTGCTACATACAGCCTGAGGATTCTACTCCATAAGGTGTTCCACCTTGACACACAGGGAGGACCTGGCTCAATAGCAGCCAAGTCATCTTCAACAACACCTGTGATAACTCCTTTACAATTCCTATACAAGTATTTCTGATCCCAGGACAGATCTTTCTCCACTTCATCATTAAACACAGGGAAATCAGGGAAACTGACTGGCTGGAAGGCGACAACTGGAAGCTCAGACAAAGACTCCTTGATCTGCTTTCCAATGGGACCACGCCAATGCTCAGGACCACTTGGTTTACCATCATAGTGATAAAAAACTGCGCGGAAAGGCAGCTCATTTCCGTGAAGCTGACATATGAAATAATGGAGCGGGTGACCAAGTAACATTTCAAGATGATGAATGACTCCATTTTCTGATCCTACATTTACATTGGTTCCATCACAACCAACACACACAATGGGCTGCTGGGTTAGATTTTTCTCCACCAGAAACTCGTGAATAGTTTTGGCAATCTGCTTTCCGTGTCCAGTCTTGGGAGTCACATGTGTGAGATATTCATTGCCAGGCTCAACCATGATGACATAATGATCTTTCACCATCATCCTCGAACTCCATTTCTCGGTCTTCTCATTCTTTATCATCACACGAGTGGCGGTCTTCTTACCATCAAAATAGAGTGACGTCAAATTATCTAAACTAGCCATTTCAATTTCTTGCCTCTTAAATCGGTATTTTTGTCTCGCATCCCGCAGCTTATGTGGTCCAATAACCTGACTCTTGTCATCCTTTGTGATACTGCCATAGTCAGTTAAGGTGGCAGTAGCAATGGCAGCTCCAGCATAATCACTAATCAAGTATCGGTCACAAGCGGCAGCCAGTGTAGGGAGTCTTGTCCGGTTCTGTGAACTGGTGTCTGTCAGAGCCCTTGGATCAGGGACAAAATCAGCATCAGTATTGACGAGAGGAATATCTCTTGAATCATCTGAATTATCCTCAACATAAGGAATATCTCCAGCTACCAGATATCTATGTTTTTGCTCAAGCTGTCTCCTAACTCTGTCCGCATCATGCTTCTCTCTTGCCGTCACTCTGTCCCACATCTTCGTCACTTTCATGTCAACCCCTGCAATCTTCATCTTCCTATCACCTCGCTGGTCAAGGACAAGACAACTTAAATGAAATAAGAGATATGAAAAAAAAGTTGATAAACACTGAACAGAACATTGCACCGCCACAGCGGCTGTTTGGCTAGTACTGTAGGTAAATTTAAAAATTTCAGTAGAAAATGCGGTAGACTAAACCTCGACATATCAGCTTTAAATTTGGCATGGAGTCTTAGATATGTATAAGGAACAATGCCTGAAGAGTGCAGCTTTGAGCAAAATTTCACTGCCCCCTAACGTACAGTAATCAGGTCAATACAGTACAAGGAATGGGGTATGAAATGTAGTGGTTATTTTGTCTTGACCAGCATAATTCATCCCAGAAACAGATATATACGTCCACGCAATCGAAATTCTAAAGGACCGGGCAATAATAATAGAAGACTGGAAGAGCATTGGTTACCGCCCAAACGGCCACTAGTAAGCTGATACTAGCTCGTACTAGCCCGCCCGTAACATATTTATTTTGTATTTTTTTATCATCTCACCACTCATTATCTTACTAGCCGTTCGGGCGGTTGGACTATTCTTTGTTACTTTTGTTTTGAATTTTATCTGTCCAGTGGTAGTACAGGAGGAAAGTGAAGTACCAGAAGGAAACTTGTGATGTTTGGTAGGGTCACACTGGACAACAAACACCCCAGCCTTTTCATCCTCAAATTAATTGCAGTTCTGGATATACGAGCCTGAGGCATTAGTCTAAAATTGGTTCTTTTTTCATATTACTGTTGAAATCTTGACCTTTCAATAGATTGGCAACATTAAAAACGCTTAGCCATGTCAATAGTGTACTTGTTTTTCACTTTGTATAATTATTGTGGCTAAATATGTTTTTATTTCACTTTCAAATATAGCTGACATTATGAATTTAATATTTTTAGGTTAAAACTTCAACAAGAGTTTAAGATTATACAATGTGTTGAGATATCCAGTTTGCAACAACTTATAATATGCACGAATATACACAGAAAAAAGACTGTGTACATAAATTATAAATGGGTGTAAAAATATTCAGTGGGTGTAGGTAATAGGTAATAAACTTTATAATAGGAGCGTAAGTCATGTGTAAAAATTAATTAATGAGTATTTATCATAATACTGAGAATTACCTATTGACCTTATGGGTTAAATTCGCCCATTAGTCACCCGAACACAACATATACAAATCCACCTAAATAGATTCGTTTAAGAGATTGGACCAGATTTAGTGTGACCACGTGGGTGATCTTGTAGATGGGTAATTGAAAAACTGAAGTAAGAAAAATTGATCACCTGAAGATTAAATACCCCAGCTTATTTCACCTAATGATTCAAACTCCTAATGCTACCTGGGGGTTACGTGAGGTTAGGTTAGGTTATGGTGGTTAAACTTAAGGTGTGATAAAATGCGGTGATTAATCTTCAGAATTTTCATTATTGTTATTCTTTTAGACGAATTTCCAGGTTAATATTTCTTCCATTATATAACATCACTTAATACACATTTCTATGAGCACCTGTCTTCAGTGTCCCTCCCCAAGTGTCTGTTCCTGTTGGTCTGTCTCTCACCCATTGTCTCACCCCTTGTCTCACTCTGTCTCACCCTTTGTCTCACTCTGTCTCACCCTTTGTATATTACCGTACACCCTAAATAATTCTATACCGTCTGTATATTACTGTACACCGTGGATAATTCTACACCTTCTGTACATTACTGTACACTAGGGTGTGTCAATTTTGTCAACATGTTAAAAATCAAATTTGGTAGTCAAAATATTGTGCCTCTTTATGTCTAAACTTGAGATTAGCAAACAAAAATGAATTGAAATAACCCTCACCTACATCAATTATACCTTAAAGTTTCAAATATCAGTATTTCAACAAATTAATGAGACTTGATTAGAATTATTCACTTGATATTAACTAATCTCATGCAAGCATATGGATTATGGAGTATTTTATGGTTCTATAGCTTGTGTACAATATGCATGTCAGAACATGAACAGGCTCTCCGTGTGGGACAGTTTAATTGTTGTTTTGACTTGTACCAAGCGTGAGGATAAGACGCCCGGCTCACTCTCCTTCTAGATATCATAGACGGTGGTTTGCTCTCATTGCACTTGCACCTACTCTACCAGACAAATTCTACATTTTAATTATTGTAAGTAGGGCATATTGATTGTCGCAGTTACTTATATCATTGTATAAAACATTATGTTCTAAGAAATTATTATGTTATTTCTGTTACAGCATTTTTGATAAACAAATTGATATTTTTTGAAACAACAATTGAATTATGAAACATTGAAATATTTTTCTATTTGTCAGATAGTGTGAAGATGTCAAAATTGAAGACAAGAAGTCAGTTGTCAACCCACTTGAGCCTGCTAGTTGGTAAAGGGAAGGAGCTTCCTGTATCAGAACTTCCAACAGTGAGAGACATGCTAAGATTAGGGTTACTCCTTCGAGAAAAAAATGCAAAGGACAGAAGGAACTATACAGATAAAGAACTCATAAATGACATGATAGTCCCTCTTCTGCATCAATGGACAAAAGCTAATGCACTATTCAAACCACCTGTGATTAATCAGTGTCGAACTATTGAGCTAAAACTAACGAAATTATGGCACAAAGCAGTTGAAACATCACTTGGTAAAGGAAACTTGGCCAGGAAAAATGAATTTCTGCACACACTTGATACTCTGTTTGACATTTTGACCTGCAAGTGCTCCATACAATTATGTTCTGAATCCAACTGTTCTCACTCAGGTAAGAGAGAAAATAATTCCCACATTGATTGTGGTTGTCCTCGTGAAAAGAAGATCCCTGTTTTAGAGCTTGAATTTATAAAGGCACAGAGGACAAAGGCAGAAGGCCAAGGAAGTATGCAAATGGGTTCAATAGATTATTCAGAAACAAAGAAGCAGATTGCTAATGCCAAGAAGAGAGAACAAATCCGAGAGAGGGAACAAAAGAAGAAAATGAAGAGTGAAGAAGCCATCCAAAGAGAGGAAGAGCTGCGTCAAGATGTTTATCACTTCTTTGATAGTTCTTCTGATGTACAGGAAGCAACATCAGATGATAGTTCCAAAGAGCCATCTGAACCTTTACCAAAGAAAATGAAATACAACACAAGAAATATTTCAAACATTGCTTTAGCTAGTATTCGCCACCATGCTGGACTTCGTGAGGCTGCAGAAATTGCAACTGCCGCTTGGATAGATGCAGGCCTCATCAGCCGAGAGGATGTATCTTTGGTGATAGATCATAATAAAATTAGAAGAGCACAAGAAAAAATAATGAAGGAAATATCTGATCAGCATGAAAAAGATTTAAGCGAGGGAGGGCTCTCCTGTCTTTTGTTTGATGGAAGAATAGATGACACAAAAGTTTTGCTAGAAGTAGAGGGAGTGAACAGAAAGTTTCCAGGTCTCATCAAAGAAGAACACTACTCTGTCTGTTTTGAGCCTGGTGGTCGGTTTTTGTTTCACTTTGCTCCCGAAACTGAAGTAGAAGGGAAGAAACATGCAGAGGTCATTGCTGATCATATTTTATGTTGGGTTCAGGAGAGAGGACTTGGCAGTTCACTGCAGGCTGTTGGTGGAGATTCAACTGCAGTGAACACCGGTTGGCAGGGGGGTGTAATGACGCATTTAGAGAAAGAACTAGGAAGAAGACTTGTTTGGATTGTATGTGATTTACATACAGGCGAGCTACCTCTTCGTCATCTCATCCAGGAACTTGATGGTCCTACAAAGAGCAACAACAAGTGGTCAGGTCCCCTTGGCATCATGCTGGATGAAGCAACACAACTAGAAATAAATACAACCTTTCCAAAGGTCGAAGTTGGCCCTCCCCTTCCGGCGTTGTCTGAAGGAGTCATCAAAGATCTCAGCACAGATCAATCCTATGCTTATCGTATTGCCCAAGCAATAAGATCAGGAGAAGTGCCTCAGTCATTGGCTCTCTTGGAGATTGGACCTGTCAGTCACAGCCGTTGGTTAACTACAGCTCTTCGTTTCTGCAGGATTTGGATTTCCAAACACGAATTGAAGGGCAAAGTGCTGAAGAATTTGAGGTTAATTGTTGAATTTATTATTGGAGTTTATCTTCCCTAGTGGTTTAGTGTGAAACTTAATCCTATGTGGGTGGATGGGCCCAATCACCTTTTGTTTCAATTGCAGCTAGTAAGAACACAGAGGAAGGTAGTGAGGGACATCGTGTTACCTGTGGCAAGAAGGTCCGCTTGGTATGCTCGATCAGAAGCAGTTTTGCAAGCAATGCTTTGCAGTCAATGTACCAATCTCCGAACCGAGGCTGTAGAAGTCATTTTAAAGATTAGAGGAACGCTAATAGATGACGACCAGTTGGGAGACTGTTAGTTTCATTCAAGAAAAGTTCCCCCAATAAACGTCAATGCCACCAAATTGTCAGAATTGGTTGACTTGAGTTTGGAAGTCTTAGAGCCACCATTGACAACAAGTCTAACTAGCCAAGAATTGAGAAACCTTAAAGAGACTCCAATGCAGGTGCCGAAGTGACCTTCCCACACTCAAAGTGTGGAGAGATGTGTGAAAATGGTCACAGAAGCAGCGGGCCATGTTTACAGCCACGAGAGGCGAGAAGGTTACATCAAAGCACAAATAGCAAGCAGACTACTGATGACAAGAAACCAAAGCAAAGAGAGCATGAAGGCATTGGTTACTTTCAAATAGACTACGGATAATAAAATATAATAATTTGAAACTTGAAACAGTAACATGTGTGCAAACGCTGGTTATGTTATAAATTCACAAATATGTACATTTAAAAATCCATTTGATGTAGGTAGGACTTATTATAAAAAATAAATTATGCCAGAATATTGTTTTGCATGCTTAAAGACTACAATAAATTGCTACCAAATTACTCGATTTTCAATTTAGCCAGTTCACCCCCTAAATTGACACACCCTACTGTACACCCTGGATAATTCTAAACCCCTCTGTATATTACTGAACACCCTGGATAATTCTACACCCCTCTGTATATTATTGTACACCATGGATAACTCTACACCCTCTGTATATTACTGTACACCCTGGATAATTCTACACTCCTCTGTATATTATTGTACACCCTGGATAATTCTACACCCTCTGTATATTACTGTACACCATGGATAACTCTACACCCTCTGTATATTACTGTACACCCTGGATAATTTAACGCTCTCAGTATTCTCAGTATTTCTTACACAATATATTCATGCACACTAAAGGTGGTTTAGTCTCCCGCCTCAGCACAGTGTCTATAACTCTGGAATATATTGACAGAAAATACTGATTATCGACCTCCTCTGAGATCTTGCTGTAATATATAGAGACATTCTAAGATTATTTAAGATCCATTGCTCTCTGATTTATAGAACGAAATTCTAGATTATAAATGTCGAAGTTGATCCTGACTTGACGAAGGACAAGATTTAATATTATTACATTGATGTTAAATGTAAAACAAAAAGTAAATAGATATATGAACTTTATTTTCTAGAAATATTCGGTTCAGATAGAAGAATATAAAAGCGTTCGGTTTAAGTAGCGATTGCAAGGTTGTGGGATAAAACAGAAATATTAAATTACACTTAAGTTTATATAATATAATGAATGACAATACATTATATAATTTATCGATGTACTGTACAATGTTAATTTAATATATCATAAATTTAGATATTCGTGTAAATAATATTAAGAATAAAGGTCAAAGAGACAAATTTTTTTGATAAAGAGCCCAAACTTTTTGACGACTAACGAAAATATTTAATGACTAACTACCTTGTTATGGGATTAAGGAACAGAGGGTCACTAACACTGCAGGGAAAGATGAAGTAGTGGACATTATAACCAAATGCAACATGAACTTAAAACAGCAACACTAAAATATTTATCAAATGTGTTGGAACAATCAAACTGATTATTATTATTGTGTGTAAAGTTGTACTAGCGTGGCTGTGTTGACAAGCCTCGAGTTTTTTCCTCGCTGTGACCAATGACTCAAGAGACTCCAAGGTCTGGCTTGCTGGTGGCAGAGGTCAGAACCTGTCACTGAGCGAGAACGGATGATCCTCCCTCGGTGAGTGATCATGTAGGGGTGAGGTTGGTGGCCGAGTGAGAGGAACTGGATGACCTGCTAGAAAGTGGCCATATTCTCACAGGCACGTCACACTACACCACAGTGATGCAGTAACCGGAGGGTGTAGATTAATATACAGAGGGTGTAGAATTATCCAGGGTGTACAGTAATATACAGAGGGTGAAGAATCATCCAGGGTGTACAGTAATATACAGAGGGTGTCGACTTATCCAGGGTGTACAGTAATATATAGAGGGTGTAGATTTATCCAGGGTGTACAGTAATATACAGAGGGTGTAAAATTATCCAGGGTGTACAGTAATATATAGAGGGTGTAGACTTATCCAGGGTGTACAGTAATATACAGAGGGTGTATAATTATCCAGGGTGTACACTGTACAGTAATATATAGAGGGTGTACACTTATCCAGGGTGTACAGTAATTAATATACAGAGGATGTAGATACATAGAGGGTGCAGTGTCAAAATATATAGTGGGCGTTAGAATATACAAAGGGTGAGCAAAGGGCGAGATAAAGAGAGAGACAAAGGGTGAGACAGAGTGAGACAAAGGGCGAGACAGAGTGAGACAAAGGGCGAGACAAAGGGTGAGAGACAGACGAACAGGAACAGACACTTGGGGAGGGACACTGAAGACAGGTGCTCATAGTAATGTGTATTAAGTGATGTTATATAATGGAAGATATATTAACCTGGAAATTCGTCTAAAAGAATAACAATAATGAAAATTCTGAAGATTAAACACCACATTTTATCACACCTTAAGTTTAACCACCCTAACCTAACCTAACCCCCAGGTAGCATTAGGAGTTTGAATGATTAGGTGAAATAAGCTGGGGTATTTGATCTTCAGGTGATCAATTTTTCTTACTTCAGTTTTCAATTATCCATCTTCAAGATTACCCACGTGGTCAAACTAAATCTGGTCCAATCTCTTAAACGAATCTATTTAGGTGGATTTGCAGTTGTTGTGTTACGGTGACTAATGGGCGATTTTAACCCATAATGCTAAAGGTAATTCTCAGTATTATGATAAGTATTCATTAATTAATTTATAGAGATGACATACGCTCCTCCCAATCTTGATAGAGTTAATGAGAGACTTATCTGGGATGAAATGCGCAGGGCTTCCATATACAACAAAGTCTGTATAGTAGGCGACTTTAACCTTGGCCAAATAGATTGGACTGACCTTACGGGTAACTCAGAATCAGAGGATTTGCTCGAGACGATCCAGGACTGTTTCTTAAGTCAACATATAACCGAACCCACCCGGGGTAGTAATACACTCGATTTAGTTCTGTCGAACAGAGAAAACCTCATTAGCAATGTCGAGGTAGGGAACGAACTTGCAAACAGCGATCACAAATAAATTCGATTCCAGTTAGATTTTCAGGGCAGACGTAAGGAAAATTAAAGTGAAGTACCAGATTCCAGAAGGGCAAACTTTGACAGTTGAAAGAGGCAGCTGAGAAATGGGGTGTCGCGCTTGGCCGTGAACCTGACAGATGACTCCGACCTGATAACGAAATCTAAGATTGCCAAGTTCCACGACAATTTAAATAATGAGTTACTTAATGCACAAAGGCAGAACATACCATACAAAAAACTCAGATCAGACAACAATGACCCTAAATGGATAAATAATTATTTAAAGAACATCATTGGTCAAAGGAAGGCTATAGGTAGAAGGATAAAGCATGGCGAAATTTACCTCCAGGATTATTATAAGACATTGGCGAGTAGGGTTAAAACCGAGATAAGGAAAGCCAAGAGAAATAATGAGGTAAGGATAGCAAGGGAGGCGAAGACAAACCCCAAAGGATTCTACCATATGTATCAAACTAAAACACGAGAAAAGATTGGACCAATAACGTCAGATACCGGCGAGCTCACTGATAACGACGGAGAAATGAGCAATAATTTGAATAAATATTTTTCAACAGTTTTCACCACCGAAAATTTAAACATGATACCCGAGGCACCGACTCTATTCAGAGATAGTGAAGAAAACAAATTAAGCGAGATAGTAGTGACTAGTAACGATGTTAGTAAGCAAATAGACAAACTAAAGCCTAATAAGTCACCTGGTCCCGATGAGATATTTGCCAGAGTATTAAAGGAATGTAAGGAAGAGCTTAGTATGCCCTTAGCAAAGTTGTTTAACATGTCCTTAAAATCAGGTGTAGTACCAGAATCCTGGAGGATAGCGAATGTAATACCGATTTTCAAGAAGGGGGATAGATCACTATCCTCTAACTACCGCCCAATCAGTCTAACATCAATAGTAGACAAATTACTGAAAGCAATCATTTCAAATTCAATTCGAAATCACCTGGAGAAGCACCGATTGATCAATGATTCCCAGCATGGCTTCACAGGCGGACGTTCTTGCCTAATTAATCTATTAACATTCTTTTCATCAGTTTTCGAATCGGTGGACGAGGGACACAATTATGATGTGGTATATCTCGATTTTAGCAAAGCCTTCGACAGAGTCCCCCACGAAAGACTAATTAGAAAGGTAGAAGCTTATGGCATCAAAGGTGACATCCTTAAATGGATTAGGGCGTGGTTACAGGACAGGAAACAGCGAGTGAGCATTAACGGCACTAAGTCCCATTGGAGCAACGTCACAAGTGGGGTTCCCCAAGGCTCAGTACTTGGACCATTATTATTTATTATATACATAAACGACATAGATATCGGCATAGACAGCAACATAAGTAAATTTGCTGATGACACTAAAATAGGACGTGTTATTAAATCTGACGAGGACTCGGCAAAACTACAGGAAGATCTAAACAAATTTTTCGAATGGTCTGAAAAATGGCAGATGAAATTCAACGTGGACAAATGTAAAGTACTCAGTATAGGAAATGTAAACAGGGAAACCAGATACCAGATGAACAACGATGCCATAGAGAAATCCGACTGCGAGAGAGATTTAGGAGTAATGATAAGTAGGAACCTTAAGCCAAGTAAACAATGTGTTTTTGCTCGTAACAAGGCTAATAAAGTACTTGGGTTCATACAAAGGAGTGTTAGTTACAAGACTAGCGAGGTCATCCTAAAACTGTATCTTGCTCTTGTGAGACCACACCTGGATTACGCAGTTCAGTTCTGGTCACCGTATTACAGAATGGATATAGAATCATTGGAAAGAATTCAGAGGAGAATGACAAGACTAATCCCGGGCATTAGGAACCTTGAGTATAGAGACAGGTTAAAGCAACTTAATTTGCACTCCCTCGTGAGACATAGAGCGAGGGGCAACCTGATAGAGGTGTATAAGTGGAAGTCAGGGCTAAACAAAGGGGACATTACAAAGGTACTCAAACTATCCAACCAGGAGCGAACTCGTAACAATGGTTTTAAATTAGACAAATTTAGATTTAGGCGTGAAATAGGTAAACACTGGTTTGGAAACAGAGTGGTGGATGAATGGAACAAGTTACCATATATCATCATTAACTCGAATAGGCTGAATAGCTTCAAACATAGGTTGGATGCTTATATGAGCAATAGGGGTTGGGTGTAAACGGGACTGCCCAGTATGGGCCAATAGGCCGTTTCCTCCATTTTTATGTTCTTATGTTCACCAATGTATGTAATAAGTCATTTATGTCCAATGTATATTTTCAGCCTTCGGGCTGCAAAACTTTTTCATAACTTTTTCAATAATCCGTTAATTATTATTATTATTATTATTATTATTATTATTATTATTATTATTATGCCAGAGAGGAAAATTTTTAGTGAAGGGTGGTAGGTGTGGGTGTGACGGGAGGTAGGGGGAGCGTGGGGGATTGGCTGGGGGGATGGGCTGGGGTGATGGGCTGGGGGGAGGGGCTGGGGGAGGGGCTGGGGTGATGGGCTGGGGGAGGGGCTGGGGGAGGGGCTTGGGGGAGGCGCTGGGGGGAGGGGCAGGGGGAAGGGGATACGCACACAGTGACCTCCGGTAACCCACGGACAATAAATGTCAGTTAAGATGGTGACAGGTTCCTCAGCTATATAAATATTCATTAGTTAACCGAATTATCCAGAGATGGAATTGTATACTGTATATACGAGTATATTTAACAGCTTACGCTACCTGCACTCTACATTAATAATTATGTGTTTGGTGTATTATCTAACAGGAGCGTCTAGTCTAGTGTATCCGTCCGAGAACAAATGACATTAAAAAAATACATCGTCAAAACCTGTCACTTTACTCGGGCTCGGCTATGTAGACAAGTCAGCCAATCAGTGAGTATAATGAGCTACCCAGTTACCCGTCCGTCTCATCCAATCAACGGGGAGAATGCACGTCTCCTGCCTATTCTCAGCTCAGGATGTGTACACCCTGAGTAACAAGTAACTTCGCAGCTTTGGCCGAAGAATACTGAAACCTGGCGGATATACTGAAAGCGTAACCGTGACTACATCTGGTCAGTTGGTCCGCCTGACTAGATACAAGCTTCGAGTTGTTCGATAAATGATGGTTCTACAGAGGACTTACTATTGGAGTTGTGGAAAACAGGCACACATACCCAATAATGAATGACCATAGGAGAAAGACCCTAACCATATGAATCAATAATGTAACTGACTACCCTTGTTCCAGAGACCGGCCAACTGTTTACGAGGTACGTACATACACCCCTGTAGATGCATGTGTTGGATGGCTCCGAGATGTATTCACGAAAACTTGAGAAAATACTTGTTTCTTTGACTGTATGTCTCCTCTCAGAAGTTCTACACACCTAAGACAATGAGTTTTCTAAAAAAATAAAAAAAAATAATAAAAATTAGCAATCTTACGGGATGTGGAAACAAACAGTGGAAGTAATGTGATTTAATCTTTTGCAAGTTACGGGGAAGTAATATTTAAATGTCCAGATCAATTATTTGTTCTCTGTTCTGTGTTGTGTAGAGCTCTTTATAAATAATATTTTTGTTTCTACTAGATATCAATTTCTTGCCTCATCCACCATCCCCTGTCGGGCACACCAGCATATTTCACCTAATGATTAAACATCCTTATGATATGATATGATATGATATGATATATGATTTGATATCTAAACCTAACCTAACCATACCATCCCAGGCAACGTTAGGGTGTTTAGTCATCAGGTGAAATGTACAGAGGAGAATAATCTTCAGATGATATGATAAAAACATATACCAAGGACAGTTTGGGTTGTTTAGGCCTGACATTTTTAAACTAGTGTACAGCGTGAAGCAGCATCGACCCAAAACGAGATAAAACAGCAACACCCGCAACAGGGTAAGAAAGTTCGGAGACTCATTCCCATGACTCCGAGTTCACTATTGTCTGCGACTGTACTGTAGCGGCTGGTTCTTGTTCATGACTTTCTCCATTCCACCCAGCTATAACAATACAGTTCGGAGAAAGAACACTATTTCCTATAATGCTGTAAAATGGCTTAGTCTACCAGTATGTTCTATCCTTATTGCCTCTAGCTGGTCGTCAGGCCTACGGGTCCAACTTTTACCACGTACTTAATAAAATGCCAGTACTACCACATGTTATCAAATACTACCGAAACGAATATTACGATTCTGTCGGTGACTATTGACTAACCTGTGACCGTAGCAACAAAACTAATAAACCTTATTTAACATAAATAATTTGGTTAATTGTTGTCATTATGCTTAATTTAACTCCGTCGTTTTGTTATTTTTTTGCCATGTTATTGCATAGAAAACCAATCAGGCGGCTTGACCGAGGTAAATAACACGTTTGACAACCACAGGAATCATCCAAACCTGACCAATATACGTAATCTAATCGTTAAATGAGGTTGGTTTAGGTTTGGTTGGCTCTTGTGGTGATTGTCATAAGTGATTTATCAATTCCGGTTTTTCTTGCCTCTCCATCGTATTTGTATTATTTGCATTAAAACAAACATGGCACAAGTCTTGGAAGCTAAACTGAATCTTTGTTTTTAGTTATATCGCATCGGATGGTCTGCTCTTAGTATCTAAACATATTGTAAAAGTATGTGATGGGGATTGATAAATAGATGGTAGTAAGTAGAGTGTATGAGACGATATGTGTTAAATATATAAACGGGGAAAACAACAACAAGGGCCCTAAAAAAAAATAATGACTGGACTGCAAGACAATACAAACTGGTATTTCTCTATCGGGCGGTCTGTTTGACTGGAGATGATAATAGTTGGGTCTTGATTGTTAAGATTTTTTTCATAACCGAGTCTAAATCTGGTCCATTAAATGTTGTTCATAAGGCTATGTTTTGAATAGTCAAATTGATTTTTAATAGTCCACAAATCCCCCCAAGGCAAGCATACCAAGGCTATCACTTCAGGTCTACATCCTTGAATTTGGTTGAACTGATCCCACATATCATCGCCAAAAAAGCAGAAGTATTTTGAATGTGTTGCGGTGTTACCACCGTGAAAATTGGTCTATAAGTAGATAACTTTACTTCTAGCATAACTGAATGTAATCACTGAAAGGCTTAGAGACGCATTTCCACGCAGTATATATATATATTTTTTTTCGTATACAGTATCAATTTTTCACCAGGAGAAATGGGGGGGGGGGGGGGTATAGCACTATGAAACAGAGATATGCTTTTCGAGTCGAGGACAAGGTATGACTGCAGGTTTTCCTCTAATGGTTAACGATACGCCGTTCGCCGCCTTGACGACCTAGAGTTTATACATGTAGGAGTTCGAGATGTCACCCGGATGGCGGCCTCGGTTCTTCTCCCGTGTTCCGAATAGGAAATAATAATATCCTATCAAGAGTTTTGTAAATTTCAAAACAAATATGGCACAACACTGGACATTTAGTCATCAACGATGAGCATTTCAAGTCTGTCAATATTGTATTTCTTTCTTGTGATTAGATTTTCAAGCAAGATATTGTTTACAGAACTTATTGGGGGAACTATCGAGGATTTTGTCTTCATGTTCCTTTGGGGAACATGAAGATAAAACAGAAGGATTAGATTGATGGTCATTATCATAAACAAAACTAATCCCTGCTCGTTAAGACCCGAAACCAGTGTGTGTATGGTAGAAAACTACAGCAGGTCTGGGTAAACTGTGAGAGAACTGTTGTACTTATTTTAATGTTTTAATAGAAGACAAATAGTGAGCGAGTTATATCTTGCCATTTTATTAACTACCTTTATTTTTAAATATTGAGAGTAACTTTATTGGACCTTAGACTGTTGTCAAAGCTGAAGATAAAGTTTTTCTCACTTAAAAAATTATAAAATGAATTACTTTTAAGACCTAACCTAAGGGTCAGTTTACTACACATAATCCAGTTCTTCACATTAGCTATTTCGCGATTTATGACGCTTATTAAACAATGGCAAGCATAGAGATTAGTGTCTTTGAAAATGAAATGCATATAATGTGTAAGTTAGAAACATGTGCGCACTAGAGTTGATTACGTCATTTTTGCACAACAAAACAGTACTGGTTCAAAGGCGGAAACCTTACGGGACACCAGACAAGGTCGAGAAACTGTATAAGGTTGATGGTCATTGAGGCAAACATATTACATCGGCTAGCATAGGTCGGTGACTCCTGGGGTCGGTATCACCAAACGTTACTATACTCGTGGGCTGGACTTCTGCCATTCTTAATCTGTAGGAGAAAACACCGCCAGTAAGAGATGAGTTGCAGATACGTAATAGAAGTTTGAGAGGAAATCATTTATTAAAAGAAACATTAAAGGTGGTGGATAAATTGCTCTAATTACCGTGTGACGCATGACAAGACTGACTAACGTGCTGGACGCTGCCTTGAATAAGAGGATCTTGTCCTCACAACAGTCTCGATATTTTATGACTATTTTGTCGGCTTTGTCAAGATTTACATCACTGTAGTTTAAAATACTGCCGGCACAAGAAAGTGTTCAAAGATTTTGCTATTTGTGATTCCACTGGGTATATTTTTAAGGCCGGCCCGGCAAGTCAACTGGTAAATGATGAACAAAAACACAGAAAAAAAACAAGCTTAAACTGGCAGGTAACAACAAAGTAAAGTACAGACGTATATGACAGATTTTGCAAGGTTAAAATTTAAGATCTTGTAATGTTCCTATAAATTAGTTTCAAACATAGGTGGATCCTTCCTACTATAATATATAATTTTTTGAGGCTTTACAGATTTCTATAAGAACTCTTCATGAATACTTCCTGGACTTATAATCTCGGTTTATGTTACTGTACTGTACATATGGTTTACGAATACCATCACCAATATTAAGGGTTAAATGGTAATAATCTTTAGTACAATTTGGGATACTATGAAATTGTTCTGTCACAGTTGAGTTTAGGCTCACAGACACTAAGGACATCAAAATGTTCGATCAATTAAAAAATCTAGCTAACCTGTTATGGGGCAGGTGGTCAGACTGGTCTCACAGGCTGGGTTGATACCCCAGAGGGTTGTGAAGGAAATTAACACTGTAGGAAAGATAATCCTGATTAAGGGACAGCGCTGATCCTGGGTCACATAGCTAGGAACATGAGTGTTCAGGGTAAGTATCTATAGGTAATGGGGATCGTATCCACAGACGTGATTCGACTAACATAGACTGCTTCATAAAAGTTTGTCTCCTGCTCCGTGGGAGGTGGCTAGTGTCCGACAGGAGGTTACCAGCTTGAGAGCCAGAAAAGTAGTCATGTCACTGCTGGAGATGGACTCAGGTGTTGCTGCTGGCGTCCTTCCTAAATGAGCTCGTTCAGGTGGGGGTTAGGGCCGGGAGGAGCAGGTAAGGCAGGGAGTAGACTAACTGTTGCGCTCACCGGAGGTATCACTAGTGAGGGAGGAGGTGGGGCCTACCCCCTCACTCCCTCCCGGGCGAGCTTCTTTTACGACCTGTTCGATAATTAAAGACGATAAATTTACTTTGTTTCCTGGCTTCTTTACACGGGTCCATTTGCCACCAGCGGGCACAGGTCCTCGTTAGCTCACACCTGCCTCGCAGCACATAACAAATAACACAAATAAAACTATACGTTTACATTCTTAATTAACGCATGATCCACATTCATGCATACTGTATCGTTTATATATATATATATATATATATATATATATATATATATATATATATATATATATATATATATATATATATATTTTATACCCGTATATAACTAATCGATGTTGAACTGTCCATCTCTGTATTTACAGTATACAGTCAGTGCATTTTGTAGCCACTCGAATATAACAATGAAAGTGAAGTTTAAAAGTTCAATCAGTGATAGACATCTTACTTGAGGCTCGCGTTAATAACAAAATATTTTTTTTTCTTGGCATTAACTGTACTAAGTCCGCTAACGAGAGGTCTGCACTATGATAAGTTTTACCGGGAGTGGAAGAACCAGTTGTCCACGAGACCAGTTTTTCACATTGTTAATTAAAAAAAAAAAATTTATCTTGCAATTACATCAGACTAATTTATTTCCTTAATTAATCTATCCATGTGTTGTATAAATGTTGTGTAAGTTTGGATAAACAAATTAGGGTTAATCTGCAATTATTCAGCAAATTTATTTCATTAAGACAAATTTGTATTACGTGAGAAGGTTATAGTCTCACGAAAGGCGTATTAACCCGTGTTTTAACCAGATTTCACGACCCACTACACCATGATTTAGCTAGCAGCCCACCCCACTCCACCATGATTTAACCCGCAGCCCACCCCACTCCATAAGGATTTAGCTCGCAGCCCACACCACTCCAAAGGATTCGGCCTGCAGCCCACCCCACTCCATAAGGATTTGGCCCGCAACCCAACCAACTCCACCATGATTTAGCCCGCAGTCCACCCCACTCCACAATGATTTAGCCCAAAGCCCACCCCACTCCATAATGATTTAGCCCAAAGCCCACCCCACTCCATAATGATTTAGCCCACAGCCCACCCCACTCCACAATGATTTAGCCCAAAGCCCACCTCACTCAATAATGATTTAGCCCAAAGCCCACCCCACTCCATAATGATTTAGCCCACAGCTCACCCCACTCCATAATGATTTGGTCTGCAGCCCACCCACTCCCCCATGATTTAGCCAGCAGCCCACCCCACTCCATAAGGATTTGGTCTGCAACCCACCCACTCCATAAGGATTTAGCCAGCAGCCCACCCCACTCCAAAAAGATTTAGCCCGAAGCCCACCCCACTCCACCATGATTTAGCCCGCAGCCCACCCACTCCATAAAGATTTTAGCCCGCAGACCACCCCACTCCATAAGGATTTAGCCCACAGCCCACCCCACTCCATAATGATTTGGTCTGGAACCCACTCACTCCATAAGGATTTAGCCCGCAGCCCACCCCACTCCATAAGAATTTAGCCCGCAGCCCACCCCACTCCATAAGGATTTAGCCCACAGCCCACCCCACTCCACCATGATTTAGCCCGCAGCCCACCCACTCCATAAGGATTTTAGCCCGCAGACCACCCCACTCCATAAGGATTTAGCCCACAGCCCACCCCACTCCACCATGATTTAGCCCGCAGCCCACCCCACTCCACCATGATTTAGCCCGCAGCCCACCCCACTCCACCATGATTTAGCCCGCAGCCCACCCCACTCCACCATGATTTAGCCCACAGCCCACACCGACCTACAAGGCAAGAAATCTGACTCACTCCTCTCCACTGTAAACTCTTATTATATCAGGTCGTTCGTGCACGTGAGCTATGAGTCAAAATACCCCCATCGCCTTAAGGCCTGCCTGTTGTTATTGTGTATTAGTCACCACCTTTATTTACATTTCACTGAGAGCAAAGGTTATACAGGGTTATTTTTTTTTATTGGAAAACCCTAAATGATTACTATAGTTTAGGACGTGTAATAAACAGGAACCTAAAAATCAGCAGGAAAAAAGTCTAATTATTGTGTAAAACATTTATGTTCTTCGCAATGATGTGATCAGACTTTATTGCACGTTCTAAAATATAGTAAATATTTAGGGTTCTCGAATAAAAAAAAAATATGACGCTGTATTAACAAGAGCCTTCAAACAAGTCATCAAAATCCATAACAGAACTTCACTAGCTAAGTTTGCAGCAAGTGTGCAACAAGTGTGCAACAAGTATCAATTACTACAGTGAGGTGCTAAAATTGGTAGGCTGGACACTCTGAAGTTATTGGTGATATGAAAGAGTTGGGAGGTCATCTAATTATTCCCTTGAGTGTGAACTGTAAACCACTACAATTTAGATATTTTTTTTTAGATTGCCCCCGAGGGGGCTAGTTTATTGGGCACCCCCTTACATTCTGTGCAAGGCGAAACGCAGAAGCGTTTACACCGCCCATCTGGGAAGCATCGGAGTTCATGCTTGCCTTTATGACTCATGCATTAAGGGCGTAAAAGCCTGAAGGGTCATGGGTTTGGTCAGCAAGTTACATAAAGTGACAGAATGATCAGTGTATGAGGGGAAAATTCCCGGTACAATTTATCTGTTTATGGCAAAGTGTGGCAGGTCACTAATAATGTCAAGTGCCAGGCCATAGGCATTGACAATATTGAGGGACATACCTTTTAGTGTGATTGTGATGGTGTGTACGTCGGTAGTGTCGGCTTTAAGGGGGACATCGAGAGGTTGGTAGGGGGCGTCCTTCTTGGCATAGATACGTAGTTCACTAGCATGTTCTCACGGTGGTCAATTGATGTGGAGAACTGGAGTGGATGGGCCCCAGGTGCCAGCATGTACGGTGTGGGAAAGGGATCCGGGGGTGGTGTTCTCGGTCCATGAGCAGGCGCGGCTTGCGGTGGATGGATGGGGGCAGCAGGGCACACCGGGGCAGGCTCGGTAGGTGCCACGCCAGCAGTGATGCCAGGCGACGGTGGAGTAGGCCGTGAGCAAGAGGGGCACACAGGGGGAGCTACCAGCTTGTGTCAAACCAGAAGAAGGGGGTGACTGGGTAGCACCTGGAGGCAGGGGTAGTCTGTGTAGGTTGGAGATGGCGGTACAGAGTGTATCAAAGAGTCTTTCAATACGGTTGGTAAATTCGTGTAAGAGGGATATGATCTGTGTCGTGTCACCGGAGGGGGGTTGTGGGGCGGCACCGGTGGGAGCACAAGGCCTGACATCGTCAGAGTAGAGACGGGGAGGAGGTCCATTAGTAGTTGAGTTAGGAGACGGCCGGGACTGCTGTGTTGCAGCCAGGTGAGGCCAGGCAGGGCCAGGTGCAATGAATTAACACAACGACTACAACAGGGGCAGGTGCAATGAATTAACACAATTACAGTGACCTGAGACCTTGACCTGATGACGTGGTTAGACATGGGTGATGATATAGTGATGAATAGACATGAATGATGATGTTATAGTGATGATCAAGAGGATGATGGTTCACTCTGCTGCCTCAAGGACCACTCTCCTGAGTATGACCCCAAGGACCACCTCCTGAGAAGGATACCAAGGACCACCTTCTGAGTATGACCCCAAGGACCACCTCCAGAGTATGACCCCAAGGATCACCTCCTGAGAATGACCCCAAGGATCAACCCCTGAGTATGACCCCCAAGGACGACCACCTGAGTATAACCCCAAGGACCACCATCCGAGTATGACTTTAAGGACCACCTCAAGCGCATTGATACTTTGCCAGTGTTTGTTTAATTCACTCAGCTAATATTATCCTCAGTTAACTCCGGTGACTAAACTCTTATACTGCTGAGTTGTGTTACTGCTGTGTTGTGTGTTACTACTGTGTTATGTGTTACTGCTGTGTTGTGTTACTGCTGTGCTGTGTTAGTCCTGTGTTATGTGTTACTGCTGTGTTGTGTTATGTGTTACTACTGTGTTGTGTTACTGCTGTGTTGTTACTACTGTGTTGTGTTACTGCTGTGTTATGTGTTACTGCAGTGTTGTGTTACTGCTGTGTTATGTGTTACTGCTGCGTTATGTGTTACTGCTGTGTTATGTGTTACTGCTGCGTTATGTGTTACTGCTGTGTTATGCGTTACTGCTGTGTTATGTGTTACTGCTGTGTTATGTGTTATTGCTGTGTTGTGTTACTGCTATGTTGTCTTACTACTGTGTTATGTGTTACTGCTGCGTTGTGTTACTGCTGTGTTGTGTTACTGCTGTGTTGTGTTACTGCTGTGTTGTGTTACTGCTGTGTTATGTATTACTGCTGTGTAATGTATTACTGCTGTGCTATGTGTTACTGCTGTGCTATGTGTTACTGCTGTGTTGTGTTACTGCTGTGTTGTGTGTTACTGCTGTGTTGTGTTACTGCTGTGTTATGTGTTGCTGCTGTGTTGTGTTACTGCTGTTAAACATTACTGCTGTGTTAAACGTTACTGCTGTGTTAAACGTTTCTGCTGTGTTGTTATTGCTGTGTTATGTGTTACTGCTGTGTTATAAGAACATAAGAACATAAGAATGGAGGAAACTGCAGCGGGCCTATTGGCCCATACTGGGCAGTCCCGTTTACACCCAACCCCTATTGCTCATATAAGCATCCAACCTATGTTTGAAGCTATTCAGCGTATTCGAGTTAATGATGATATTTGGTAACTTGTTCCATTCATCCACTACTCTGTTTCCAAACCAGTGTTTACCTATTTCACGCCTAAATCTAAATTTGTCCAATTTAAAACCATTGTTACGAGTTCGCTCCTGGTTGGATAGTTTGAGTACCTTTGTAATGTCCCCTTTGTTTAGCCCTGACTTCCACTTATACACCTCTATCAGGTCGCCCCTCGCTCTACGTCTCTCGAGGGAGTGCAAATTAAGATGCTTTAACCTATCTCTATATATACTCAAGGTTCCTAATGCCCGGGATTAGTCTTGTCATTCTCCTCTGAATTCTTTCCAATGATTCTATATCCATTCTGTAATACGGTGACCAGAACTGAACTGCGTAATCCAGGTGTGGTCTCACAAGAGCAAGATACAGCTTTAGGATGACCTCGCTAGTCTTGTAACTAACACTCCTTTGTATGAACCCAAGTACTTTATTAGCCTTGTTACGAGCAAAAACACATTGTTTACTTGGCTTAAGGTTCCTATTTATCATTACTCCTAAATCTCTTTTGCAGTCGGACTTCTCTATGGCATCGCTGTTCATCTGGTATCTGGTTTCCCTGTTTACATCTCCTATACTGAGTACTTTACATTTGTTCACGTTGAATTTCATCTGCCATTTTTCAGACCATTCGAAAAATTTGTTTAGATCTTCCTGTAGTTTTGCTGAGTCCTCGTCAGATTTAATAACACGTCCTATTTTAGCGTCATCAGCAAATTTACTTATGTTGCTGTCTATGCCGATATCTATGTCGTTTATGTATATAATAAATAATAATGGTCCAAGTACTGAGCCTTGGGGAACCTCACTTGTGACGTTGCTCCAGTGGGACTTAGTGCCGTTAATGCTCACTCGCTGTTTCCTGTCCTGTAACCACGCCCTAATCCATTTAAGGATGTTACCTTTGATGCCATGAGCTTCTTCCTTTCTAATTAGTCTTTCGTGGGGGACTCTGTCGAAAGCTTTGCTAAAGTCGAGATATACCACATCATAATTGTGCCATTCGTCCACCGATTCGAAAACTAATGAAAAGAATGTAATAGGTTAGTTAGACAAGAACGTCGGCTTGTGAAGCCATGCTGGGAATCATTGATCAATCGGTGCTTCTCCAGGTGATTTCGAATAGAGTTTGAAATGATTGCTTCCAGTAATTTGCCTACTATTGATGTAAGACTGATTGGGCGGTAGTTAGAAGATAGTGATCTATCCCCCTTCTTGAAAATCGGTATTACATTCGCTATCCTCCAGGATTCTGGTACTACACCTGTATTTAAGGACATGTTAAACAACTTTGCTAAGGGCATACTAAGCTCTTCCTTACATTCCATTAATACTCTGGCAAATATCTCATCGGGACCAGGTGACTTATGAGGCTTTAGTTTGCTATTTGTTTACTAACATCGTTACTAGTCACTACTATCTCGCTTAATTTGTTTTCTTCACTATCTCTGAATAGAGTCGGTGCCTCGGGTATCATGTTTAAATTTTCGGTGGTGAAAACTGTTGAAAAATATTTATTCAAATTATTGCTCATTTCTCGGTCATTATCAGTGAGCTCGCCGGTATCTGACCGTATTGGTCCAATCTTTTCTCGTATTTTAGTTTGATACATTTGGTAGAATCCTTTGGGGTTTGTCTTCGCCTCCCTTGCTATCCCTACCTCATTATTCCTCTTGGCTTTTCTTATCTCGGTTTTAACCCTACTCGCCAATATCTTATAATAATCCTGGAGGTAAATTTCGCCACGCTTTATCCTTCTACCTATAGCCTTCCTTTGGCCAATGATGTTCTTTAAAATAATTATTTATCCATTTAGGGTCATTGTTGTCTGATCTGAGTTTTTTGTTTGGTATGTTCTGCCTCTGTGCATTAAATAACTCATTATTTAAATTGACGTGGAACTCGGCAGGCTCAGATGTCGTTATCAGGTCGGAGTCATCTGTCAGGTTCACGGCCAAGCGCGACACCCCCTCTCTCAGCTGCCTCTTTAAACTGTCAAGGTTTGCCCTTCTAAAATCTGGTACTTTAGTGGAATTTTCCTTACGTCTGCCCTGAAAATCTAACTGGAATCGAATTTCTTTGTGATCGCTGTTTGCAAGTTCGTTACCTTCCTCGACATTGCTAATGAGGTTTTCTCTGTTCGACAGAACTAAATCGAGTATATTATTACCCCGTGTGGGTTCGGTTATTTGTTGACTTAGGAAACAGTCCTGGATCGTCTCGAGAAAATCCTCTGATTCTGAGTTACCCGTAAGGTCAGTGTAGGTTATGTATTTAAGCTACTGTGCCGAGTAGCAACCTTGTATATACGCTACTGTGCCGAGTAGCATCTATGTATATAATTACGTGGCAACACTGCACGTGTTATGTGGCAACATTGCCCCGAGGCTGCCATATGGCAAGGCAGAATCAGTCTGACTTCGTGGGCCGTGCATGGCACACGCTAGTCACCACTTGTATTTCTCCTCTCCGAATAAATGGACTTCAGTGTTACCCGGTGTTTCCCTACCCATCACTGCATTCTTCAGGGAACACTTGGAACCTTCAGTCAGTCCAATCTATTTGTCCAAGGTTAAAGTCGCCTACGATACAGACTTTGTTGTGTATGGAAGCCCTGCGCAGTGCGCATTTCATCCCAGATAAGTCGCTCATTGACTATCAAGATTGGGAGGTCTATATATTACTCCTGTGATTAATTTTTCCCTACCGTCGCTTAATTCTATCCAAATTGTTTGTGTATTCCGCTCAGTTTTTATTTCCTTATTTATTTCACACTTCAGATTATCCCTAACATAGATTGCTACTCCGCCTCCTTTCCTGGTTTGCCTATCGGTATGGAACAATTTGTAACCCGCAATTTGGTATTCGACCGGCAACTCACGTGAGTCTAGGTTGATCCATTTTTCAGTGAATGCTATTATATCGATTTTTTCGGTACATACCAAGGCCCTAATATCATCCATTTTGTTTCTCATACTTCTACTGTTCGCGTAGTAGACATTTAAGTTAGTTATGTGTGTATTGATTGTTTATCAGACCACAGCTTACAGCCCAGAGAATTACAAAACATATAACATTTAGTATAGGCCCACATGGAAAAAAACATAACAAGTTCACACACCCTGGGTCAGGACCCAAGGGACCTGACCTCGTCCACTAATTGCTTGAGTTAGCCAGGTGACCCACAACCACACCTTGGTAGGGGTCATTCGCCGGCCGGTTCTCCTCCATATATAGGCCCTGCAGTCCCGTCCACGGCCTTATTCTGGTCATTCGTCATTGGGTTTTAGCTACGTCAGTCATTTCCAATTCATATTCAGACAACTTCCACAACACTATCGACGGAAGATGGAGTCACGCTCGTCAGGGTCGTCACTAGTCGAGGGGGGGAGGGAGGCTTCCCTCCACAGCCTCGTGTCACCAGCTAAGCAGTCTCCCATAGGAGACAGTCCAGGAGCACCTGCTGGGCCTCCCACAGGTCACACGTGAGTCTCTGTCAGAGCTATCCATAGGGTGAGTTACTTACGTTGGACGTATATTCATTTCATGTTTGTGTCCGAGAGTCAGTGTCTAGTAACGTAAATATAATGTTCGAGTAGTGTAACTTCAGATAATGTTCTATTAATGTGCCTGTGTCATTGAGTGAATAATAAATAGCAGTATTGAAAGCGGTGTTTACAAGATGTCCTTTAAGAGCGTAATATAAGTGTAAATAACTAACCGGCCATGCTACCAAACTTCCTCTCTTTACATTCCTCCTCCTATAAACTTTCTATCTATCTCTCTCTACATCAACCCCCCCCCCCCCATTACATGTGTTACAGCTGTGTTATGTGTTACAGCTGTGTTATGTGTTACTGCTGTGTGTCACGTATTATTCATTATACAAGTCAGTTAATGAAGATTGTTAATACTAAAACTTAACATGAACACCTTAGCCTCAATTAATAATACACATGAAGCTTCACTTCACTATCCTTATCCTCAGTGACTAATACACATGAGGTTTCATTTCATTATCCTTATCCCCAGTTACTAATACACATGAGGTTTCACTTCATTATCCTTATCCTCAGTTACTAATACACACGAGGCTACACTTCATTATCCTTATCCTCAGTTACTAATACAAACGAGGCTTCACTTCATTATCCGTATCCTCAGTTACTAATTCACACGAGGCTACACTTCACTATCATAAGTTACTGAAGTGAAATAATTTCCACTGTTATATTTTGACATTCCAGTTGTCAGTTACTGTACGGTCCTGGATATATGATCGTATTAATGTGCTACTGTTTGAGTTGGTGTTCAGTAGCTACTTTACGTTCTAGATGATTATGATGTATACTGAGATTATATGGTATGTGCAAATTGCTAGATACAAATATATTCCTATCCTCATGTACTTTTCACACACACACACACACACACACACACACACACACACACACACACACACACGCACACACACACACACACACACCTGGAGAAAATATAATTTAGGGACGGTAAACTGAGTGGTTACGAAGCCCTACAGTGAGCCGGGCCATAAAACCTGAGGGACGGCTTGTGTTTACGATCACCTCCACAACAATACGTCCTCCGTTATTCATACCGAGCCCTTTCTTGGATTAAAAAAGTCGGTGTAGTGTGTGTGTGTGTGTGTGTGTGTGTGTTTCTATAACAAACTACAAACACACACACACACACACACGTTCATAATGTAACTGTGCTGACATTACTGAGTATGAGAGAGAGAGAGGCGCTATACTATCACAACCACACATCACTGTCATATACTGAGAGGTGGAGGTTTAACACACAGTGGCCACCATCAGTCAGGATGGGTTGTTGCCATATTATGAGACACAATACACTGCCTCTCTCACACTTACAGAATACTCGAGTGAATCTCTTCCAATAAGTTAAAGATAAGCGAAAAGGATAGACTACACACCACACCGCAACCCACACCACAACCCACACCACACCACAACCCACACCACACACAGTCTCTCTCTCTCTCTCTCTCTCTCTCTCTCTCTCTCCATGAAGCCAATAAAAGAATTAAATATATTTAAACTTTCAAATGGGAACTAGGAGACAACATAATACAGGTTTTGAGTTGCAGTTCAGAATTTTCATTGCTGTTAACGTCTTTCTGATTGGCTGTGTTGATAAATAATACCAAGTGGCAAAGCTGCTGTTGTTTTTCCTGCGGGCTTCTTGTTGTATATCATGAAAATTCCGACGCTTGACATGAGAAATGGCAACAGTGTGCACATCTGGTCAAAATTTCGGCGAAAACATTATTAGGTTATCATTAACAATTGATGTATGTTGGATTATGATGTGCGCAACATACAGGTACACATTCCTCCGAGGCCTCTTACCTGTGTCACCTGTGTACCTTTAAATGTAATCGCTCTGTGTCTGGCATACCACAACTATACTCACTCACTTAATAAGACAAGACTTACACAAGAGGATGGCAGGTGGACAGGGCAGCAGACAAGATTATGGACCACAAGCAAGCCGCAATAATTCTATGAACGTAACACTATTCAGCGTCCTTACAGCAGCGATAAATAGAATTAGTTGAGGATTTTCTCTGATATACGCTTTTTTCCCAGAATGTATCATCCTTTGGTATTCTGAACTTGTGTAGTCGTTTGGTGTGGAGGCTCCCGGTAATGATGTGGACACTGCCCCGGGCCTCACCTGCCTGCTGATGAGGGGTGACACGAGCTGGTATTTACAAGGTGGTGATGATGACCTCCCCACTAGTTATGTTGTCGTGATGTGTAAACAATCAATACAACAACGAGTTACATACAAATTGAATCTAACATATCATACTCTAATATGACTTAGGATACCCCATCAAGATGAAAGTTTATCTATTGTATATTGCTTGTTGAAATAGTTCGAGTGTACAGGTGGTGTACACTGCACTGGACGTCTTCCACACGGCTTAATAATGCCGACTCGAACACCACGACAAACACTCTGTACCCGCTCTAGCCTGTGGTCCACCGCACAAAATACACCTCATATATCACTCATCCTAAGTCGGAATCGTCGGGAGATGTCCTGTTACTGAGGATTTGTTCTTCTGAGTATGCCACACTGGCTTATGGAGATGAAAGGTATTAAGTTAATATAAAAACTGATGTTGTTTGAGGATTTTATAAATGACCATTCATTCACGAGGTGTCTGAACACTGACATTAGATGGTCCTTGTGGCTTCTTCCTAAGTTTAGTTTTTGGTACCCTGGCGCAAGACCTCGCCTGGGGCTTCGTGTAAGACAATTCTGCTCACATGTTTGGCGTCACCAGTCTCACATTAGAGCCTGTCCATCTAGTAAACTTGTATCATTGTAACTTAAGTAAACTTACAAATTATCTACAGTATATCAGAAAAATCCACTAGATCAAATTTAGCTTGAGTTTATTTATCCTGATAAAATCGGTTTCTTTTGCGTCTACAAGACGCGTCTAAATTCCAGAGTGAGTTCTGGATATTTTTCAATACGAAACTTTCTAGAACAGTTAAAATATTTTCAGCAATAGAACTAAATGTAAAATTGGTTTGGCAATAAGACAAGAGCATCCGAGCCAGCTTCCAGGAGTCTTCATTGAGCACTGATCAGTGACAGATATGTTATACTTCTTGAAGAAAAATATTTTGTGAATAGTGTGACCACAATAAAAACTTTACTAAAAGCTTCCACACGTCATTAAAACTCTCACTCACAGGACTGGGGTACAGCGAGTCCTCAACCATTGCCACCTTAAACAAAAGTCTCACAACACAAGAGAAAAGTAAAGAGCTCAGCCATCAACCCAGCAGCCAGCCATCACCGCGTAGTTTGCTGTCTTCAACAATGAACATCACTATCTTCTCGTATGATGAAGCCTGGAGATAATGTTTTACTTGATCAGCCAGTGAACAAAGTGAGAGAGGCTACTATTTGTTTAACACACTGTTCTTCGGTTGATAAGAAAAGCTATCAGTCATAATACTTTTACAGCTATAATAAACTTGATATACGATGGTAAACTTAGATTTTTTTAGCAAGTATTTTGATGTAAAACCACAGAGCAGTTCACAGTACACACGTGAATAACGCGATGAATATAGCTCAAGGAAAGTGAAAACAGATGCACAGAATCTTCGACTGTATATCGCGTGTTAGTCAGCTACACTGAAGATGACCAGTAATAAAGTCGAAAGCTCGGAGCTTCTGCAACCATTTTCCTCGAGTATCACTGACACGGACCTAAAATGGAATCAAATAATGTCTATCTCTGAGACTCTGACACAAACAGTTCATTAAATTCTTAATGAAGGAAAAGTGGGTTATGAAAAATTCTCTCGGAGTGAACTCAACACCAACTATCCACTTCCAAACTTGTTCCCGCACACTACCCGGAACACCTACTGTTTCGAAAAACAAGTCTCTTTCTCCATGTTTAATACCTCTGTTCCCGCTATATACAGGGTGACACAGAAGTCGCCTACCCAAAACAATGTATTTATACAATTGCTCTCGGTAAAGTCACTTATGCAACCTCCAATAATTGTATAATTTACAACATCTTATACAAACATTTCGAGTCTAATCCACCCAACACTCACCACACCATTATTTCCTTAACTCAGTCTCGCTTCATCTTCTAGTCTTGCTCTCTCGCCCTCACACCACCGCCTTACACATCTTACCAGATTGAATTCTAGTCAGACCAGCATTTTTAATGCTTCAGAAACTGATGCTTCTTCCTCTCCGATATCCAACAAGGAGACACTGATAGATCAGGTTTGACCAAGTCTGTTTCAGTTCAATAAAAATGTAAAAACCCAATAACTGCTTCATTGAGCTTCAGCAGAGAGCTGTAATGCTCCTACAGATCAACTGGGAGATAAACCTTTCGTGCTGTAGACTGACTTTCCACAGTGATTAATAATGCAGTAACCTGGCCAGCTACCTGTACCAGTACGGTGCAGACTGGGCGGTGTAGTGATATTTATAACAGTTTCTTGGAAATTGCAAATAAAAACAAGTCATATTAATCACAACTCAAAAATTATGTTTATATTGTTCCTCAATGGCAGCATCAGCGAGTCGCGGGGGCACACACACACACACACACACACACACACACAGTACCATGTTTAGCTTTTACGAGTCTAGGTAATATTTATCATTGTCTGAACCAGTAGTGGCTGGGGACGCCACAACCAGCCCGGCCTCACCTCTGGTCACATGATCATCATGGTGATTATATCCCCGAGGACAATGACTTCTACTGAGTCTCTGTTGTTTCAACTTTCTCAGTATAATTTCTTGGTTTCTTTAGTTACGTGTATTTGTTTAAGTAAGAGTGTGATCACTTTACACTTTAATATTACATATGAATACTTTACTGTCATGATGATGAGTATGATTAATTAACCCACTTGAAGATGAGTATAATAACTTAACTGTCTAGATTAGATGATTAATATGAATTACTTAATTCTCATCATTTCGAACATAATTGGAATGAATTTTGTCGCTGACAGCAGCTAGTTTATTGTGCACCCCATACTCATCCTGTTAGTAGAGGTCACAAAGTGTGTTTATTAGACCCCAGTAGTCAGGATAATATGGCATTGTTACAGAGTACTTAATTAACCTTACAGTGAGTATGATTACTAAATACCCCTTGTTCATCAGTATGATTACTTAACTCCCTTTGTGATAAATATGATGAGTATGATACAATATATTTATAGCGAGTATGATTACTTCAGTATGAGTAATGACCGCTTAACCATAACATGTAAGGTGCCTTAATTATGAAACATATTGGCCAAAGTGTAGTTCCCCTTAACCTCCCCCGTCACAATTTATGTTACTTCCTATAAACACAACCATGACTTTTGTTAATAATTAACACCTAACAGTAATATAATTCCGTCACATTATATAACATTGTCACAAAATTCAATTATTATTGCTTCAAAGTTTTAATTCCATGGCAATAAAGCGATTATTTAAAACAGGTTTGGGAGGTGTTGTGCCTTGTTGTGTGAGCAGCCACTTGCTTAAGGCTGGTTCAGTACACCTGGTTTTATCAGCAAACACCCAACTCTCACCTGTGGCTCCTAGTAGTTACTAACCTGTGATAACGGCCACACCCCCGGACAACCTTCTCGGCTAATGGGCTAAGTTATGATGCCGCCCGCTGAACCATCTGTGACATTATAACCTCACAGCACAAAAAATGGAAACAGCATCGCCATTAGGAAAAGTCAACAGCCGTGGACTGGGCAGAAAAGCTCAATAACGGGTCTATAGCAAGGGCGGAGTGAGAGCAAGATGTGTGACGCTATAAGGACGAGTTTTGGTGAAAAGGAAAATTTCAGCCAGTCACCATGAGGAAATAATTGGAGCCATTACTACAAACTAATCAAGAACACTCAGTGAAAGTCAAGGAAGGAATCTGGTCTAACAGCGTAGTAGAAACAATGAAATGGCCTCGTTGGATAGGAGTGCCATGTGCGTCAGGTGATTATGAGATCGTCATCATCAAGGGACTGTGATGAATGGGGGAAGGAACTAAAATAGCAACATGGAAATTATGAAAGACGAAGACAGTAAAACAGAAGATGGAGTGTATTTTAGGCACCAGTGAAATGAAATGGACAAGTGTTGGGAAGATCACCTCTGATAATATTAATTGATTGATTGTGGTAATTACATCACTGGCGACGCAACAGCTTAATAAATATAAATCGTAACTACTCAGGCGGTGGATGAAACAATTAGGAAGTGTGTGTGTGTGTGTAAGGGCTACGGGGTCATTTCACGTAAAAGTGATATTGATAAAAATTACAGAACAACCATTTAATATGTCCCAACAACACCAACAGTTTAGATAATTCAATTACCAACAAAATAGCCTTCTTATTGACTAAAATTGATTTATAGCGACAATAATACAAAAAAAAAGCTTATGTTTCAACCTGACTCTTGATAACTGGCCCAGCGCTAACACACACCCTGCATACTCAACCCCGAGAGCAAGACTGTGGCTCAGTTGTCTTTGAATTGAATTGAATTGAAACAGTTTATTTAGCCAGAAAAACACAGATACAGAGTGGATAATAATAACAATATTAACATGGCTGAGCCAGTTGAGAACCTGAGCTGTCTTTGAGGCACCTCATATATACTATACATTTATCTCAAGGAAGTATTATGTAAACATTTAGTATCATCTGGAATAGTACAACAGCATGGTGGTAATAAAAACATCTCATAATGTTACCACGGTTATAACTTCAACATTTATTTATTTTATTTATTTATTATTTTTATTTTTTATTTATATATACATACATACAGTACACACACACACACACACACATATATATATATATATATATATATATATATATATATATATATATATATATATATATATATATATATATATATATGCACGCACATACATATACATATAAATTACAGTGGAATTGAAAAACATAAGTATAATGGGGGAGCAGTACAACATGGGTTGTACAGTAATAAGGTTGAACAAGAGGACAGAGCTGTCAGGATTATGTCTAGTTGGCAATTATGTTTATTGCAATGGTAATTACTTATTTATTTACATGATAATTTCCGATAAAACGGTTTTGATGGCACAATAAAAGCAGGTACTGTAAATATAGTAAGTGTTACAAGAAATATTAATACTTAGACAATAGATATTTTTTAAGAGATGATGTAAAGGAAGGGAGCGTAGTCTTTGCTCGGATGTGTTGGGGTAAGTTGTTCCACACCGTCACACCATGATATTTTATGGAGGTCTGGGACTGAGAGGAGCGCATGGAGGGTGGTCTTAGTAGCTCTGGGTGCCTTAAGTTGTATCTCTGATTATTCCGGAACTGGAAATAATTATTGTCAAGCAAGTGATTGATAGATTTGTAAACAAAGAGGGCACAGCAGTAGGTGTTAATACCTTCGAATTTTAAAAATTTAAATATAGCAAATTTTTCGTTTGTGTGATCTGTTTTTTTCAAGTAGGTCATTGTCCGTACAACTCTTTTTTGTGTAGTAACCAGAGATTATGTTTTTGAAGAGCCAGAGGCCCCCCATAGTGTGTGACAGTGTATCAGATGTTGGTAAACAAGATCATGATAGATTTCTTTCATTGCTGTGAGTGTGAGTGACTGTCGAGTGTGATACATGAGACCGCACTGTTTATTGATTTTACTGTGAATGGCTTGTATGTGGTTTCTCCAGTTAAGTTTCTCATCAACAATAACGCTGAGGAATTTAGTATTTTGTTTGCGTTTGAGGACTATATTACCAAGGTACAGGGGATCCAAGTCTGGAGGTAAGTTTTTCCTTGTGTGAAAGATCGTGTTGTGGGTTTTCTCAAGGTTTAAGATCAGTTTATTACTTATTACCCAGGTCCCGACTTTAGTTAATTCAGTGTTCATAGTTCTCATCAAGGAATGGAGGTCTGAGTTGCTGGCATAGAGATTACTAACGTCTGCAAATGAGTTGTATTTTATGAGTGAGCTGGAGTGGACTATGTCGTTTATGTACAACAAAAACAGTACTGGACCGAGAATGGAACCTTGGGGGACTCCATACAAGATTGGCGAGGAGTCAGATTGGTGGTTATTATAACAGACATACTGCATCCTTGCTGGACAGGTATGAGGTAAACCATTTGTGGGACAGGCCCCTAACGCCGTAATGTTCAAGCTTTGAAAGGAGGATGGTATGGTCGACAGTATCGAAGGCTTTAGAGAGGTCCAAGAATATACCGACTGTGAACTGACTGTCATCAAAGGAATTTAAGATGTCATTAGTAAAGGATAGCAGTGCACTCTCAGTCGACCTTCTAGCTCTAAATCCAAAATGGGAGTCTGTAAAGCTGTTATTGCGGCATTGCAGAAGGAATTTAGTTTATTACATGCTAGCTTTTCCAGTATCTTAGTCAAGGCTGGGAGGACTGATATGGGGTGATAATTCTTGAAGAGACCTTTTTATATGCCGGGTGGACTTTAGCAATTTTCAGTTTATCAGGAAAGACACCACTAGTGAAGGAGGAGTTACAAATGTGGAGGAGAACAGGTAGTAATAAGTGGGCCACTTTCTTAATGATGCTCATTGGTATATTGTCTTCGCCTGCTGCTGCATCTTTGGACATTTTTATGATGGCCAGTAATTCATCTGCTGTGACAGGGGATAAGAATAGCTCATTTTGCTGTCTGTTTTGCAGGTAGGCTCTAAATTCCTCATGGTGATCAGGGATGCTCTCTGCAAGATTTTTGCCAACATTAATAAAATATTCATTGAAGTGGTTGGCAATGGGGGAGGGTTCCGTTACAACTGAATCGTTTATCATAAAAGCTGAGTGGGGGACTGTAAGGCTGAGTGTTCCTGTTCTGAATAGAATTTATGACATTCCAGGTTTTCTTACTGTCGCCTGATGCTGACTGGAGCTTATTTGTAGAATAGTTACGTCTGGCATTTCTAACTGCTTGGGTTACTCTATTTCTGATACTTCGGTAAGCATCACCGAAAATTATGGGTCTTTTTGCAAATTTCCTTTGGAGTTTGTGTTTTTCCTTTATCATTATCTTAATTTCGCTGGTGATATAGGGTTTGGAAATGGATGCAGTTTTCACTGACTTAGTCTTGAGCGGGAAGCATTTATCAAAGCAAGCATTGAAGATGCAAGAGAAGTTACAGCTGTTCACGTCAGGGTTGTTGGAGGCATAGACGAGATCCCAGTTAGCATTCATTAGGTTGTTTTCAAAAAGGAGCATGTTGTCGGTGCAGTAGTCTCTGTATTGAATTGAGACTCAACTAGACCTTTCAGGTCTTGTGGCTGTTTTATACATGGCAAAAACTGGAAAGTGATCTGAGATATTGCTATAAATAATTCCACTTGCAAGGTTGTTAGGAGTGTTGTTAGTCCAGATATGATCTATCACAGTGGCAGAGGTGGCAGTTACTCTAGTGGGTTTGGTTATAGTGTTGAAAAAGAATTTAGAATGACAGGTAGCAAGAAGGTCTAATACTGAGGTGTCGGTTTCTGATTTTAATAGATCAAGGTTGAAATCTCCTGTAATGTAGCAATGTTTCCTCTCTGAACTTATGACAGTGATAAGCTCCGATAATTTATCAAGAAAATTCCTTACAGTAGTGTGGGGTCTTCTGTAGAATAATCCTACTAGGCTATTTCGTGTGTCGTTGCGTAATTCAATGAAAACACTCTCCATGTACTCCTCCTGAACCTTTAAATCATCTCTTACAGAAGTGTTAATACTTGATACCAACATATAGGGAGACACCACCACTGTGTCGTGACGTGTTGACGCAGTGTCTTATTATAATTAGGAATGTTATACAAATCTGTGGGCAATAGAAGATAAACACTCATCTAAAAAGGTATCGAGATGACGGGGAATACTGCTGATGTTATGGCTAATCAAGGAGAAGGAATGAGGTAGTAGGAGACTAGAACTAAACCCGGGGGAGTCAGGAAAGTAATAGTTACAGTTTGGGTTGGTGTAACCCAGTGAGTTTTGTAGAAAAACATCAGGATCGATATGAGGGAGTATTGTCCACAGAGATACAGTTAGCTTACTACATGCAGTCAATCATAACACTTAGGTGACGTCCTAATTTCGCTTACACTCTTAGTACTTCATCTCAATACGTGTGGTGTAATGTACTGACAACAACACTCCAGTATATGTGACGGGAAATAGGTTGTTATCGAGGAGCTGTGGGCGTGGTTGGGTGGGCATGAGTGGGTGATTAATTATTGGCGTGGGTGGATGATTATGGGTATGGGTGGATGATAGGCGTGGGTAGATGGTCATGGACGTGGGTAGGCAGTTTTGGGGAATCCATGACAAAACCCCAACGGACAAAACCCAACAGTTTTCTACCGACCGACCGTCAGACAGACAAAGCGACATGAAGAAGCACCTAAAGTAACCTAACATAAACGTGTTTTATTTTATATTTTATATATGAGACTGGGGTTTTGCCCGCACACCGTTTTGGGCGTAGGTGGGTAGTTCTGGGCGTGGGTGGCAGGTTATGGGCTTGGTTGGATATTTATGGACGTAGGTGGGTGGTTAAAGGGCATGGGTGAATATTTTTGGGCGTGGGTGAATGGTTAAGAGCGTGGTTGGATATGTATAGATATGGGTGGTTATGGACGTGGGTGGTCGGTGATGGGCGTGGGTGGGTGGTTATGGGCGTGTTTAACTATGACAACAGATGGATGTTTCACTACAGACGGTGACGAGCCAAGAGAGATATCAGCGAGACAGTCAACTCTATGACCAACACAAGGGAGAGATGTCTTGGGGTCGCCAGAGAACATCAAGGGTTATCACATCTACCGTTTATCAGTTTCCAAACAGCCTCCCCCGACACTGTCAGGAGATACAGAGCATACGTCTTCAACACCAGTGGAATAATGATGAGTTTTCCTTTAAATAGCTAGTTTTAAGGTGCAGTTTTATACCTAGTCAGTTCTTTACTAAACGCTGTTGTGACCTGAAGTATCATTTATGACGCTGTGCTGTACCTTACCCGGTCTCTCTGGTATCTGGGAGAGCCAATACTGTATATAGCCATCTAAAAATTACGTCGGAAAGTGAGGTTCTACAGTGCAGGGTGATCGTACTGACTGGAATAAGACCACTGGTAACCACGGTGTAGTGTTTAAAATTTGAATCAAATCCGTAAGATGTTATTCTCGCCAGTTCAGCAGAGACATTGACCGTAAACAGTGAGGACAGCAACTTATATATGCTGGGTATAAAAGGAAGCTATGAGAGACAGGTCAGCTCCGTCACATAATTTATAAATAATAATATGCACGGCCAGATTTTCGTCAGCAAGAAGGTATTTGAAGATTAGATATATACCTCAATCATCACATAAGTATAACTGAAGACAATATATACCTGTTCTTGTTTGCTTCAAAGATTTACATCGTCTATAAATGTATAAACTAGGCCAGACTTCACATTACACCGTAGGAATTCTGTATCTGAGTCTGGCCCAACCATCACGCTAGCCTCATGTTATACGTTTCTTCAGTTTGGAAACTTCTTACATATTATAATTGACGTCGTTGTTTACAAAATAAGAAGGGCAAAAGTTAATTCTGAGAGGTTATTGATTACTCTTCGTATCAAGGGCGGCAAAATTTTTATCTCTTGCTGTACTTCCAGTGACGTTATAGGTCTACCCGGCCCTGACCAACCAGCAAGCATTTAACCTCTAATAGATTAAAGACCCATTAACTATTTTTTTTTATTATTCAAACTCATAAATATGAAGCCAGCACTTCTGTGAAACACTACACCGAGAAAAGAGCTTATTAATAGAACCAAACATGTGGGTCTTGAAGCTGACAGTATTAAGATGCAGTTACAAGAGCAATGAAAATTGAGCAACATTAGGCAAAATTAGTTGGAAACACTGAAGAAGAATATATTGCTACGACCATGATTGCTCCAATTTTGTTGTCAATGTGGAACCATTCGGAGCAACACAACCACACTGTTTACACGAGCCACTGAGTCACTAATTGTCGTCAGAGGAACCTGTGAAGCTTGTGGTCCTGAAAATGGATCTTAGAATTGCAACTGTTGCTTATATTATCATTCATAAACAACGCAAGAAGAAGAGACGAATGTGGATTAGACTAAAATTATCTGGAAAAGCGATATTACAATGCAGCTCTTTATATTAGGGTCACGATACTTATGATGACCAAAATCCCATATTTCAGGATGGCAATGAATACTGTTGATAAAATCTATAGTCTTTTAATTATTCCAAGGCAAGGGGAAGACTGTGCTGGCCATGATGCGAGAAAAAAATTAGCACACAGTCTCGCGCAGACTAATGATGACAACTGACGCCCTCAACAGCTCCTAACCCGGCAATATTGTCGTATTTTCCAACCTGCTAGGAACACATGTCAATACACGTCAACACACGTTTCCATTCTGAAATATGTTTAACAGTATTGACCAATAAGTAACAATACTTTCTCGATGTGGTTCATCTATGACGGGAAATATTGAGCATTGGGTTTGCTGGGCAATAATGCTGCAAGAAATTGATCGTGTAACAGCTCCTTAAATTAGATGTGTTAATCCAGAACTCCTCCTATATTCCCAGAGAGTAAAACATACACCCCGGGCCAGATCTCTATATAGAGAGGATTGTCAAGTACATTCAAGATGAACTTTGTCACCGGTTACTTCTATGAAAACATTTATCTCAGTTCCTGCATAAAGGAGGCGCACTATATAAAGCATATTAACAAGTCAATTCATAAGAGGATTCAGGTTAGGTCAGGTTCAATTTGGTTGGTTCGTGTACACGAAACTGTGCCTGCGCTACAGGTGCCCCTGGGAGCACATATTAGAGATAACCCTGAGCCAGGCCACGCTATATGCAAACTTTGTGGGTGACCCGACGCTCGTACCGTATCCCCCCCCCTCCCTTACTACTTCCTCGAATGCCGTGATACCACCTCCTACAAGTCCCCCACCCCCTCCCCAGCCGTGACAACTTAACATTATTAGAGACCTACCGCGGTTTGCTATAAACAGATGAACTGTACAGGTGATCTTCCCTATATACACTTATTCTTACGTCACCAAGTGGAGCTTGCCAACACAAGTAATGGCCCCTCAGGCACACTCGCCCGTAAATTATTTGCCAGAGAAGGCAAGCTTGAACTCCGCTGCTACCCTGTTGAGCGCTGTAAAAGCCTTTACGCTTCGCCTTGCTCAGGGTGTAAGGGGGGTACCCAATAAACTATCCTCCTCGTTGCCTGAGGAAAATCTGAAATCTGTATCGGCTTCGGAAGGACACTATGTTCCTAACGTTAACTAAACCCAAAACCGTTACCTTTCTCAAGTTAATATAACATTTACATTTAGTATGTGTAAATTTGTAGACTCTATGGCCTACATATTTCTAATAATACAAATCACATGCTAGTAACTGCGGATAAAAAAAAACATTAAATATAATACTACAATAAAATAAAGTTTCACCAGGAATATCATCCATATGTATCTATTCACACTAACTCTTAAAAAAAATGTTCTAATAATAAGAAACAGGAATTAAAAGATACATTAACTGACCCTAAAAATCAGTATTTAAAAGACAATATTTTATTATTATGTTCAACTTTGTCGGAGTTTTATTCTCTGGGGACTGTTGAAAACCTATCATGACGTCACTGCAGATGGTATCGTCAACATGTTTAACAGAATGTCGTTTGTCATGCTTACAAGATATCGGTTTGGATGTTCGTAAAAACATTCATAATAGTATAATAAAAAAAAACAATGTTTACAGACGTCGTTTTAACTCTGATGTTATTTAATTGTCAACTTTAAGTTCACAAGTCAGTGATAAAAATACAACCACAGCAGCTACAGGGTGTCTATAACTGACTGTGATAACGTCATGACTTCTTGTAGTGTTGAACTCGGCTCAGAGGTGGAGCCACTTTACATAACGATCACGGAGAAGTTATTAAATTACTAAGTCGACTGTTTTAGGTGTTATCATTATATATATATATATATATATATATATATATATATATATATATATATATATATATATATATATAGATATATATATATATATATTATAAAGTTAATACTACTAATAATAATAATTATGAATTTATGACGTACGAGTATAAATAATTACATGTGAAAAATTATAATATTCATCGATTTGTTAGCACGAACATCCAGTCCCTCGTGACACACCTTGTGGGCACCAAAACATACTTTGCTTTTCTACCAGTCACAGTATTTATCGTGCTCAGTGAAGCGTCAAACACATCAATTTCCTTTCATTATTGTTCAGAAAATTGTAAAAATATTGCCGTGGCTGCACGAACTTTAAAGAAATGTAATCTTACTGTACACTAAACTGTTCCAAATATTCAACATATTTATTCAGATCTTTAGTATTACCACATTATCATCTAATTACTCAGTATCAACATATATCATGGAGTCTTCATAGTAGATTATCTTATTCCTACGTTAAATAAACATGCCAATCAGACAAGTGAAAGAAAAGTATACTGTGTGTATCAGGAACTCCGATTGGTCAATAAATACTCAACTGTTAATTTGCTTGGCCCGTGATTAACATGACCTTTGTATAGGTGTCACCGGTTCACACTGATTAAGTTTTGTTCATGGACAGTAAAGCGTGTTCACTTAAGGTTGGGATCACCTGGGGATTAGCCCTCCCCCTCCAACTTAGTTTACCTGAAGATTAAACACCTTAACGCTACCTGAAGGGGTTAGGTTACATTGGATGGGTTGGGTTGGGTGGGCTGGGCTGGGCTGGGCTGGTTTGGTTTGGTTGGGCTGGGTTGTGTTGGGTTGGGTTGGTTTGGGTTGGGCTATGCTATGTTGGGTTGGGTTTTTGTTATGTTAGGTCAACATTAGGTTGGATGAAATAAGGCAAGGGGGGGGGGGGGGCTAGTCTTCAGGTTATCCAACGTCTGCCACAGGATTGACATAATATTTCCCATAAATAATGAAACACAACCTACATTAAACAAGCCTATCACGACTCCAATCAATTCTCCCTTATCTAATTCGTTCCAATTTTAGATGGAGATTAAAAACATTGATAATACTTCATAATTTTTAGTCTACTACTTATATTTTTTTTTCAAATGTATGTAGGAATATTAAAGGTGAGGTTAGGATAGGTTAGGTTAGGGTGACTTCTTGTCATGAGTGACTAGTTCACGGACCATCTGTAGATTCTCCCCCCCCCCAGCTTATTTCTCTTAATGATTAACCTAACCTAACCTCATCCCTCAAATACTGTTAAAGTGGATAATCTTTAGATGGGAGTAAGCTGGGGAAGGGGTAGAATTTTACAGGTGGTCCGTGAACCAGCCACCAATGCCAGGAGTCACCTGATGGCGGTGAAGGGCGACGAACTGACAATGGGGTCACGCGTCAAACCACACGTTAAATTGTCCCTAATAACAACACGCGTCTCTATGGTTGGCGGACACAGACACGAACAAAGGTTTTATGATGTTATGGTGGGGTAGAACCTGTGGCGAAATGTGACTCAAAGCCATTAACAATATGTGGTTAACGTGTGACACATTTGTCCTCATTGAGACAAGTTCAACATTGACTCGGCAAACACTTAAAAGTTGATCTAATTACGGGGTCGAAATGTCTCTAGTCCCTCCTGATCCTCAAACGCTTTGTTACATTAAAAAAAAAGTCAAACTTATATGTCAACTCAGCAACACCATGGAACAGGCGACAAATGGCACTACTGATCCGCGTCTGGACTGTCGTTCCGGGAATGTAATCTGCTCCTCCCGTTCTTTATACACGAAGACAGTAACGTAACGCCAACTTTTACAGCCCCTCAGCTCTAAAGTTCCTGTAAAGGCGACTCGCTCTTCTCCTGTCCCAACAATCATGAACGAAGAGCTCCGAAGTTAGTGCTCGTCCAGCTGTCCCGCCTTACACTTCAATCCCATCTTTCCACCTCACGTGACCGTCCCCAACACTCTTATGCTATACTTTATAAACGATACTCAAACACGATATTTCCTAATAATAAAAGTTATATCGGCAATAGAAACTTAATTGGCAATATGCTAAACTAATATTCTTGGCATAATTAAAGAAACGTCTACCTTGTAACAACATTCTCCCTGTTGCTTACCTTATCCACTGCTGTTGGAGGCTACTCCCCACTCTTGAGATGGCAAAGGATTTTGTTCTCGTAAATGACACCTTGTTCAATTTACAAAATGAACAGCGATAGAAGTTACCACCAAGAAATCAGTTATTGCGCGAGAAAAAGCCGAGACACTCACAACACACACCAGTGCAAGACACCACAACAAAGACAATAGTATATACTAAGGAGCGCTAACTTCCAAGGATTTACAGTCACCTGTCAGCAGCGCCATCTACTGTCCAGTTTCAGCGGAGGATGCCTGACTACTCTCATAAAACACCTTGTGTAAACTTATATTCAATGAATACAGTTACTCACACGATAGCGCATATTTTGTCGGTAAAATAGTGAAACATGACAATAAAACATGGTTAATGTTTAGGCTATTTATCAGAAAGTCGATGATTTTAACAAAATCAAAGCGAAACAAGGTCTTTGTGGTATACATACCTAAACAAGTAGTGTAATTTCATAAGAAAAAGTACGAAGTGATGACAAAAAGTTAATACACGATGTATTATGATATAACAACGTTTTTCGCCCAATAAGACTGACGTTTAGACGTATATGAGAAAACTCAGCGATTTTCGTGTTACTTCAGGCAATCTAGAATCAATGTTGGAGTACAGTGGCTAAGAGGATACAGCGCTCGCAACTTCTTGTAAATTTCGAAGGTTCGATCCTAGGTGCTTCCAAAGCTACTCAAATGTAAATGGGAACTTAGCTTTACAAGTTAAGGATGTGAGGTACAGTGCTGGCTACGCTGTCTCCTTGCGTGCTGAAGGCTGTACCGTAATATTAAACAACATCTTCCCTTGAAGAGGGTCGTCGTGTTTCAACCCGAGTTTTAAACTAACTGAGTCCTGAGGGACACCGCAGTACAGTACTTAACAGGGTGGTGTGGCGGTAAAATGAACTAATTCCAATATTATAAATTTATAATATTGGAATTAGTTCATTTTACCGCCACACCACCCCGTTAAGTACTGTACTGCGGTGTCCCTCAGGACTCATTTAGTTTAAAACTCGGGTTGAAACACGACGACCCTCTTCAAGGGAAGATGTTGTTTAATAATACGGGCGTTAGTATACACTGTGCTGTATCCACACTGTCCCTTGCGGGCCGGGCAGTCAGACCATATGTGACCCATGTTTATGTTATATTAATGGTTGTGTAAGCTGACTACTATTATAACGTGGACGTTTTATTACATGTTTGATGAACGAAGAATGCTTGATAGCAATACGGGTAGGGGTGGAGAGCAGTGCACCTAAGGAAATGATTGTACAGCAACGGCAGGACAAATGAACAGTTGCCAATGTGTAGGTTGTGGGAGAAATATCTATGGCTGCCATCTTTGTACCTCAACTACTGCCGAAACACACTGCGATGACGAGTAGTTCACATTACAATGGTTAGGTGGTGAGTCACCAGTTACAGGCCAGGTGGTGAGTCACTAGTTACAGGCCAGGTGGTGAGTCACTAGATACAAGCCAGGTGGTGAGTCACTAGTTACAGGCCAGGTGGTGAGTCACTAGTTACAGGCCAGGAGGTGAGTCACTAGTTACAGATCATGTGGGGAGTCAATGGTTACAGACCAGGTGGTGAGACACTGGTTACAGGCCAGGTGGCGAGTCACTGGTTACAGGTCAGGTGGTGAGTCACTGGTTACAGGCCACGTGGTGAGTCAATAGTTACAGGCCAAGTGGTGAGTCAATAGTTACAGGCCAAGTGGTGAGTCACTAGATACAGACCAGGTGGTGAGACACTGGTTACATGCCAGGTAGTGAGTCACTAGTTACAGGCCAGGTGGTGAGTCATTTGTTACAGGCCAGGTGGTGAGTCATTAGTTACAGACCAGGTGGTGAGTCACTAGTTACAGAGGATAACTACTAAGAAAAAATTGAAGTGTACATTTTTAACTCTCAACATTCCTCTTGCTTCAATCCCATCATATTCTTATGGCTTGGTCCTCTAGTTTTCACTCGGCTGTACCCTAGACAAACCCCAGCAGGCGGTAGTGTGCTAACTCCATAATATTAGGTAATGGAAATGTTGGTCTGAGGCAAGGAACACCTACACTCCAACTGAGACTACTCATTCCAGACGCCCATATACAACACTGGTAAATATATGAATAAGAAAACCCGATATAGTGATAGACGTTTGTGATTCATATATAGATATCGGGTAAAAACCAACAAACATGTTATTGCACCTTAACTGAAATAACAATCAAAGCTAATGTGACTTTTTTAACTGCATAAGGATAGCTGGAGGGGAAGGAGATATGGTATTTATCCTGTATAATGCAGAGGCTGTATAGTTTACCACATGTTAAGGCAGAAAACGAAGACAAAATATAGGTAACGAAGATATAATCATTAGCTACGTTAGTGGTCAGAGCTGGACACACCCGAGGCATGTGTGGACCGGGGCTACAGGAGTTGAGGGAGGGCGGGGAGTTGATGTAGGGCGGGGAGTTGAGGGAGGACGGGGAGTTGAGGGAGGGCGGGGAGTTGAGGGAGGGCGGGGAGTTGAGGGAGGGTGGGGAGTTGAGGGAGGGAGGGGAGTTGAGGAAAGGCGGGGAGTTGAGGGAGGGCGGGGAGTTGAGGGAAAGCGGGGAGTTGAGGGAGGGCGCGGAGTTGAGGGAGAGCGCGGAGTTGAGGGAGGGCGCGGAGTTGAGGGAGGGCGCGGAGTTGAGGGAGGACGGGGAGTTGAGGGAGGGCAGGGAGTTGAGGGAGGGCAGGGAGTTGAGGGAGGGCGCGGAGTTGAGGGAGGGCGCGGAGTTGAGGGAGGGAGGGGAGTTGAGGGAGGGCGGGGAGTTGAGGGAGGGCGGGGAGTTGAGGGAGGGCGGGGAGTTGAGGGAGGGCGGGGAGTTGAGGGAGGGCGGGGAGGGGAGGGAGGGGAGTTGAGGGAGGGAGGGGAGTTGAGGGAGGGCGGGGAGTTGAGGGAGGGCGGGGAGTTGAGGGAGGACGGGGAGTTGAGGGAGGACGGGGAGTTGAGGGAGGACGAGGAGTTGAGGGAGGGAGGGGAGTTGAGGGAGGGAGGGGAGTTGAGGGAGGGAGGGGAGTTGAGGGAAGGCGGGGAGTTGAGGGAGGGTGGGGAGTTGAGGGAAGAAAGGGGAGTTGAGGGAGGGTGGGGAGTTGAGGGAGGAAAGGGGAGTTGAGGGAGGGTGGGGAGTTGAGGGAGGAAAGGGGAGTTGAGGGAGGGTGGGGAGTTGAGGGAGGAAAGGGGAGTTGAGGGAGGGCGGGGAGTTGAGGGAGGGCGGGGAGTTGAGGGAGGGAGGGGAGTTGAGGGAGGACGGGGAGTTGAGGGAGGGCAGGGAGTTGAGGGAGGGCGGGGAGTTGAGGGAGGACGGGGAGTTGAGGGAGGGTGGAGAGTTGTGGGAGGGAGGGGGGTTGAGGGAGGGAAGGGAGTTGAGGGAGGGAGGAGAATTGAGGGAGGGCGCGGAGTTGAGGGAGGGCGGGGAGTTGATGGAGGGCGGGGAGTTGAGGGAGGGCGGGGAGTTGAGGGAGGGCGGGGAGTTGAGGGAGGGCGGGGAGTTGAGGGAGGGCGGGGAGTTCAGGGAGGGTGGGAGTTGAGGGAGGGCGGGGAGTTGAGGGAGGGTGGTGAGTTAAGGGAGTGCGGGGAGTTGAGGGAGGGCGGGGAGTTGAGGGAGGGCGGGGAGTTGAGGGAGGGAGGGGGGTTGAGGGAGGGAGGGGAGTTGAGGGAGGGAGGGGAGTTGAGGGAGGGAGGGGGTTGAGGGAGGGAGGGGAGTTGAGGGAGGGAGGGGGGTTGAGGGAGGGTGGTGAGTTGAGGGAGGGCGGGGAGTTGAGGGAGGGCGGGGAGTTGAGGGAGGGCGGGGAGTTGAGGGAGGGCGGGGAGTTAAGGGAGGGCGGGGAGTTGAGGGAGGACGGGGAGTTGAGGGTGGACGGGGAGTTGAGGGAGGGCGCAGAGTTGAGGGAGGACGGGGAGTTGAGGGAGGGAGGAGAGTTGATGTAGGGCGGGGAGTTGAGGGAGGGTGGGGAGTTGAGGGAGGGCGCGGAGTTGAGGGAGGGAGGGGAGTTGAGGGAGGAAAGGGGAGTTGAGGGAGGGTGGGGAGTTGAGGGAGGGAGGGGAGTTGAGGGAGGGTGGTGAGTTAAGGGAGGGTGGGGAGTTGAGGGAGGACGAGGAGTTGAGGGAGGGCGGGGAGTTGAGGGAGGGCGGGGAGTTGAGGGAGGGCGGGGAGTTGAGGGAGGGAGGGGAGTTGAGGGAGGGAGGGGAGTTGAGGGAGGGTGGGGAGTTGAGGGAGGGTGGGGAGTTGAGGGAGGGTGGGGAGTTGAGGGAGGACGGGGAGTTGAGGGAGGACGGGGAGTTGAGGGAGGGCGGGGAGTTGAGGGAGGGCGGGGAGTTGAGGGATGGCGGGGAGTTGAGGGAGGGAGGGGAGTTGAGGGAGGACGGGGAGTTGAGGGATGGCAGGGAGTTGAGGGAGGGCAGGGAGTTGAGGGAGGACGGGGAGTTGAGGGAGGGTGGAGAGTTGAGGGAGGGAGGGGGGTTGAGGGAGGGAGGGGAGTTGAGGGAGGGAGGAGAGTTGAGGGAGGGCGCGGAGTTGAGGGAGGGCGCGGAGTTGATGGAGGGCGGGGAGTTGAGGGAGGGCGGGGAGTTGAGGGAGGGCGGGGAGTTGAGGGAGGGCGGGGAGTTGAGGGAGGGTGGTGAGTTGAGGGAGGGCGGGGAGTTGAGGGAGGGTGGTGAGTTGAGGGAGGGCGGGGAGTTGAGGGAGGGTGGTGAGTTAAGGGAGTGCGGGGAGTTGAGGGAGGGCGGGGAGTTGAGGGAGGGCGGGGAGTTGAGGGAGGGAGGGGGGTTGAGTGAGGGAGGGGGGTTGAGGGAGGGTGGTGAGTTAAGGGAGGGCGGGGAGTTGAGGGAGGGCGAGGAGTTGAGGGAGGGAGGGGGGTTGAGGGAGGGAGGGGGGTTGAGGGAGGGAGGGGAGTTGAGGGAGGGAGGGGGTTGAGGGAGGGAGGGGAGTTGAGGGAGGGAGGGGGGGCTGAGGGAGGGTGGTGAGTTGAGGGAGGGCGGGGAGTTGAGGGAGGGCGGGGAGTGGAGGGAGGGCGGGGAGTTGAGGGAGGGCGGGGAGTTGAGGGAGGGCGGGGAGTTGAGGGAGGGCGGGGAGTTGAGGGAGGGCGGGGAGTTGAGGGAGGGAGCGGAGTTGAGGGAGGGAGGGGAGTTGAGGGAAGGCGGGGAGTTGAGGGAGGGCGGGGAGTTGAGGGAAAGCGGGGAGTTGAGGGAGGGCGCGGAGTTGAGGGAGAGCGCGGAGTTGAGGGAGGGCGCGGAGTTGAGGGAGGGCGCGGAGTTGAGGGAGGACGGGGAGTTGAGGGAGGGAGGAGAGTTGAGGGAGGGCAGGGAGTTGAGGGAGGGCAGGGAGTTGAGGGAGGGCAGGGAGTTGAGGGAGGGCGGGAGTTGAGGGAGGGCGCGGAGTTGAGGGAGGGAGGGGAGTTGAGGGAGGGCGGGGAGTTGAGGGAGGGCGGGGAGTTGAGGGAGGGCGGGGAGTTGAGGGAGGGCGGGGAGTTGAGGGAGGGCGGGGAGTTGAGGGAGGGCGGGGAGTTGAGGGAGGGAGGTGAGTTGAGGGAGGGCGGGGAGTTGAGGGAGGGCGGGGAGTTGAGGGAGGACGGGGAGTTGAGGGAGGACGGGGAGTTGAGGGAGGGAGGGGAGTTGAGGGAGGGAGGGGAGTTGAGGGAGGGAGGGGAGTTGAGGGAGGGAGGGGAGTTGAGGGAGGGAGGGGAGTTGAGGGAAGGCGGGGAGCTGAGGGAGGCGGGGAGTTGAGGGAGGGCGGGGAGTTGAGGGAGGGCGGGGAGTTGAGGGAGGGCGGGGAGTTGAGGGGGGCGGGGAGTTGAGGGAGGGCGGGGAGTAGAGGGGGGGGGAGTGAGGGAGGCGAGGAGTTGAGGGTGGGCGGGGAGTTGAGGGAAGGTGGGGAGTTGAGGGAGGGTGGGGAGTTGAGGGAGGGTGGGGAGTTGAGGGAGGGAGGGGAGTTGAGGGAGGGTGGGGAGTTGAGGGAGGGCGGGGAGTTGAGGGAGGGCGGGGAGTTGAGGGAGGACGAGGAGTTGAGGGAGGGCGGGGAGTTGAGGGAGGGCGGGGAGTTGAGGGAGGACGGGGAGTTGAGGGAGGACGAGGAGTTGAGGGAGGGTGGGGAGTTGAGGGAGGGTGGGGAGTTGAGGGAGGGAGGGGAGTTGAGGGAGGGTGGGGAGTTGAGGGAGGGCGGGGAGTTGAGGGAGGGTGGGGAGTTGAGGGACGAAAGGGGAGTTGAGGGAGGGTGGGGAGTTGAGGGAAGAAAGGGGAGTTGAGGGAGGGTGGGGAGTTGAGGGAGGAAAGGGGAGTTGAGGGAGGGCGGGGAGTTGAGGGAGGGCGGGGAGTTGAGGGAGGGCGGGGAGTTGAGGGAGGACGAGGAGTTGAGGGAGGGCGGGGAGTTGAGGGAGGGCGGGGAGTTGAGGGAGGGCGGGGAGTTGAGGGAGGGAGGGGAGTTGAGGGAGGGAGGGGAGTTGAGGGAGGGTGGGGAGTTGAGGGAGGAAGGGGAGTTGAGGGAGGGTGGGGAGTTGAGGGAGGAAAGGGGAGTTGAGGGAGGGTGGGGAGTTGAGGGAGGACGGGGAGTTGAGGGAGGACGGGGAGTTGAGGGAGGGCGGGGAGTTGAGGGAGGGCGGGGAGTTGAGGGAGGGCGGAGAGTTGAGGGATGGCGGGGAGTTGAGGGAGGGAGGGGAGTTGAGGGAGGGCGGGGAGTTGAGGGAGGACGGGGAGTTGAGGGAGGGTGGAGAGTTGTGGGAGGGAGGGGAGTTGAGGGAGGGAGGGGAGTTGAGGGAGGGAGGGGAGTTGAGGGAAGGCGGGGAGCTGAGGGAGGCGGGGAGTTGAGGGAGGGCGGGGAGTTGAGGGAGGGCGGGGAGTTGAGGGGGGCGGGGAGTTGAGGGAGGGCGGGGAGTTGAGGGATGGCGGGGAGTTGAGGGAGGGAGGGGGTTGAGGGAGGAGGGGGGTTGAGGGAGGGAGGGGAGTGAGGGAGGGAGGGGGTGAGGGAGGGAGGGGAGTTGAGGGAGGGCGGGGAGTTGAGGGAGGGCGGGGAGTTGAGGGAGGGCGGGGAGTTGAGGGAGGGAGGGGAGTTGAGGGAGGGAGGGGCGTGGAGGGAGGGGCGGGCGTTGTGGGAGGGAGGGGAGTTGAGGGAGGGAGGGGGTTGAGGGAGGGAGGGGAGTTGAGGGAGGGAGGGGGGGTTGAGGGAGGGGGGGAGTTGTGGGTGGGCGGGGAGTTGAGGGAGGGCGGGGAGTTGAGGGAGGGCGGGGAGTGAGGGAGGGGGGGAGTGAGGGAGGGGGGGAGGTGAGGGAGGGAGGGGAGGTGAGGGAGGGAGGGGAGTGAGGGAGGGGGAGAGTTGAGGGAGGGAGGGGAGTGAGGGAGGGGGGAGTTGAGGGAGGGCGGGGAGTTGAGGGAGGGGGGGGAGTTGAGGGAGGGAGGGGAGTTGAGGGAGGGAGGGGAGTTGAGGGAGGGGGGGAGTTGAGGGAGGGGGGGAGTTGAGGGAGGGGGGGAGTTGAGGGAGGGGGGGAGTTGAGGGAGGGCGGGGAGTTGAGGGAGGGCGGGGAGTTGAGGGAGGGGGGGAGTGAGGGAGGGAGGGGAGTTGAGGGAGGGAGGGGAGTGAGGGAGGGGGGGAGTTGAGGGAGGGGGGGAGTTGAGGGAGGAGGGGAGTGAGGGAGGGGGGGAGTGAGGGAGGGGGGAGTTGAGGGAGGAGGGGAGTGAGGGAGGGCGGGGAGTTGAGGGAGGGGGGGAGTGAGGGATGGCGGGGAGTTGAGGGAGGGAGGGGAGTGAGGGAGGACGGGGAGTGAGGGAGGGCAGGGAGGTGAGGGAGGGAGGGAGTTGAGGGAGGAGGGGAGTGAGGGAGGGGGGAGTGAGGGAGGGGGGTGAGGGAGGGAGGGGAGTTGAGGGAGGGAGGAGAGTGAGGGAGGGCGGGGAGTGAGGGAGGGGCGGAGTGAGGGAGGACGGGGAGTGGAGGGAGGGAGGAGAGTTGAGGGAGGGCGGGGAGTTGAGGGAGGGGGGGGAGTTGAGGGAGGGCGGGGAGTTGAGGGAGGGTGGGAGTTGAGGGAGGGCGGGGAGTTGAGGGAGGGTGGGGAGTGAGGGAGGCGGGGAGTTGAGGGAGGGGGGGAGTTGAGGGAGGGCGGGGAGTTGAGGGAGGGAGGGGGGTGAGGGAGGGAGGGGGGTTGAGGGAGGGGGGGGTGAGGGAGGGAGGGGGGGAGGGGAGGGGAGGAGGGGAGGGAGGGAGGGGGGGTGAGGGAGGGAGGGGGGTGAGGGAGGGAGGGGGGTTGAGGGAGGGCGGGGAGTTGAGGGAGGGCGGGGAGTTGAGGGAGGGCGGGGAGTTGAGGGAGGGCGGGGAGTGAGGGAGGGCGGGGAGTTGAGGGAGGACGGGGAGTTGAGGGGGACGGGGAGTTGAGGGAGGGCGGAGAGTGAGGGAGGACGGGGAGTGAGGGAGGGAGGAGAGTGAGGTAGGGCGGGGAGTTGAGGGAGGGTGGGGAGTTGAGGGAGGGCGGGAGTTGAGGGAGGGAGGGGAGTTGAGGGAGGAAGGGGAGTTGAGGGAGGGGGGGAGTTGAGGGAGGGAGGGGAGTTGAGGGAGGGGGGAGTGAGGGAGGGCGGGGAGTTGAGGGAGGACGGGGAGTTGAGGGAGGGTGGAGAGTTGTGGGAGGGAGGGGAGTTGAGGGAGGGAGGGGAGTTGAGGGAGGGAGGGGAGTTGAGGGAAGGCGGGGAGCTGAGGGAGGCGGGGAGTTGAGGGAGGGCGGGGAGTTGAGGGAGGGCGGGGAGTTGAGGGAGGGCGGGGAGTTGAGGGGGGCGGGGAGTTGAGGGAGGGCGGGGAGTTGAGGGAGGGCGGGGAGTTGAGGGAGGGAGGGGGGTGAGGGGGGAGGGGGTTGAGGGAGGGAGGGGAGTTGGGGAGGGAGGGGGTGAGGGAGGGGGGAGTTGAGGGAGGGCGGGGAGTGAGGGAGGGCGGGGAGTGAGGGAGGGAGGGGGGTGAGGGAGGGAGGGGGGTGAGGGAGGGAGGGGGTTGAGGGAGGGAGGGGGTGAGGGAGGGAGGGGAGTTGAGGGAGGGAGGGGGGGTGAGGGAGGGTGGTGAGTTGAGGGAGGGCGGGGAGTTGAGGGAGGGCGGGGAGTTGAGGGAGGGCGGGGAGTTGAGGGAGGGCGGGGAGTTAAGGGAGGCCGGGGAGATGAGGGAGGACGGGCAGTGAGGGTGGACGGGGAGTTGAGGGAGGGCGCAGAGTTGAGGGAGGACGGGGAGTTGAGGGAGGGAGGAGAGTTGATGTAGGGCGGGGAGTTGAGGGAGGGTGGGGAGTTGAGGGAGGGCGCGGAGTTGAGGGAGGGAGGGGAGTTGAGGGAGGAAAGGGGAGTTGAGGGAGGGTGGGGAGTGTGAGGGAGGGAGGGGAGTTGAGGGAGGGTGGTGAGTTAAGGGAGGGTGGGGAGTTGAGGGAGGACGAGGAGTTGAGGGAGGGCGGGGAGTTGAGGGAGGGCGGGGAGTTGAGGGAGGGCGGGGAGTTGAGGGAGGGAGGGGAGTTGAGGGAGGGAGGGGAGTTGAGGGAGGGTGGGGAGTTGAGGGAAGAAAGGGGAGTTGAGGGAGGGTGGGGAGTTGAGGGAGGGTGGGGAGTTGAGGGAGGACGGGGAGTTGAGGGAGGACGGGGAGTTGAGGGAGGGCGGGGAGTTGAGGGAGGGCGGGGAGTTGAGGGATGGCGGGGAGTTGAGGGAGGGAGGGGAGTTGAGGGAGGACGGGGAGTTGAGGGATGGCAGGGAGTTGAGGGAGGGCAGGGAGTTGAGGGAGGACGGGGAGTTGAGGGAGGGTGGAGAGTTGAGGGAGGGGGGTTGAGGGAGGGAGGGGAGTTGAGGGAGGGAGGAGAGTTGAGGGAGGGCGCGGAGTTGAGGGAGGGCGCGGAGTTGAGGGAGGGCGGGGAGTTGAGGGAGGGCGGGGAGTTGAGGGAGGGCGGGGAGTTGAGGGAGGGCGGGGAGTTGAGGGAGGGTGGTGAGTTGAGGGAGGGCGGGGAGTTGAGGGAGGGTGGTGAGTTGAGGGAGGGCGGGGAGTTGAGGGAGGGTGGTGAGTTAAGGGAGTGCGGGGAGTTGAGGGAGGGCGGGGAGTTGAGGGAGGGCGGGGAGTTGAGGGAGGGGGGTTGAGTGAGGGAGGGGGGTTGAGGGAGGGTGGTGAGTTAAGGGAGGGCGGGGAGTTGAGGGAGGGCGAGGAGTTGAGGGAGGGAGGGGGGTTGAGGGAGGGAGGGGGGTTGAGGGAGGGCGGGGGGTTGAGGGAGGGCGGGGAGTTGAGGGAGGGGGGGAGTGAGGGAGGGCGGGGAGTTGAGGGAGGGCGGGGAGTTAAGGGAGGGCGGGGAGTTGAGGGAGGACGGGGAGTTGAGGGTGGACGGGGAGTTGAGGGAGGGCGCAGAGTTGAGGGAGAACGGGGAGTTGAGGGAGGGAGGAGAGTTGATGTAGGGCGGGGAGTTGAGGGAGGGTGGGGAGTTGAGGGAGGGCGCGGAGTTGAGGGAGGGAGGGGAGTTGAGGGAGGAAAGGGGAGTTGAGGGAGGGTGGGGAGTTGAGGGAGGGAGGGGAGTTGAGGGAGGGAGGGGAGTTAAGGGAGGGTGGGGAGTTGAGGGATGGCGGGGAGTTGAGGGAGGGTGGTGAGTTAAGGGAGGGAGGGGGGTTGAGGGAGGGAGGGGAGTTGAGGGAGGGAGGGGAGTTGAGGGAGGGAGGGGAGTTGAGGGAGGGCGAGGAGTTGAGGGAGGGAGGGGAGTTGAGGGAGGGAGGGGAGTTGAGGGAGGGAGGGAGGGAGGGAAGTTGAGGGAGGGCGGGGAGTTGAGGGAGGGCGGGGAGTTGAGTGAGGACGGGAAGTTGAGGGAATCGAGGGAGCGGAGGAAGGGTGTGGGGAGCGGGAAACAGCTGATAAGGAGCAAGGTAAAGCCTCCCCAGAATGATTCTTTCGAGGAGCCGGAAAAATTTATCTTTCAGTAAGTCATTCAGCTGACAGTCATGGAAGGAGTTCACAGAGATGAATGACTTAACATGAAAAAAACAAAACTATTACCAGAGAAATGAAGGCCCGGTCACCCGAGTGCGTAGAGAACATTGGTATTGAAACAGTTTATTTAGCCAGAAAAACACAGACACAGTCTAAAAAATTAATATTATTAACATCGCTGAGCCAGTTGAGAGCCTGAGCTCATTTGTAGGCACCTGATATGTACTGTACATTTATCTCAAGGAAGTATTATGTACCATTTAGTAACATCTGGAATCGTAAGCATAGCATGGTGGTAAAAAAGAACATATCAGAATGTTACCACGATTATCACTTCGATATTTATTTATTTGATTTATTTTACTTTATTTTTTATTATACTAAAAGTATATACACACTTTACAGTGGAGTTTATATGCATAAATATGATAAGGGAGGTAAGCAGTACAACATGGGTTGTATTAAGGTTGAACAAGAGGACAGAGCTGTCAGTATCATGTCAAGTTTGCAAATATATTTATTACAATGGTAATTTCTATCTATCTACAATTCTACATGATAATTTCTGATAAAACGGTTTTGGTGGAACAATAAAAGCAGGAATATAAAGTAGGTATTAAAAAATATATAAATACTTAGACAATATATATTTTTTAAGAGATGATCTAAAGGAAGGGAACGTCCTCTTTGCTCGGATGGGTGGGGGTAAGTTGTTCCATTAGTAAACATGATGGCCCAGAGTGTGACCAAACAGTACCCACACCCATAAACACCTGGTTGTGAAAGTGGGTCCTCGATGTCCGACTGCCCGTTACGAGTAGTACAGAGTCTGCAAAATGAACGTTTTCAGTCCAGAAGGTGGCCGGGACTTCACTTGTACCCATTCACTGCTGGGTGGGTGTGGTGTACTCTGGGAGCAAATCATTGACCCTGTACAGTCATGGAGGATGCAGGAATATAACCCTTACGTTACATTAGCGGGCCATAAAAGATAAATACGAGTATATAAGCCACACTGCTGATGAAATTACCCACGAGAGAGATAGTTGTTAGTTCTTTATTGTGATGATCCCAAGACTTTACTCTCTTAATAACTCTTAGCAATTTAAAAAAAAATATGACCTGCAGCATCTTGGAAATGTGTCAAAACTGTCTGGTATAAAACCCAATTTTATTCCACTAGCATTCACAGAACTCACTAACAATCACTTTTCATGTTGAAGTGACATAGTGAACATTTTTTTAAAAGTTAAGTGCATAAGTTTGTCTTATACTTTTTATGACACAATGGAGTTCTGTAAATGGAAAATGTACACACAGAAGTACAATAAACTTAACCACTTCAAGAGATATATTACTTAACTTTTTGTCTTGTCGACACGACTGGACCAGAGTTTGGAATCTGTCCCGAAACTTTTCCCATAAAGAGTTTCCAGCCTCTGTAGCTCCTTATTATATAACACACGAATTAAAACCAGTGTTTTTCATTACCAGTACGTCAACCACATTATTCTAACTTCTTTATTGTGTATCGTGTAAGTAAAATTAACATTATCAATAACACAAATACTACAGGTTTGTATGTTGGTGTGTGCGAACATGCGTGTGTTGCTCGTGTATATTGTTAGTGTGTAATTTGATTGTATGAGCGTATGTATACTTTTTGTGGCGACTTGTTTGTTTGTGTCTTGTTTATGCAAGTGATTTTTAATGATGCGTGTGTGTGTGTAGATATGTAAAAAGACCCTCGAAAACAGGTTGACCGATTATCATAAATTTCGTAGACAGGTCGGATGATAACGAGGGTAGAAGCGATGTAATTGTGGAGAAAGTACTGTACCCAAAGGTCAGAGGTCATGAATATTACCGTGTGGAGAGCGGGGTTGTGTGTACTCTCCTGAGGTCATTTTAGCGTTATTCATTCCTGATTAAATTCTTTCAAGACAGGGGACGTGTTTGGTGACTAATATAACTCTGAAAAAGGTAAAACAGGTAAAATACAAACCAATGTATTGTTTTATAAGCAACTACCGAATTACAGTCCAAATCATTGTTTCAAGTTTCTTAAGACGATTTAAAGACTCGTGATTATATAATAGTAATTTTATTGCCGCGTTAAGAAGAGATAATAATCCTGAAGAAAATGATAAACCCGGACCAGTATATAAAGAAACACTAATGGCCCAGACTCGTGACGGAAGTATGTGGCCCTTACACCCTTAATGCATGAGTCATAAAGGCAAGCACGAACTCCGCATGCTACCCAGCTGGGCGCTGTATAAGTTTTTGCGCTTCACCTTAAAAATAATAATAATAATAATAATTAACGGTTTATTGAAAGAGCATGGCAGCCGGAAGGCTGAAAATATACAATTACATAATCGGGGAATGGGTCTCTTGATTTACAAATGATGTACAAGTAACATAAGTGATACAAATATGATATATAATAATTAGGTGTTGATAATTTTTACAATGGTTGGGACTGGGCTGTTCTTGTAGCAATCAGTTCGTGCTCGTATGGGCTGGATGCGGTTGGGCAGGTGTGTGGCCACGTGGCCAGGACAGTAGCTTGGGGCAATGCAGGTGTGCTCCATTCTTCAGGTTAGGTCAGGTGAAGCCGTGAGGTCAGGTCAGGTTAGGTCAGATCCAGCCACAATCAGTATTGCTGTGTTTTTGTGCTTTTCCTTCGAGTTGAAATTGCCACTTTTGTATATCACTTGTGGGTTGATCGTCAATCCTTGCACTGTACTGTTGGTGTGAGGATGTTGATAAATCCAGATGGGAAGGCGGAGATGGGGGAGGGGACGGCCCGACAGACCGGGCTGGCAGCTGTCTCCATGATCAAGAGACCACGGCCGCGTTAGCGGGCAGCGCCGACTACACACGTCCTTACCCTATGAAGGCTGTAAGGGGGTGCCCAATAAACTAGCCTCCTCGCGGGGCAAAAAAATAAAAAATTCTACGTGACCTTGAGATGTGAAGGTCAAATTATGGGGTGGTGGAGAGGTGACCAGTGACCTACGTAACCTTGGTATGTGAAGGTCATGGTAAAAGCAAAATACTATCATGTACACGTCAACAGTGCTCATCTGTCCACAAAGTGATAGTATCAGCGTGACGGATGAGCAGACTCTCGGCCACACTACCCAGAGGAACACATTGTCTCGCTGGTTGCTTATCACGCGGGATGTAAGAAGCTGAACTTTCGTAAACATGGCCAGTTATGTGATGCTCCTCTACCTCCCTCACTCCTCTCAGTCATTATGTCTTATTATTAACCAAAAATGAATCACCTGAATATTAAACACCCTGGATTAGTTCTCCCGAAGATCAACCATCCTAACGCTAACCTAACCTACCTTAACCTAACCTAACCTAACCTACCTTAACCTCTCCCTTATATAGCGTTAGAGTGGATAATCTCCAAGGCGAAACAAGCCGAGTTATCTAATCCTCAGATGAACTAAGACGGTAATAAACTAATAATAAAACCTGGACTCCCGTTTAATATCTACACTCAGTTCAGGTAAGGGACTATGAATATTTCCCCACAACCAAGTAAATATCCTCAACATACACACTCTCCTGGTTCCTCTCTATCTACCTTGAAACACACACACACACACACACACACACACACACACGTACGTCAAGACAGTGTTGCTTATGCATCCACTAGTGGGGTAAATACTATGTGTACTATGTGTGAAGGGTCGATATACTCTGAGACGGTGTGTTGTAGCTAGAGCAAGGGAGTGGAGGGAGGGAGTGGAGAGAGTGGGGGGTGGGAGTGGAGGGAGGGAGTGGAGTGGGGGGGGGGAGAGTGCGGGGGGATAGATCCGGGTCAAGCAACAAAGGGGAAAAAGTAAATTGGAAGGAGGAAAGAATGAGGAAGGAAGGCAGGCAAGAAGGAAAAAAGAAAGGACGTAACGATGGAAAAAAAGGAAAAAAGAAAGAAAGGAGAAAAAAAGACGGAACGAAAGAAAAAAGGAAGGAAGGAAGGAAGGAAGAGGGAAGGAGTGAGAAAGGAGAAAAATAGAGGAAGGGGGGAGGAGGGGGGAGGGAGGGAGACCGGAGCAAAGAGATAGGAAGCCGGAGAGAGAGAGAGAGAGAGAGAGAGAGAGTATAAAGATGGAGTGAGAGAGAAATAAGAAACGCTAAGAGTAGAGTGAGTCAAGATGAAGACGAGGAGGACGAAGGGGAAGAGGGAGGAATAGTGTGGGAGAAAAACATCTGACCTAACTAAGCCAGGGAGACGGAAGAAGCAGCCAGCGGAAGGACCTCGGTGCTGGGGGAGGAGGGGGGGGGGGTCTTTGAGATCACTGTAGCGGCAAATAGGAGGGAAGAAGGGGCGATCTCCAGGGGCTCGGGGATAAGGGTGCCACCTGGGTTTTATGCTGATGTGCCTTATCCCGTGGTAGGCCCCGCAGCCCGTGAACGACACCAGGCATAGCAGATTAAAACTTTTTTCTTCTCCGATGGCAGCACAGAAGAGACCAGCCCTAAGATTCATCGTACGTTCTTCATCCTCATTACACTCAAACAACCAACATCTTATTTTCTTACACTTAAAATTTTTTTGTTTCTTATACACGTATACAATCTTACCACATACTCGTTCACGTCTCATTCCTCTATTATGTTTATATAAATAGATTGTCTTATGTTTACTGTTACCATTGCACATAAACATATCTAGTGTTTCATTATAAGTTCGAATACTTGATATAATTTCAGTTTTTAAGTCACATAAGTTACGTAATATAAGATAATATGAAAGGACAAGACATCTCTTTAACTGCTTGAATACGATGACTTAAGTCAATTATGATACAGTTGTGTGTTGGCAGGGAACAGTAATGCTCTGGTGTATCTCAGGGAAGGTGAATTACAATGTATTTTTACAAGTTATCTTCTCTTTAGGGAAACACACTATCAAATTAGAGAATACTTTTCAGAGTTTAAAGGCAAAGCAGTATATATATGTTTTAAGAAAATAGTAAGAACATACTAGTATCAAACTTCTGCAAGGCATGACCCCATTTATCTCAGCCCGGAGGCATTTTGCCGACGAAACTTTGGCAAGAAATCCTACACCATGGCGCCACCATCCACGACCACCGCCTCCACCTCACACCTCCATCTTTACGAGTTTTTCTTACACCAAGCTGAAAAGGAAGCTTCACTCAACATGTCAACAAGGACACAGATGCTACCCTTAACTATGTGTGCTGTCTGATCTACGAGGAGAAACTCTTCGATCCGAATTGGGTTATGTTAGATTAGGTTAGGTTAGGTTAGGTGCAGTGTTGCCCCATGTAAATTTTTTCTACTTAATCTAACAGCTAAAATACAATATACATATCTAACTACCTTGCGCTAGAGCCATATACAGTGCACCAAATATCACCGCATTTTACACTCCTGGTGACGAAGGAGGAGGTAACCCCGAGGTGGACCAGAGGAAGATGGACCTCCCCTCTGGCCTCAGTCTAGTGTGGGGCTCAGAGCGGCATCATCAATAACCTGTGGTGGCAGCTGCTGGTGGCCAAGGGAAGAAGTTGCGTAGATTTGTTGACATTTTTTAGAGTTAGCGGCATCTCACACGTCAAGACCTTAAGGGTGATGTGTCATATATGTGTAGTGTGTGTTATCAGTGTGTAGTGTGTGTTATCAGTGTGTAGTGTGTGTTATCAGTGTATAGTGTGTGTTATCAGTGCGTAGTGTGTGTTATCAGTGCGTAGTGTGTGTTATCAGTGTGTAGTGTGTGTTATCAGTGCATAGTGTGTGTTATCAGTGCGTAGTGTGTGTTATCAGTGCGTAGTGTGTGTTATCAGTGCGTAGTGTGTGTTATCAGTGTGTAGTGTGTGTTATCAGTGTATAGTGTGTGTTATCAGTGTGTAGTGTGTGTTATCAGTGTGTAGTGTGTGTTATCAGTGTGTAGTGTGTGTTATCAGTGTGTAGTGTGTGTTATCAGTGCGTAGTGTGTGTTATCAGTGCGTAGTGTGTGTTATCAGTGTATAGTGTGTGTTATCAGTGTGTAGTGTGTGTTATCAGTGTGTAGTGTGTGTTATCAGTGGGTAGTGTGTTTTTAAGGACGGTGCAAATTTAAGGACGGCGCGAGATTAAGTACGGTACGAATTTAAGAACGGTACGTGTTTAAGGACGATACAAATTTAAAGACAGTACTATAAGCCAAGAGGGACAATAAATTATATCCGGCAAGACAACTACAAGATTATAAGCCAGATGCAACAGACGAGTGGCCAGACCCCATATTTCGATCATTTATGCCCCCCTGTACACAGTGACTTAGGAGCATTGCTTTTATAATGGTAATCTCTTAACGTCACATGAATATATTACACACCCGGCAGAGAGGCGTCAAGGTTCTTGTTTCAGCTGTGGTTGTGTATACGTGTGTGTATATGTGTGTGTGTGTGTGTATATGTGCGTGTGTGTGTGTGTGTGTGTGTATATGTGCGTGTGTGTGTGTGTGTGTGTATATATGTGTGTGTGTGTGTGTGTGTGTGTGTGTGTGTGTGTGAATAAGATATGGATCCTCTGAAGATTAAATACCTCGGTGTATTTCACCTCGAGATTAACGACCCTAACAAGAACTTAATCTTATCTAACTTCACTAAACTTAATCTAACCCAAAGGTAACCGAGATAATACTGCAATAGCTAGGTTAAGTTAAGTTAAGTTAGGTTAGGTTAGATTAGGTTAGGTAAAGGACAAATAGCATCCATAACAATTCCAACAGTTACACAATACTGAATATCAATGAGTCAATTAATTTCTTGATGACACCCCTAATGTAGTACGTGTCAAGACAGAGCTGTAATAATTCCATACCTTATATACCAACTCCTAATGATACTTGTTCCCGTGTTTATAGCTGATTTCTCCAAAATATGAAAACTTTGAAAATAATGGAGAAAAAAGGACTGAGAAACTAAAACACTAAAACTATTTATTTATATATATTTTTTTAAGGGAATTAGCCCACTCGGGTACAGGTCAATGACCCACATCAGGGCCTAGGGGCGAAGATATAATAATAATAATAATAATAATAATAATAATAATAATAATAATAATAATAATAATAGTAAAGGACCATAAATAAATGCAAAAAATAAAAAAAAATAAAAATCAAGAGTGAGAAACAATATATATAAGTTGTGTTATCAAAATAAGAGAAACAATTGAGACTGCAATTGTGTGTAAATGAGGCAGAAAGTCAGATCAGCAACCTGGGACTTGGTCACAATTTTCGTGATGCCATATGGCAGCAGGGTCTACCATTAGACAACACATTATGCTTCCAATATCTTCCCAGGCGGTAGTACCTTCCTGTTTGATAGCTGTCTGGTACCTCGCAGGAATGATGCTATACTTTGTATGTCTGGGAGCTGTTGCTGCCTAAATCTGGTATGACCTATCGCAAGTTTTATCAATTATACAGAAGCAAAAAAACAAACTTCCAGATTGACAGATTTATGAATAAAGTAACTTGACCGGAGTTGTACATAAGATTGTAGTGTCCCCTTAGGAACGTCAACTTGTCCAACTGGTCATTGTGTTACATTGTTGCGTCAATCACCGTCAGACGTGGGCGCTATTTACAAGATATCCAACAACCACCGACCCAAGATGGTGTACCCAATAACACGAGACTACCATAATGTCAACAAGTTCGTGGAGTCAACTAGTAAACTGGCATATCGTTCCTGAAGCTGTGAACCAACACTTGTCTTTGGTGAGTTTCAACAGTATATACAAAATTAATTATAACATACAGATTGAAGAGTTATTCTCATAACACTTTAAGATAGCTGGGGGGGGGGGGGGTAGGTTAGGTTAAAGTTGGTTAGGTTAGTTTAAAGTAGGTTAGGTTTAAAGAGGTTAGGTTAGGTCAGGTTAGGTTAGGTAAAAGTACGTCAGGTTAGAGTAGGTTAGATTATGTTAGGTTACGAGAGGTTAGGTTAGCGTTAGGTTAGGTTTCCTTTAGGGTGTCTACTCTTCCGGTGATCCTTGTCCTCAAGTGACACCATAAATCTAGGTGATCATGGCGGTGTCCTTATAGAGCTAACAAGAGGATAATTCTTACAATTATAACTTTACATATCAGAATAATTTTGTAAGAATAGAAACTAATAGAGAATAATTTATATTGTTCTTTAATTTCTCTGACAAATTACTGGACATTATCACTTACGCAATGAATACCACAACTGTTGCAGTGAGTACGACAGCTGTTGCAGTGAGTACGACAGTTGTTGCAGTGAGCACGACAGCTGTTGCAGTGAGTACGACAGCTGTTGCAGTGAGTACGACAGCTGTTACAGTGAGTACGACAGTTGTTGCAGTGAGCACGACAGCTGTTGCAGTGAGTACGACAGCTGTTGCAGTGAGTACGACAGCTGTTGCAGTGAGTACGACAGCTGTTACAGTAAGTACGACAGTTGTTGCAGTGAGTACGACAGCTGTTACAGTGAGTACGACAGCTGTTACAGTGAGTACGACAGTTGTTGCAGTGAGTACGACAGTTGTTGCAGTGAGTACGACAGCTGTTGCAGTGAGTACGACAGCTGTTGCAGTGAGTACGACAGCTGTTACAGTGTACGACAGTTGTTGCAGTGAGCACGACAGCTGTTGCAGTGAGTACGACAGCTGTTGCAGTGAGTACGACAGCTGTTACAGTAAGTACGACAGTTGTTGCAGTGAGTACGACACCTGTTACAGTGAGTACGACAGCTGTTACAGTGAATACGACAGTTGTTACAGTGAGTACGACAGCTGTTGCAGTGAGTACGACAGATGTTACAGTGAGTACGACAGTTGTTGCAGTGAGTACGACAGCTGTTACAGTGAGTACGACAGTTGTTACAGTGAGTACGACAGCTGTTACAGTGAGTACGATAGCTGTTGCAGTGAGTACGACAGCTGGTGCGGTGAGTACGACAGCTGTTGCGGTATGCCTAAGTGAGTTTATGAAGCAATAGTGTGACTACCTAGCTCGGGTGGATACAATCTGTGGCTCAGGGTACAAGCCAACCAGCGGTATACAGTGTACGATTTTAATTTAAGTATATGTTAATCAGAGTCATGTTCCTCCCACAAATAAATGGTGGCCACTGTGTCTAAAGATGTGAACAAGATACACTTCATTAACATGGATACATTTTTAGCCATAATGACTGCAGCCGTCAGGTATGTGGCGCTGGCAAACATAAGGTCAACAGAGCACAGGTGCATGGGCAGGTAACGTATAACCTCGTTTTATGTCTATTGGAGACTAGGTGAGCCCATGAAGGTGTTGAGGACAAAGATATACTCTATGAAACTACACATAGGAGAGACCAACAATGCTTAATCGTGAGTGTGATGTCTCGAAGAAATGTCGTTGACTCTGTTAAATGAGGCTAAAAGGTGAAAATAGATCAGTGAACTATGGCACTGAAAATATCCTTTACTCTGATCAAGTAAATTTATTAATTAATCGAAGATATTGTGAGCGGTTTTCTCTGGTTCCTGATATAGACGCAGTCGGTGTATTTACATGCAATGGTTTAAATTCCTCGTGACAAAAGACTCATGATAATTTACTGCAACCATTTACATAAGCAGACATGCATCCTGAATCCCTTGAGGAGAAACCTTTAAGACTAGTGAACTTTACACAAGGTCCACAAAACACCCATCTCCCCCTCCTTTATTTAAGTAGTCACTGAGAAATTGATGGCTAGCGGTCAACCATTCTCACGTCCGTCTGTTAATTGACTCGGGTTTTGCAAGACAGATAATGATTCTTTCGGCGACTTTTGACCTTAAACTTTGACCGCTGGTGGTTGCAAGGGAAATCGCTGCCGGAGAAAGGTGGTAATTTTCAGCAGTGAAAATTTCAAATGATCGGTTCAGAATTATGGAAAGTAGCATATGAGGCTGACCTTTCATCGATGGTTGCTGCAAGTCAGGTCGCCGGTGGAGAAAGGTGTCTACATATAACTTGGGGAATTTCTTGATGATTAGTTCGGCGATTAATGGAATAAGGTGGTTCCTAGAGTAAGGTGTTTAGATAATTAAAGGTTTTCGCAGTCAATGTTGTTGATGGAAAAAGGTGGCCACTGCAAACTGTGATGATCTAAAAAAATAAATAAAAATCTGGAAGTTAAAGAAGAAATGTATCATTTTTCGACGGATTTTAGCCGAATTTGGCAATAATAGCTTAGTTCCCATTGCAGCTGAAGCCGATCTGCTGTGAAAGCAATATACAACTGAATGGCGATTATTTTTAGTTATTATTATTATTATTATTATTATTATTATTATTATTATTATTATTATTGGCAACAGCAACCAGACACCATCACTCAACCAAGAGAATAAATCACTCATGTTTGGTGGTGTTGGATATTTATTTTCAAATTCCTGAAGAGAAACTGTTGGTTTATGTTACCAAATAAAATTACTGTTACCCCCTCCCTCCCCCACCCACCTCTCTTAAGATGTTGGTACAGGAGTCAGGATGGCCTTGTATCTAGTGTGTGTGTGTGTGTGTGTGTGTGTGTGTATGTGTGTGTGTGTGTTTGTGTGTGTGTGTGTGTGTGTCCGTCCGTCGCCCACACGGTGGTGAAATGCGTCTAGTGTGGCAGCATTATGTCAGTGTTTAAGTGCAAGTACTGCTTGCTTGCTCCCTCTCGCTTTCAGATGCCGCCGCTGGCTAGCCCTCATGGCGAACAGGGAAGCAACTTGCATAAGTCTTCCCCTGGCTGTACACAGCCTTTGCACCACCAAGACTCCTGCTGTGCCTCCTCGTGGCAACACACGGTAACTGGGTGAATAGTGGGCCCAGGCTAGACCAGCAGGGGATCTCGGAATAGCAGTGGGCCCCAGAAGGACAGCGCATAGGCCCACTGGCATGTGGACACGTCCTGGCACCTACCAACCATTATCCCGCTGCCTTGCGGATTAACCTTGGAAGGTATAAGGCAACGGGAGTAAACCCCGAACGAAAAATCTGCTGTGGAGCCCTGCATCAGGCAGACATGCTTACATAGCTCCAACAAGACCCCAACGGCAGTGTAGGCGGAAGAGGTAACCACCATGGAAACCCAAGGACTACACCGGCGGAGGAAGGCAATGCATGATGGACAGGATACTAAGGCGAAACCCCAACAAACTGGGCTAACAGCAGTCCATTGCAACTCTCCCTCTCCCCAGTCGTTGCAACACTTGCACCACCGGGGCAGGAAAAGGGAGAGCCAAGATGTGGGGTTGCAGCCTGCGCTCCTGCCGCACCACATAAATCAACTCACGCGCAGCCATCATCCAGCTCATCATACCTCTCATCATCCTCAAAACCCCTATAACCCCAAAAGTCCTACGGCGACGGACAAGTGGCGACGGGGACAGGCAGAGATGACTGCCGGGAGTCTTTAGTCACAGCTCTGCACATGGGCGGCACAGATGAGATGGTCGTTTATGCACTGGGATCTAGGCAGCAGTGCAATCCGGTCCTGTCTGTGTGACTGAGCAGCCCTTACCAGGAGCCTCTCTGCTCATCCCACACGGGAGAGGGCTAGAAAAGTGCCCTAAACATCGCCTGCCTAAAAAAACAACCTGATTGGACAACCGAACCCAGTAAGGTCGTATATACTTATGCGGTCGAAAACACAATCAAAATTACAGATCCAAGCAAAAACAAACTATGCAGCCTCTTATGGTCGCTGCATGGAATGTCAGGACCCTTCTGGATACTGGAACAAATGAGCATCCTGAAAGAAGAACTGCCCTTGTGGCAAAAAAGCTGGTTAGGTGTAACATTGACATAGCAGCCATTATGAGTCCCTTCTCCCTGATGAGGATTAATTCACAGAACGAGGGTCTGGCTATCCCTTCTTCAGGAAGGGTAAGCCTGCTGCAGAGAGAAACTGCATTTATGGAGATGGCTTTGCCATCCGCCAACGCATCCTACACAGGCTAACTGAAATGCCTATTGGGATCAACGAGCGCCTCATGACGCTCCGAGTCCCACTGAATCTCTCACTTCATCAGTGCATACGCCCCAACACTGGATGCAAAGGATGACATCAAGGAGGCCTTTTATGTCGACCTTGACAGAGTGCTAACCTCTATCTCCAGAAAAGACAAGGTTGTGCTCTTTGGTGACTTCCATGCCAGAGTTGGCAGAGATGCTGAGATTTGGCAGGGAGCCATAGGGAGAAATGGACAAGGGAAGTGTAATCCCAATGGCCTGCTTTTCTTCAGCAACTGTGCTGCACACAACCTCACTTTCACCAATACCCTGTTTAGGCAGGCCGACAAGTTGAAGGGTTCGTGGCAACACCCACGATCCAAACACTGGCATTTCATCGACTACATCATTGTCAGAGAAAGAGATAGCAGCAAGCCTCCATTAGAGATTTTAACACTAAGCATCTGGAGGATCCAGCATGTTTCAGAAAGTAGCTCGAACATGGGCTGATAAACAACCCAACAGAAAACAACGCAAATGCCAGTGCCGAATGGGATACACTCGACACTGTCATGACAAAAACCTGCAGAGAGACCCTCGGCCAGATAGAAAGAATACACCAGGACTGGTTTGATGAAAATGACCAGACAATCAATTGACTCATCAATGATAAACGTGCTGCTTTAACTGACTGGCAGACCAACCCTCAGTCTCGGACCAAAGCTGCTACTTTCCGCAAGAAGAAAGCTGCGGCCCAGCGGGAACTTCGCAATCTAAAGAACGAACGGTAACTTCATAATTAAAGACGACGAAGGCCTCCTTCAGCGTTGGAAAGAGCACTACCAATCATTACTCAACAGAAACACCGATGTGGATGTCCTGACTACCCAGCAGGTCTCTTAGCATCCAGAGCTGACCCACCTCAGATATCCTCCATCCCTGGATGAGGTAGCTACTGCCATCAAACAGATGAAAAATAACAAAGCCTCAGGGCCTGATGGAATCCCAGCCAAAGTGTATAAAGCAGGAGGACCTCTGCTTACCAGCCGTCTCCACTCTCTCCCGGAGAAAATATAGGAAAAGGGGGAAATCCCCCAAGCTCGTCAATATTTATAAGAACAAGGGAGACCGGTCAGACTGTGGCAACTACTGCGGGAACCCGCTGCTGTCTGTAGCTGGCAAGATTATCGCCCGAGTCCTCCAAAACAGACTTCTTCCTCAGGCGGAATACCTCCTCCCAGAATCTCAATGTGGTTTAAGACCATCACGTGGCTCGACTGACATGATCTTTGCTGCCCGTCAGATTCAGGAAAAGTGCAGAGAACAGCGTCGTGACCTGTACATGGCTTTCATCGACCTAACCAAGGCCTTCGACTCGGTCAACATGGAAGCCTTCTGGCAGACTCTCAGCCGTTTTAGCTGCCCACCAAAAATCATTGCCATTGTGAAGCAACTCTACGATGGCATGAACGGCTTGGCCCTGCAAAATGGCACCCAGTCTGAGTTCTCCTCCTCGTCCAAACGGCGGTTAAACAAGGGTGTGTAATGGCACCAACTCTCTTTTCCATTTTCTTGGCTGCCCTCCTTACTCGTGCCAGTGCCAATTTAGCCGGCGGAAAAAACAAAGGTGTCGGCAGCTTCCATTACTGATCTACAGTATGCAGACGACCTCACTCCTGTTGCTCATACTGAACGCAACCTACAGGAGATCCTGAACACCTACACAGATGCGTATGCACACTTCAGCCTTGAGGTGAATGTACTTAAGACTCAGATTCTCTTTCAGCCTGCCCTTTGTTCAGACACACTTCCACCATCCATCCAGCTTAACGGGTACTACCCTCTCTAATGTTACCCACTTTCGGTATCTCGACTCCCACCTGTCCTCCACCGCGGACAATGATGTAAAGATTCAACATCGGATCAGAAGTGCATCCCAAGCCTTTGGCAGACTCCGAAACCGTGTCTTCAGCTGTAGGGAGTTGAAATTATTTACAAGGTTACACGTATATCGAGCTGTGGTCCTCCCCACCCTGCTATATGGCAGCTAGACACGGGTCACATACAGGAGACACCTCAAGGCACTTGAAAACTTTCACCAAAGTAGTCTACGTTCCATCTTCCGTGTTCGCTAGGAAGACATGACAACAAATGCCAGTATTCTTGCTGTCACCAACTGTAGTAGCATCGAGGCTACCATTATCTACGAAGACCTACGCTGGGCTGGCCATGTTACCCGCATGGACGACAGTAGACTGCCAAAGCAGCTACTTTACAATCACCTAACGAATGGTAAACGTAACGCTGGCGGGCAACTGAAGAGGTATAAGGATATTTTTAAGACAAACATGGAAAAGTGCCAAATCGACCCCCTCACCTGGGAGACGATTACTCCACATCGTAACGCTTGGAGGAGTACCACACGAGGTGTCAATACTTTCGAGGTAGCCCGACTGCATGACGAGACAGACACGCGCCAACGCCGGAAAAACGCTGCCGCACTGCCGCAGCCCTACCCGCACTAGATGCAGCCCCTCACATGTGCAACTTCTGTGCTCGACCCTGCCGGTCCCGTCTCGGCCTCTTTAGTCACCTCAAAACTCACCAATGTAGGTGACATCCTTAATAACTTATATCATTGTATGATGGCTGGATGATCGTAATACTCGATTCTGAGTGACAGCGAAGTAGTATTAGTAGTAGTGTGTGTGTGTGTGTGTAGACCATCGTTTACACCGGGTCGGGTCGTTATCTTCAACTTTGTTACACACACACACACACACACACATACACGTACGCACGCACACACATGCACACACACTGCAACTTTATTAATAAACCGTTTACTATTATTTTTATCATTATTATTATTATTATTACTATTATTATTATTATTACACACACACACACACACACACGCCCGAGAATTGCTGTTCGACACCACAACCGCATCCAACCCAGACGAGCACGAACTGATTACTATAAGAACAGCCCAGTCCCAACCATTGTAAAAATTATCAATAACTTGTAATCAAACAGTGTATTCACTCCCAGTCAATCTTACTTTTTGCACTGTCACTATGTTGAAATACACTGTAGTTTGAGCTTCTCCCCACTTATGTTACTTGTATATTATTTGTAAATCAAGAGACCCATTCCCCAATTATGTAATTGTATATTCTTAGCTTTCCGGCTGCCATGCTCTTTCAATAAACCGTTAATTAGAATTAGAATTTTTTTACACACACACACACACACACACACACACACACACACACACACACACACACACACCATGATTTTGAAAGCTATCATTTCATTTTATACAATTTCGGTAATTTGTATCATTGAAGTTTGTTCTCATCTTCCCGAGGAGGAGCACTTTTCTCTCCCTCACCATCTCTGGTTTACGTCATCTATCACTGTACATTATTGTCCCTACCTCGTTGACTGTATGTGTTGTGTACCTGTGTTCATGTATCCAGGGTCAGGCTTCTCCCAGGATCGTTGTCAGTTGGAGGATACTGCGGGGTGAGTATATGCACACACACGCATATATAACTATGCATAAATTATTTTTTTACGGTATTTCTTTTCCAAGCACTTGGTTACTATTACGTCCAAATTTATTTTTTGGATAAAAAGAAGAAAATAACCGAGTTCTTTCCCAGGAAATTAAGGAAGAAAAAACAAAAACAAAACTGCAACGAATGAGTACCCCACATTAGCACGCACTTCCCGCGGTACTTAAAGGGGAGGAGGGCGGTATACAATAGTTGGTGGACCACGGGGGGTCCTGATAACGTATGTGTAATTGTCTCATGTATAGTTTTGGTGGTCTCGGACATTCTGGAATTTCAGTCTGGATATACAGTACAATAAGGATTACTCAATAGGTATGACTGCGAAATTTTCTATATAGTTTTACTTTTACGAAATTTTTGCCTTCCTCGTAGAAGTCGACGATCAGTTAGTTCTAATCTGGTACAGGAAACAACGTAAGAAACATTAGCAGTAAGAAGGAATCTTTAGTCTAAGGCAGACGTGAAGGGTGAGCGGAAAGCAGGCGGAGGCTGAGGGAGGGTGAACGGAGGGCGGGCTAAGGGAGGGCAGGGTGAGTGGTCAGTGTTGGTCACGGTCACGCCGCTGCCTCACTCTCTCTCGTAAACCTCAGATATTTATACCAAGGAACGAATTATCTCCTCACTCATGAACTGGAAGTGTCTCCCCTAGGGTACAACTGCCAATAGATACTGACAATAAAGTTGAGGTTTATTTCGAACCAACTTGTGGTACTGTTTCATGTGGTAGTTTGTGCCTTGGGAAAAAACTTGATCAGGAAAAAATTACGGGAGAATTTCCATGAAGAAATTTTTCCTGAAGTTTAACTGAAATGTTCGTCAGCTCAGTAGTGAACAGTAGAAACAATAATATATTCTAGTACATACACACACACACACACAAATGCAGGTATGGCGAATCGCGGCAAATGCTCCGGGCCCCGCGTGTAGGGGTCCGGCGCGCCAAGTAAGGACTGACCTGACTGCGAGTGTCCGAAAGAATATCTCAAATAGAAACGTGTCTTTGTTTATTCCACACGTGGAAGTCTTATCACAGGTTGTCCTTATAAACTTGGCAGACAAATATAGTTTTTTCGATAATTTCAAGAACGTGTTTTATATTAATTGCATTTATTTTCCTAGACTTAACCCGAGTGTGAGTGCGAATGTGAGTGTGTGTAAGAGTATTAGTGGGTGAGTGTGTGTGTGTGTGTGTGTGTAAGGTGAATGTGAGGTGAGTGTGAGAGTGAGTTGAGGGAGAGTGTGAGGGTGAGTGTGAGGGAGTGAGTGTGAGGGAGTGAGTGTGTGTGAGGTGAATGTGAGTGTGTGTGAGGTGAATGTGAGGGAGTGTGAGAGTGAGTTGAGGGGGATTGTGAGGGTGAGTGTGTGTCACCTCGAATTTTCTTCTCGTAATCTCGAATAAATTCTTCTCTTCACAGAAAGGTTCCGTAGTGTAAGAATTCTCGGTTATCAATTCTCTATATCTCATTTTTTCTTACTTGTGAAGTATTCGAAAATCCTTCCTGATGAAATTAAGAAATGATCTCTTGAAATTAACATAATCACGAATAAAACTTCATAATAATTTTGTGCTTGGAATAATTAATAGTTGATGTTAATGGCATTATAATAACAGTATGGGGAGGATTATTATTTTTATTTGACATTAACTGATAAGTGTTGGCTGTTAATACATTACTTCTACAGACAAAAAAGCATTAAGCTACACGTCCATATTTATTGTAATTATTTGTGGTGAGCCAAATACTGTACAGTCAGCCAACATAATACTGATACGACAACACCAACAAAATAAGAGCAAGGGATTGTGTTTTTGTTGGCACCCCTGAAACCTGATTTTGATGACGTAGTACAAACATTTATACTAGATGATGGCAATGTTACTTTACGGTCCCTCCACCATTTTGATATTTAGTGCTTTTTGTTTTGTTTTTTAATTTAAAGAAGAAAAACTCGGTGGCATGATGTTAGGTGATGCAGTTTTTAAAAGGACCCTCGACAGACAAGACCGACACTCCACTTGTCCAATTGGTTACCTCTTTACAGCTGCGTGGACTGGGGTTGAACCAGTGATCCTTAACACAGAGGACGAGCGCTGTATACACTCGTGCAGCTGCCGCATCCTACAGCAGGATGATAACAGAATTAATCCGCGCCTGCCAGGTTCTAAGATCAACTTCCATCGGCCGGAGAATAAGTCTCTACGATTATAACTAAAACAATGATTACCGCACCACCTTGTGTCTTCACCACCTATACCATTGATAAATGTGCCTTATGATATAAAATTTTATATAGAAAACTCGCTTAGAGACGAATAAAAATATTATCAAAGAATAGTACAATTTTAATTTAGCATGTGTGTTTTATTACGAGGAATACGGTTACTATATGGCAGAGATACCACACACTGACTTACAGTAAACTGGTCACTTGTTACAACATAACTAAGAGTCCCGGAATTCTCGATCAAGATATATTGTTTTTATAGTTTATTTATATCTTTCGATGAGGACGTCACACGGAGTAACTGTTCAGCGGTATTCGTGGCAAATCGAGATCTTGTTTAAAACTAATTAACAGCGGCTAAGGGCAGCTGCCTCCCCCGTCAATTGCTGATTCTCATTTTATCGACTGGAGAAGAATGTTCCTCGTTAAACTCTTCTCGGAGAAACATGCAAGCAATTAGTTTGATGAATCTCATCGATGTGGCGGACCAATCAGGATATTTGTTGACTGATGCCTCGCACTCCTTCTCTTCAGTGTACTATTAAATCTTACTTGATCTTTGTTTATTCCATTTTCATGTGAATCTGTAGATGTTTCATTATGTCTTAAATCGTATGTCCATTCTATGGTCACCTGTATGTCACCTGTGATGCTCTCGGGGAAGGTGTGGGAATGTGACGGTTGAGCCACACCATACCACAGTACCAACTGCTCCTGGCTCCAATTATTACAAAACGACAATATTTCGCTAAGAGAGAAACTGACACTATAACATCAACATCTGAAGATCATAATTAAAATGAATGGAACAAGAAGAAACTGAAATCATCAAGGGTGTGCGTCAGTGGGTTAGTAACCTTGTGTTTGTTTGGCCAAATATTAAAACATCACCTTCATAGTTAGTAATATTCAGGAAGTATGTAATGTTATTCTGTCAATGCAAAATGTCGTCCCTTTCACTAGTGCGTTTACAGGGGCTCCTAGTCAGGTTTTGTGCAGTGTGGCAGCCCTGTGTTTGTTTACTTTCGACAGAAGAAAACTCGCAATAGTAAACTTACAATGGAATCAAAGTGGGATGATTTGTGGAATGTTTCTATGACGAGCCCCTGTAAACGCACAAGTGAAGGGGACTGTATCTTGGAGATAATCATGTTGTCACGCATATATGTGAAAAATAAGACAATCGTCAAGTATCTGCTGATTTTATTGACCTTATCTGTATTTAATAGGCCAATAATTCATGAGTAATCCTATAATATATGTTAAGTGGTAAGAAAGAAGTTTATGTCTGTTGTCTGACGTAAGAGCTCTAACCCACGGCACATAGACTTGATAACGATGCTAAGAGAGAGAGAGAGAGAGAGAGAGAGAGAGAGAGAGAGAGAGAGAGATTAAACACTATAAACAATGGTGTAATGATCCTTCAATAACCATACTAATTCAAGATAATGTTGCGGGGTCCTGTTTGTGTTTGTATCAGAGAACTATCTGGTAATATAAGCTACACATCAGCGTCATGCATTGTTGACAGTGGCTGAATAAGAGGCAAGTTTAAACGATATATTTCCTTATCCTATTTTCCTATTATTGTCTTATATCTAATAACAGGAGGAACTTATGTCTAGGGTTGTGTAATAATTTCTAAAACCTCGATTCTCTTATTAGAATATATTAGTGGTATTCTTCAGTAACTTATTAAAACATAACAACATTCCCTTCTTGAACGTCTGTAAAATCAAGCAATATTTTTTTCCAGTAATTTAATTTATGTAATTTGATCAATACTCAGTAAATAAAAAGGCCAGTGAACAGATAATTCAACAGAGAATAAACAGTGTTGCAAATTGTCTCAAGCCTCACAGTGTTAACCGGGATGCGATCTTCTGCTTAGGGGATGTGGCGATACTTTTTTTTGGTCCATCTGTACGATATATAATATTGTGGTAGATTATGCTGACCTGTTTTAGTTTCTCATGTTTGGTAAAATAAAATACTTATGTTTGTTTTTGTTTATTTGTTCGTTTGTCAGTGAGTTTGTTGTCTTTGTTTGTCGTCTGTCTGTCTGTCTATGATTTATTCTCTCTTATATTCCATTAAAAATTCTACTTGGCCATCCATCCATCCATTCATTCATTCATCCATCCATCTATCCATCAATTCATTCATTCATCCAACCATCTATCTATCCATCGATCTATCCATCCATCCATCTACCCACCCATCTATCCATCCATCCATCCATCTATCTATCGTTATTTCTCATCCTCTCTTCACTTGAGCGTATCTCCTCTCTATGTACAACTATGGTTGTTTTTTACACGATAATAATCTACCAAATGCTATGTAAGCGGATCACCTGAAGATTAACCCCCACCTTATTATTTTCAACTTATGATTAAATATCCGAACTCTATCTGGGGTTTTGTGTTGTGTTAAATTAGCTTAGGTTAGATTAGATTACGTTAGGTTAGGTTAGGTTAGGTTAGGTTAGGTTAGGTCTATTAATGATGCTCGGTGTTATGAATATTGGGGACATAACACTATTCAAGGTTCAGTGTTTGGATTTTTAAGGGCTATAAATGTTATTCTACTTTAGTTATGAATTAAGGGTCATGTTTCTATGGTGTTGTTGCATGGTGTTACTCTACTTTGGTTATGAATTACAGGTCATGTTTCTATGGTGTTGTTGTATGGTGCTACTCTACTTTGGTTATGAATTACAGGTCATGTTTCTATGGTGTTGTTGTATGGTGTTACTCTACTTTGGTTATGAATTACAGGTCATGTTTCTATGGTGTTGTTGTATGGTGTTACTCTACTTTGGTTATGAATTACAGGTCATGTTTCTATGGTGTTGTTGTATGGTGTTACTCTACTTTAGTTATGAATTACAGGTCATGTTTCTATAGTGTTGTTGTATGGTGTTATTCTACTTTAGCTATGAATTACAGGTCATGTTTCTATGGTGTTGTTGTATGGTGTTATTCGGTGTTATGATTGATACGTTCTTCACCATAAGCGTATGGTGTACATCATCTGTTCTTCACGCTCTCATGTACTCGTTTTTGTCTCCCACGTGTCGCCTTCACGGCTTCACCTTCCTCGTCTCTTTCTCCTTAGGACGTCGACCTTCTCTGCCTTCCCCCTGAACCCTTTCGCCTACAGTCTTGTCCTCTTTACCCTACATGACGTCGACCTTTTCTTCTACAGTCTTTTCCTCTTTACCCTACATGACGTCGACCTTTTCTTCTTCAGTCTTGTCCTCTTTACCCTACATGACGTCGACCTTTTCTTCTTCAGTCTTGTCCTCTTTACCCTACATGATGTCGACCTTTTCTTCTACAGTCTTGTCCTCTTTACCCTACATGATGTCGATCTTTTCTTCTTCAGTCTTGTCCTCTTTACCCTACATGACGTCGACCTTTTCTTCTTCAGTCTTGTCCTCTTTACCCTACATGATGTCGACCTTTTCTTCTACAGTCTTGTCCTCTTTACCCTACATGATGTCGACCTTTTCTTCTACAGTCTTGTCCTCTTTACCCTACATGACGTCGACCTTTTCTTCTACAGTCTTGTCCTCTTTACCCTACATGATGTCGACCTTTTCTTCTACAGTCTTGTCCTCTTTACTCTACATGACTTCGATATTGTATTCCTTTCTTCTTGATCTTTCCTCTTACATCTTCTGCCAATCTTCCCTTCAACCTCAATATTTTCCTCTTTACTCTTGATTGTTCTTCACCTCAATTATTCCTCTTTTCTACCCGAATTTTCCTTCCCTCTGCATCCAAATTTCCTCTCCAACACTTTAAACTTTTCCCTCTCATAACTCAGCCTTCCCTCCCCCTCTTTTTCGCTCCCTCTTTTAATCTAGCCCCTCTGTCTCTCCTCACCTTCGCCTGGACCTCGGCTTCTCAACCTCTCATCAGAATTAACGGGGGGAGCGGAAGTCTCTCTTGCCCTTGATGTTATTTTTCGCCTCTTTGACCCACCCACGCACGATACATTAATGTTACCCTAAGAATTCACATTACTACTGTGACCCCAGAAGACACACGGGTTATTACCCTCAGAACGACAACTATACTTGTCTTATCTCCCTCTGCGCTTTTATTGGTTAAACACACACACACACACACACACACACACACACACACACACACACACACACACACACACACACACACACACACCTGTCTCCCAGGAACTAGCCAAACCCCTGTGCTCTATTATCAACGTTTCTCTCAGACAGCCAAATGCCCAGCTGACTGAAAGATCTCATATTTTTACCAGAGCCCAAATCAACGAACCCACAATCTTTAAACGAATTACGACCCATCGCTATAACTCCAACACCCAGTCTATTCTGTGAGGGTTTGGTTTTTTACTTGGTTCATGCCGATATTGCAGGTACTGTAGATCCTCAGCAATTCAGCAACATGAAGACCTCCTCCACTACCTATTGTCTTGCCAGGTTTTTAAATTTCATGTACGATGACCTAGAGAAACTTGAGACCTCTGTGGGTCTCACCATCACACTTCACCACAGCGTTCGAATTAATAAATCACGACATATTTATCAACAGAGTCATCGACCTTGGGAATCGGAGAAGTCTCATTCTATTGCTTACAAACTTCCACAGCAACCGATGTCAAGCTGCTTACTTCCCAGAGACTGTCTCCACCTTTTAGTCACTCAGCTGTGGCCTACGTGGACTTGCTGCGTCTGAACTCATGAATGTTTATACAACGTTCAGTTTTCCTAACCTCAACTATCCTGCCGGGTCTTCTTTCTTAACTGCTTGATAGTAAAACATTTCTACAGAGAGAGAAGAGAAGGACATGCATGCTGGTTTATCTATTCTTCTTACACCACCTATCAAAAAACACTCAATACACTGTGTCTCTCTCTCAAGTACACCAACCTCAACACCTCGACCTTCTACCACCTGAGGTTCCTCGCCCACAAATTGCTGTTTAACACCACAACACCATCCAATTTATGAGACCACACACACACACACACACACACACACACACACACACACACACACACACCGTAACAAAAACATGCCCCATTCTAACCGCTGTGCAAATCATGAAAGGATCGTAGATAACTTTTATATTCACTTCACTTTTTCTTTTCTATATCGAACTTTCACAAAAAATAGACTTATGTTCAACGACCCAGTTCCCAATAACACAATATATTATATACCTTTTGTACAATTTTGGTTTTGGCTGCAATATATTCAATAACACCATGATGATGATTATTATTATTATTATTATTATTATTTTTATTATTATTATTATTATTATTATTTTTTACAACTCCACCCACCCACCCAAGCACACACACACACACACACACACACACACCCAACAGACCCAACACAGCAGGCCACACCACGTAACACATCCATAAGCCCTGGGAGAACACAATGTTCCCATAAAACACTAAGACAGTCGCCCGCTACCTAGATAACAGTGAGAAATAACCTCGGCACCCGGTAGTTGTGTTACAGCCTCGGGGGGAAACAGAACACACTTAGTGACATTACTATTCTGATTTTTAATGGCAGTATCATTAAATTGTTTGTTTTTCTTATTTGTCTTAATTCTTTTTTTTTTGGGGGGGGGGGGGGGTTCTGAAGGCTGGTACACTTCTCTTTACCTGATCTAAATATCCTAACCTAACCTAACCTAACCTAACCTATCTCTGCTGAACCTAAACTAGTCTAACGTAATGTAAACTAATCAAAGCAAACTTTACCTAGCGTAACCTAACCAAACCAAATTAATGGGGTAAACTTAACCTAGCCTACCTTTACCTAACCTAACCAAACCTAACCTGTGGATTTGTGAAATTTACATGACCTTTAGGTTATAATCATACATATACCGCCACGAAGATGTATGCATAAAAACACACATGTACAGACAAACCTAATGTACATGTATACATACACACAAACACACGAATATGAATGAATATGCAAAAGTACAGATATAAACTGACTCAGACATGGATGAAAAAATAAACATACAACCTTATGTATGTACAGACACACACACAAACACAAAATATACAGACAGACACTGCCAGTTTGAGACTTAAAAACACAAACACACACACACAGTCACGTTCAATAAAACTGAATATATGCAATCAAAGTTTAAAACAAGGTTGTACTCAAACGAGAGATCAACGCACCCAACTCACACTAGTTTTGGTGATTCCATTTTAGAAGTTATAAAGTCTTGATTCGTATTTGGTCTTTGTTACTCTGAAAATATAACAACTCCAAGGAGACTGTCACGCTCAATACATAAACCAGGTAAGAACGTTGTAGCGTTTAGTGTTCTTAAGTTTAGCTGTTGACGTATACGTACAACCCCAAAAAAAAAAATATCTTTCCTCTTTCGGGTTTGTACAAGTTGACCTCTGCATAACTTCTTCTTACTCTTTACACTATTCATAGCCGCCCTTACATGGACTACTGCTCTCGTGTGGTGGCTGGATTTCTACAGTCTTCCTTATCACTGTTAAGATACAATATTATTTAATGCTATTACGTCCTTATTAACAACCAGTCATTTAATATCTTCACTTTCACTTCCCCTTATATGGCAATGAAAGTCAGTCCATTATATCCTCTCTGTTTAACACAAGGGGTAACGCCTGGTATTCCATATCATGCCCATCCCTTCGCCGTGCAAGTTTCTTTAGTTGAACCTCATCATCATTGTCCACTCCTCACACTTCTCCACTATGGTACTCTTGCTTCTCACATCCCCCCATTAATGTACAGTAGCTAAAACAACTATCTGTGCGTACTTTGTGGGAAACAATACGAGACCATGGACGATAAATATTAGTATATGAGGGCTGTCGATAGTCACACGTAAAATTTCGGAGCATATCGACCCCCACCTGCACAGATAGTTGTTTTAGCTACTGTACCTTCTACATCTCTTTAAACGCAAACACCTACAGTATCTGTCTCTTACCTAGGAACATATATTTAGATTTTTCTTATCCATGCTGGACTTAACATAGGGGCCTACCTATAGGTTGAAGATAAAGTCATTTTGTCTGGATTACTCGTTAGAGAACACATCACTATGTATACATCCCTTAATGTTCTCTATTACTCAATCCCCTGAAATGTTTATAAAGAGAAATAATACTTTCACAGATAGTACAGATAGTCAGAGTGTCAGACAGCAGTGACCGACATATTCAAGCGACCCGTACGGCGTGAGTGGTAATTAGGCACGAGTGATATATACCAACGTAACCAGAGATAACTTCCCCCACAGATTACCCGGATAATTCTGTAATTGGCGTCACGCTCACAACAACCCCAGACTAGTTTAATGATAGTGATTATCTCGGGTAAGAGATTCCGCATTTTTACAGACATTTTCTTTAACTTCTCAAGTGTTTTCTGATTGAACTTTGTTTGGCGATAAATGTAGATGCAGATTAAAACTTAAAGTAAATATTTTCACAAAGTTTGTAGCTCGATAATAATAATAGTAATAATAATAATAATAATAATAATAACAATAATAATAATAATAATATTTTTATTATAATTACTTCCTTTTTTCGCCTTATCATCATCATCATAATCGCATTATTGTTATTATTATTATTATTATTATTATTATTATTATTATTATTAATTATTGTAATTATTATCATCTAAGGGACACATTACACACACTGCACGTTGATAGACACACGATGGTTCGAGGTACAAACTGTGACTCATAAGGACCATGTTGCATGAGAACCACAACTCGATCACTTCACTTTACTAGTTATAAACAAACAACCTTTAGGTAAGGCGATATAATAACCAGGAAAAAATGTCACAACTGATTAGTATTTCTAGTTGAGAGAGAGAGAGAGAGAGAGAGAGAGAGAGAGAGAGAGAGAGAGAGTGTGTGTGAATACTGACCATAAGTTACAGACAAGACTTACCATCCTACCGACTCAGGTTTCAAGGATCATAGAGAAGGACTTCTACCTAACCACCGTCACCATCTCTCACAACTACCCCCTTTCCATCATACACGCCCATCGACCACGCCCTACTAGACATGCCCACATACACACGAGGCAGAAGTCAGTGAAACCATCGTCTCAAGACTTTCCTCAGAAATCGTCAGTTTTAAGTCAGTCCAGTTTCATCAGTCATGACCGGGTCGACACAAGTGTGCTCCGGTGTCAACTACAACAGCCAGCCAATTATGCTGACCTGGGGGTTGTTGTTGTTGTTGTTCTTCTTCTTCTTCTTCTTCTTCTTCTTCTTCTTCTTCTTCTTCTGTCCTTTCTCCCCTTCGGTCAATCTTCTCTGTTCCTTAAACTGCATCCCCCTTCGTTCCTTCCTGCTTTCTCCTCATTCCCTACTGCAATTTATCTTCCTTCTCCTCCTCCCCTTTCTTCCTCCTCCTTTCGTATCCTGCCCTAACCATATCATTTTTCCTCTGCTACACTTAACACAGTGAGCGAACGTTTGGGCCACGGTGAGGTTAGGTTAGGTTTGGTTAGAACCTAACCAACCTGGCCCAAACCATACGTCCCCTGACCCAAGCGTCCCCTGACCCAAGCGTCCCCTGACCCAAACGTCCCCTGACCCAAACGTCCCATGACCCAAACGTCCCCTGACCCAAACGTCCCATGACCCAAACGTCCCACGACCCAAACGTTCCATGACCCAAACGTTCCATGACCCAAACGTTCCATGACCCAAACGTCCCATGACCCAAGCGTCCCCTGATCCAAGCGTCCCCTGACCCAAACGTTCCATGACCCAAACGTCCCATGACCCAAACGACCCATGACCCAAACATCGCATGACCCAAACGTCCCCTGACTCAAACGTCCCGTGACCACAAACGTTCCATGACCCAAACGTCCCATAACCCAAACATCCCATGACCTAAACGTTCCATGACCCAAACGTCGCATGACCCAAACGTCCCCTGACCCAAACATCCCATGACCCAAACGTCCCATAACCCAAACATCCCATGACCCAAACGTCCCCTGACCCAAACGACCCATGACCCAAACGACCCATGACCCAAACCTCCCATGACCCAAACGTCCCATGACCCAAACGTTCCATGACCCAAACATTGCATGACCCAAACGTTCCATGACCCAAACGTCGCATGACCACAAACGTCTTACATTCACTTGACACAGTTATAAAAAGGCCTGAGAATGCGACTCTTCCAATGAGTTCTTGAGTGAATACAGAATTTAAGTATTTCGTCATTATTAAACACAAGTAAGAGTCTTTTTGGCTACGTCAGGTCAAGTCATTCGGAGTAACACATTAGTTGTACAGTTGCGGACAAAATTCCTAGAACACTTGACAATATCACTTTGAGTCCTATGATAAGTTTATGTCTAATAACACTGATTTTTCATTACATATAACGAGTTACAAAAAAAATATATGAGAAAATACGTCCAAATCCCAATCCTCAGTTACTTACAGGCCAGATAATGCCAATTGTTCCGCAACTGTATACCTAAGATAGTTCAGCGGTGTATTAGTATGCGTCTGAACGTACAGGAAGTAATAACTAGTAATGGGAGGGAAGAGTAATTATCTAGTACATTAATCACTGTGTTAGAGCTACAAGTGTAAGAGAACCATTAAGAGTGGTGGGTTTTTACATTGTTCTTGGTAACATAATATTTGACTGATGGTTCTTTTTTACTCCACGACCATTAATTTTACCATTATATTTACCGCAACCATTACTACTACTACTACTACTACTACTACTATCACGATCGTCTCTACCATTTGATGTATTATTTACCATCACTACCACCACTACCGCCGCTTCCACCACTTTCACTTCACTGCCAACTCTCATATGCCTTTACCTGGAAACAGTTAATCTCCTTTTTTTTTTTACAATAGTTTGAGAGAAACACACAAAGGCTCATATATCATTGGGCGAAGTGTCATATTTTCAAGGCTGCTGCTGGAGACCCGGTATCATGTGTCGGTGTAAATTACTCACTCCTGGACAGCTTCAAGCGAATGGAGGAGTGACTGGCAAGTTCATTGAAAGAAAAATTTACATATATCTCTCATAAGTATTTTCTTTATTGTCGAGGCGAAAAATAAAATGTAAAAATAGTTTGTCTGGGAGTGAGGGGGACTACCTGACCAACACCTTTACTTTAAGCTATTCAAAGAACTTTATTCCTCGTTAAATAATATATACACAAAGGGAGGGTATTTATAAGTACGAGAACTCCCTCTACCGCGCATTAAATTTTAACTGGGGATATATACAGTGTTTATGTTCAGTTTGTGAATACCTACCACAAGGAAGAAGGAAAGTTTAAAACATAATCACAACATTATCGAAGTTCCTCCATAATACCATATACACGTATCTAGTGAGTGTGTGTGTGTGTGTAACAGTTGTGGTGAGTTTCAGATCAATCCAATTAATACTGAAAGAGAAACTTATTACACAAGTTTACAACCAGGTGGAACAACGCGTACCTCTTGCTACTGTGACCCAGGTTAAGTTCCGGGCTGTTCAGTGTGACAATACGAAGGACGCAGATTTTATTTTCTCCCGGGTCCTCCTGCTTCCTCCTGTATTAGTATTGGAGAGCCATGGAAGACAAACTCATCAGGAACAATGGCTGGATTAAGCAAGGCAGCAGTTTTTTTTTTCCGACAACAAGGTTACCACCGTCTTGTCTGATGGCCCCTCCCCTCCCTCCTTCCCTCTACCGCAAAAAAAAAAAAAAATGCTCTACTCTATTTCTCACTGATTTTAAAATTATTGACTAAACTGACGCCTTGACAGTGAGAACGTCAGAAGACATGTGTCAGGCTAGGATAGATAACTAATGACACCCTTGACATGACACTGATAACACCGCAGGTTAGACGGATAACTTTGACAAGGCCTTAACATGACAGACACAAATGCACACCAGAGAGAAATTTGCTCCACTAATCTTCCTTGTTATCAACCTCGAACATAATAACTTGGTTTAAGCTGTAAAACGTAACTCAATATTAAGGAAAAATACAATAATGAGTTTCCTTGACGGATAAGACAAACAAACGCCTTCACAACTGGATCGAAAACCAGTAGTATCATAAAGTGGAGTCTTCCATCAAACTGTTGAAGCAAACTTCCTGGACGGTCCGGTGTATGACGACCAGGAGGACAAAAACTAGTTAAGAGCTTCAGGAGTCTTGTTGAATAAACGCTTAAGGGGAAGAGGGCGTCGCGCTCACACAACATTACCTTGAAATTATTACACAGGTTAATCAATACAAAGGGCTCACACAAGTCTGCGGTAAGGAGGGGCCAATTCTTACAACTGATAGTCATCAAATATTAGGCGTCGAGTATTTGTTCACTTTAGAATATTCCGTGATTGTTTTTTCATGCATTCTGGCCAAGTCCCTTTGAACAGACGTCCTGTTACATCCAAGTAATCTCATGCGTCGTTCATGATAGAAATCAACGGAGTTTTAATATTCGATGAAGTCAAAACTGACGAAATGTTTTATTTTAGCTGCTTCACCTGCCATGGTTATTATCTTTCTTTATCTTCAACCTCAACCTGTTAATAATAAAGTCACCCAAAACAAAAGTTTTAGTAGAACTTGTCGTAATTACTGTTATCAAGTATGGCTAAAGTCATCCCAGGTGTTAAAAAAAATCGGAGTTTACTACCATGACAAATAACGACGGGGGATGTGTGGTGAACCAGAAAAAATAGAGGATCTCAAATGGTTATCCCTGAAAACCTATATATATATACACGAGTGAGTTAGTTTCAAGAACGATAAATCATCAGTTATTGTGTGTCAGTAGAATATTTAAGTTTGAATATCAAACAGAAGCCAAAGTTCCAATAAATTAACATCCTTAAGCAAAATCTTAACTACCTTAGCTCACCGATATCATTATCAACCTTTAAACATCAACCAAAGTTAAACAAAATGTTTGGTTGTTACTATAATAAAATGGTTAATAAAATGGTTGTCTGAAGACTTTCGTTACATTTTTTTCTCATAAATATCTCGACGAAGGTGGGAAAAAATCGTCTCAGCTGCTCAGAAATTTAAAACTAACAAGGAGTTGACAGTCAAGTGATGGAGAAAGACGGATGGTGGCCTCATAGCTCGGGGACATCTGGTGTAGAAGTTATAGTTCAGTGGTTCAAAAATAGTATCCTCGACTACCTGTGTGTATTATATTTTTTCTTGCAGGTGATATTAGTCAATTACTGTATGATATACGTACTGTATGATTATTATTCCTCGGCTATCAAGTCTTGTGTATGAGGATATTTCCCACAAGCGTATTGCAATTTCTTATAGCATTTAATCAAGTGAGGTAACTTTAATTTCATTGGGTTTAGTGTTCCTGAAAAATTATTCGAAAACTCAGTCAGTCAGTCAGTCAGTCAGTCAGTTAGTTAGTTAGTTAGTTAGTATAGACAGTAAACGAATATTTCATGTTTATTTACGAAACAACTTCCTATGAACCACCTCGTGCTTCTTCACTCCACTGAACAAGAGCAAGTTAATCTTATTTTGAATTGTTTCAATGTTTCGTTTTTCAGTTTGCTATTATGGAAACTAGGCGATTTCTAATGACAGTCCTTAAATGAACAAAAACATAAGAAAATACAAAAGAAAATAGTCCCACGAAGTTTGAGTCCAATTGGCGCATCTTCTCGGGTCTAGGATGGTGAGGTGGCCACAACAGACGACAGCCAGGTCATGTTTGTCTTAGCTTCTATAAATCAAATTAACAATACAAACATGTACATCTTTCAAATATCTGGTACTTATTTTACAAAGACTATTTAATGAAGTTTCCAGTACTAATGCGAACGAAAAGCCAAAAGTATGTAAGAAAACCTGTGTAGTCCTCCAGCAACGAGTAATGGGAAGGACGAGTTTACTATTAGTGGATCTCGTACTGTACATCACTCAGGTATAGTGAGGATATTATGCTGCTCATCTTTAAACATCCAGGGATAATATACACTATAATAATTTCGATACGTATTATTAAGATTTTTCCAGGATTTCAGTATTTGCATTTAACATTGGGTGACATGACAGAGTTTGAGGTGCCTTCTGGGGTGTGTGTGTCTGATACAGATTTCAAGTTGTTTATAAGATAATGAATAACACTCCACATCCTCATTACCCCTCCACTCCCCACCCCTCCCCATCCCACCCCACTCCACCACCACCACCACCCTACCACCACCACCCCACCCTTACCATTCCAACCTCACCACCCCTCCATTCCCCACTCTCAACATCCCCCCACTGCTCACCTTCATCGCCTCACCATTCCACACCCTCATCACCCCTTCACTCCCCACCCTCCTCACTCTTCTACTCCCCACCCTCATCACCCCTCCACCCCTCCACTACTCATCCTTACCACCCCTCCACTCCACCACCTTCAACATCCCTCCACCCTCACCATCCCTCCACCCTCACCACCCCTCCACCCTCACCATCCCTCCACCCTCACCTCCTCTGTTCCCCCTCACCATCTCCCTGACAACGCACGAGAGGTCATTTGCCTGTCACGCCCTCCACCAGATGTCAGCATCCGGGAGACCATCAACATTTGTCTAAGCCATAATGTAAGAGCCAACATCCGCCGGTCTATGAGTAATGATGCTCCTGTATAACACTACCTGCCTCCGCCTCCATTAGTCTTCTTGATGACACGCCCGAGTCGATTTCTCTGAGGTCCTCGGTTCGAAACCCTTACTCCCTCATTTCGTTGTTATGACTAGAATTTCTTAATTTGGTTTCTCTCGAGTTTATTGGATCACCTGATGATTAAGCACCCCAGCATATTTTATCTGGTGATTAAAACACCCTAATGCTTCTTGGTCTTGGTGAGTTGGGTTAGGTTATGTTAGGCTAGGTTAGGTTAGGTTATGTTAGGCTAGGCTAGGTTAGGTTAGGTTAGGTTAGGATAGGTTAGGTTAGGTAAAATCGTTCCACCAATCTTCCACGAGTCAGATTACACACGGGGAAGTTTTTCTAAGTCTCTCGTTACTGTGGCTATTCCTATCTTTTTCTACCATTCCTACACAGTCTAACTATCCCACAAGAACGATTTTTTAGAGAACTTTTTTTTCTCTCTCTCTCTCTCTCTCTCTCTCTCTCTCTCTCTCTCTCTCTTCTCCTACCGGGTTACGTCTTATATGAAGTCTTTTAATTATCTTGAAAACTAGAAAATCCTCTACAAAATAAATGTAAACTGGAACCACCATTTAGCGGATTATATGATGGAGAGAGTCCACTAAATCGATGTTTCGTTAGTTGTGAAACCTCCATCTAACGGACTATGACCATTATATCGAGGTCTGCTCTATGGATGTTTCATTGTATAATTTTCAGCCAAAGAAAAAGTTATGAGGTGGCTGTAGATGATCACAGTGTAGGTGTATGAAGATCGGGTCTGGTCAGGTAAATTCGTTGTCTTTGTTACACCTTACAACTCATGCGTTAATTTACAGTCACCACGTTACTTAGTCACCGTGTTATTTTAGTCACCGCGTTATTTACAGTCACCAAGTTTTTCAGTCACCGTGTTACAGTGACCGCGTTACTTACAATCACCGCGTTACTTAGTCACCGCGTCACTTATAGTCACTGCCTTACTTAGTCACCGCGTTACTTACAGTCACCGCCTTACTTAGTCACCGCGTCACTTATAGTCACCGCCTTACTTAGTCACCGCGTCACTTATAGTCACCTCGTTATTTACAGTAACCGCATTATTTACAGTCACCTCGTTACTTAGTCACCGCGTTACTTACAGTCACCGCCTTACTTAGTCACCGCGTCACTTATAGTCACTGCGTTACTTAGTTACCGCGTTATTTACAGTCACCGCGTTACTTACAGTCACCGCGTTATTTACAGTCACCGCAGTACTTAGTCACCGTGTTGCTTACAGTCACCACGTTACTTACAGTCACCTCGTTACTTAGTCACCGCGTTACTTACAGCCACAACGTTACTTACAGCCACCACGTTACTTGCAGTCACAGCGTTTAGTCACCGCGTTACTAAGCCACAACGAGGGGTAGGAAGGTGCAGATGTTACCGACCTTAATAACACACACACACACACACACACACACACACACATTAGAAATCACATTAAATAGAATTACAAGTATGAGCATCTTGTTGGGTCAGATACAGCTAATGCTTTTCAGTCCTATTGTTCGTGTTAGTAACCGTCTATTATATGCCGCTGTTGTCTGGGTCATTAATGCTGGCTGGTATTGTGATGTTATTTCTACTGTTGTTGCGGTTGGTTATTATATGCGTGTTGTTGTTGTTGTTGTTGTTGTTATTGTGTCGTGTGGTTGTCGTGTATTGATGTACTGTTGTTATATATTGTCGTAGTTTTATGTTGAACGTTTTAGTGAGGTTGTATGCTGTTGTTTTTGTTATTATTGTTTTTACCTGTTTTTGTTTTGTTATTGTCGTGTAATTGTTGTTTTGTTTTGTTTTGAATATTGTTTTTTTTGTTTTATGTGCATAGCTGTTTGTGTTGTATTGTTGTGGCGAGTATTATGGATTGTTATTGTGTATATTGTATGATTCTGTAGTGTGTGTGTGTGTGTGTTTGTGTGACCTTGACACTGTCTGTACTTATGAAGTGGTTAGGTTAGGTTAAGTTACTTCAGTGTTAAGGTGATTTAATCATCAGGTGAAGTAAGATGGGGTGCCTAATCTTCACGTAATCCGATATCTGTTCTCCCAGGCGTTTATACAATGCTCTCTCTCCTGAACCAAACATTCTGACCAAATGCTAAACACAGTAACATTTACCATTACAAAAGCTTATGACCGGTGTTTTTCCTTAACCTAGAGTACTCATATATTTCATTTAATATAGACGACGTTAAGTTTTTGGCGAGAACGTAAAGCAGGTCCCAGGTGATACAGTCTCTCTCTCTCTCTCTCTCTCTCTCTCTCTCTCTCTCTCTCTCATATCTATACTATATATATATATATATAATATATATATATATATATATATATATATATATATATATATATATATATAATATATATATATATATATAACAAAGAAGTATGTCTGTCTGTTTGTTTATTTGTTTATGTGTCCGCACGAGAATCTCGGAAACTACTTTACCAATCTGTAGTGATGATGGGTGGTGTTATATGTAGTGATGATGGATGTTGTTATATGTAGTGATGATGGATGTTGTTATATGAAGTGATGATAAGACAATAAAATAATAACAGTTTAATGCTAAAAGAATATACTTTGCTGTACCGTAATGAAAAACATGGTGGAACTTACATACACCGTTAATGAACTGTTGATGGAAGAAGAAGTTTTGGGGACTGAACAGTGAGACAATGTGGAGCTTCCCGGAGGGTGGCGTCCTACCGTGGCCTTGCAAATGAGCCGCCCGGAGGGCGGCGTTTCTGCTAGTTACTAATAAAACAAATAGCGCCCCAAAGACACATAGAAATAGAGCCAGTGGTTAAACAAAGGACATCTGACTACTGTGGTTGCCCCAAGTGATTAGACAACACGAGGGTGAGCTAAGAGTTGATGAGCTTGTGAATGAGAACAGAACCAATTCCTTTTAATACTGTTAAAAGATATCAAACAGTTAACACGGAGTCCGTAAGATGTTAAATATCACTAATTCAGCATCAGGTGAACCTCCAGAGTGAATAAATTAACACACAGAATTATAACACTCGCATCGTATGACAAAGGAGACTTGGAGACAATAAGGACTTAAATACAGGTAAAATGACAAGGAACTTAGAGGGCGGCAGAATCACCAGGTAGAACCAGGACACTTGAACGGTTCCAGAGCAATACAGTGACAGAAGAGTCCGACAACTGCAAACTCAAAATGCAGTAGAGCAACATAAAGTAAATAATCCGCAAACATAGTGAACTGTCTAAAGAAACAGGAGCAACTTGTACTTACCTTTATTTGATGATGTAGAGGTGGAGACGAGGGTCTGTATAGTGACGGCGGACTGGGCGCTCTGTGTGGAGTTGGTCCTCGAGAGGCCCTTATGAGAGCCACACTGACATTTGACTGAGCCCCCGAGTGACTCAGAGTCTGACATGGAGAGCGTCCTGCTGCACTTCCGCTGGTCATGCTGCATCAGCTTTGCTCGCCGGGCTCGCAATAGTGCTGCGAACCTTGCGGGCCCACGGCTGAGCTTGTAGCTGGTAGATGCCGGTTCCGGCGGAGGTGATGAAGGTGGTGAGGTCTCCATGAGGTCTGCACTGCTCTCACCCATGATTCCGATGATTACCAAACCCACAAACGCACAAACACACACACACTAACGACGACCACAAACTCTGACTAATGATTATGGGGGCCCTCTTACACTCGCCCACCCTACCGGGCATCGGTCAGGCTCACACATCTTGACGACAATGTTCATGACACCTTCAGGAAGCGTGACAGCAGATAACAGACACCTGGGCAAGTTCTTCTGCCGCCGCCACACCTGTCGGAGAAACACCACAGCATTAAGATATGACCAACACAACTACACAGAAAATAACATAAACACACTTCTTGTACTGTCAAACTTCCCGTACTAATAAATAATCATAAACTAAACCAATGGTCAAGTCCAAACGTTTATCTACTGTCATTGTAGCCATTATTGTTAAATAAATAAATACTTGAACAAACATTTTATAGCACAGCTCCAGCGTGAAGTATATCCTACTGAACAAAATGATCAAAGGCAACAGTGATATAGGGAGTGGTTAATGATGGGAGCTGCGTTGATGGTGGTAGTGTTGATGGTGGTAGTGTCGATGGTGGTAGTGTTGATGGTGGTAGTGTTGATGGTGGTAGTGTTGATGGTGGTAGTGTCGGTGGTGGTAGTGTTGATGGTGGTAGTGTTGATGGTGGTAGTGTTGATGGTGGTAGTGTTGATGAATGGTAGTGTTGATGGTGGTAGTGTTGATGGTGGTAGTGTTGATGGTGGTAGTGTTGATGGTGGTAGTGTTGATGGTGGTAGTGTTGATGGTGGTAGTGTTGATGGTGGTAGTGTTGATGGTGGTAGTGTTGATGAATGGCAGTATTGATGGTGGTAGTGTTGATGGTGGTAGTGTTGATGGTGGTAGTGGTGATGGTGGTATTGGTGATGGTGGTATTGGTGATGGTGGTAGTGTTGATGGTGGTAGTGTTGATGGTGGTAGTGTTGATGAATGGTAGTATTGATGGTGGTAGTGTTGATGGTGGTAGTGTTGATGGTGGTAGTGTTGATGGATGGTAGTGTTGATGAATGGTAGTATTGATGGTGGTAGTGTTGATGGTGGTAGTGTTGATGGTGGTAGTGATGATGGTGGTAGTATTGATGGTGGTAGTGTGTATGGTGGTAGTGTTGATGGTGGTAGTGTTGATGGTGGTAGTGTTGATGGTGGTAGTGTTGATGGTGGTAGTGATGATGGTGGTAGTGTTGATGGTGGTAGTGTTGATGGTGGTAGTGTTGATGGTGGTAGAGGTGATGGTGGTAGTGTTGATGGTGGTAGTGTGTATGGTGGTAGTGTTGATGGTGGTAGTGTGTATGGTGGTAGTGTTGATGGTGGTAGTGTTGAAGGCGTGATACAGTGTTCGCCGTGTACCCTACAGTGGTTCTTGAATACACTGTTCTGTGTTTGAGGTAAAAAAGAGGTTAAATTATTTGTTCCTACGTCGGTGATAAGACCATGTAAAGATGTGAGCGGGACAAATAAGGTTTGATCCCTGACATTTATTACTGGTGCTGCCCAGTGAGTAATGCTGTGTTTTGTGGTGGAGACACACACACACACACACACAAACACGTAAGCTCTCCTAATTATACAATAGTTTTTCAGGTAACTTTAAAATTCGAATTTCTAATGACGCAGCCTTGTTTAATTTATGAACCCTTGTATAAATACGAAAAAAACGTGAATTTAATAAAGTCTATAAAGTTTGCTGAGGCGATGGTTTTAAATACCAACTTGTGTATAACTTGAGTATAAGGAAAACTCCCAGAATATTTGTATCATCTGCCGAGTGTAATGACTTCTTATTAGTGTTTTAAGCTTAAGTATTAAAGTAAGAATATTATGGATAAGAAAAAGGAATTTGTAATGAAGGTGATTAAAATATTCTTGAGTAATTGAAGAATAACATGAGAATATTCTGAGTAACTGATGAATAACATGAGAATATTCTAAGTAACTGATGAATAACATGAGAATATTTTGAGTAATCTGATGAATAACATGAGAATATTCTAAGTAACTGATGAATAACATGAGAATATTCTGAGTAACTGATGAATAACGAGAATATTCTGAATAACTGATGAATAACATGAGAATATTCTGAGTAACTGATGAAGGTAACAGGTGGTAGAGAGGCTGACACATCTAGCTTGAGGTAACAAAGACTAATGAAAAGTACCAGACTAACACTGAAGGGCGAGAGTGATAAAGGAACTTCCTGGAACTGTTGGTAAGGTGTTGGGTGAGGTGGGAAGGTCGGGAAAATTTGAGAATTTAAAGACTAGAGTTGGATCATTTGAAGATTAGCCCCAAAGATTTTTTTTTCACTTCAAGATTAAATACGTGAACCTAACCTAACCCAAACCAAACCTAACATCGACCAAGATAACCAAATCTAACCTAAATTTATGGCAACCTAACCCAACCAATCCTAACGCTAACCTATCCATACATACCCAAACATAACGCTAACCCAACCATGCATAACCATATACAACTTAAACCTAACCTAACCTAAGCAAACCTAACCGTATAACTATCCCCCCCCCCCCCCCAACTCCCAGGTAGCGTTAGTAAAATATGCTGGATGGACGGAGGAATCTTCACGTGATCACAAAAGTTGATAGGTTATGCATAATGCGGAAGATAATCACCAAAGGAATGATAAAAGGGAGAGGAAATAAGGATGAAATAACTAGAGTATATATAGACAGTATTTATGGTGTCCTTATGGTGTCCTCTCGTAGTCATCTCGGTTCCCACTTGGACACTTATGACTCATGGGACATCATCAGCCAGCCATGTATGTCAGAGGCTTTATGTGGCTGTGGATTTATTGATATTTTTGGCATAATAATATATCAATAATGTCACCCAGACTTGAACCCAATGAGAGTCAGTGTGAAAACGAAGCACTGTGACTAAACTTCTGAAACGTATTCGAGTTTCATTTTATATGGACCATAACCTTTTGGGCAACTAATCCTAAGATCAATTGGGGAGATTATCTTTCCCTCCATAGGTAACTTTATATTGGAGTCTCGAATTCTCGGTCATAAACGCAGAATATTAGCAGTAGGGCCATAGGGGAAGAGGGTCAGGGCGAGTGTCTGAGTCGGTATCGAAAAGTAAATGTTTTAGGTGAAGCTTCACGCAAATCTTACCGCTGTTGATGTTTGAAAGCGACTGAGCAAATTAAAACTGGAATAATATCGCACTTTGGTTACTACACTGCAAGATAGACCAAGTAAGTATTAAGTATCAGCAACATATATTGACTTATTCGTCCAATATATAAACACACATTTAATCAGTTAAATATTTCATACTTCAACTGTTAAATTCTTTTACCTGGGAGCGCTTATTTCCAGCCCTAATCCCGAGCCACCTTTTGGATGGTAAACACGGGTTCTTTTATCCCTCGGTATATAATAAATGAAGATACTTATTACAACGTGAACCATAAACACACTGGAAGTTAAAGGTTAAAATCGTTAATTTACGGAAAGTATAATAATGACCAACATGTACCAACAACTATCTAACCAAACACACTCACTGATCTCCCGAGTGATGAGCTGTACACGCGGGGTAATAACACTAATCTATGACTGATAAATCTCGAAAGTCAAATTCAGACATTTTATTCAAGATTAAGTCAGGTTCTCACTCTCTGGGTAAACACTATTAAGAATCTGATCTGATACAACACCTTGGCACCAAAACTCTATAGAATTATTGTGGAGTTGAACAAATGAGAAGAATACAATAACAGTTGCGTTTACAGGAAAAATTGTATAGCTAGTTGCTTCAAATGTTGACGTTTATTCCATATGTTTAATGCAAATTGTGTCAACAGAAAACAATTGGTGTTTATAGAGTACCACATAAGTAAACATATAGCCCTCGAAACTATCTGTGACGTCACCCACACACCTCCAGTCTACAGTTCAGGTTAGTGAATATGTCAAGACAAAATCTGTTATTTCAATTTTAAGGCAGACAATAAGATATTCCAATACAAGAAACAGAGATATTTTACACATATAGTTATACTTTTTAAACATATTCCTTTGATGGAACATTAGAGGGTAAAAGTTTTGCATAATAAGGAAACATTTTGGTCTTATTGTCATAATGAGTATTATTTGTTATATATGCTGATTTTTTTCTTTTCACGGAAGGCTGGGCGTTCTTAAGATAGCCAAACAAAACTGAAATTAGGTTGAATCAGGTTTATGTTAGGTTAGGTTAGGTTAGGTTAGGTCATCTTACTTTATCAAAGATTTTATCAATTTATAGTTTACATAAGGTTAGGTTAGGTTAGCAATGGTGTTACCAATTTATAGTTTACATAAGGTTTATCTATATAATTGTTTCTATGTATTGAACTGTTCCAATATCCGAGAAGAAAAGTGAAATTATCTCTACATCAATGTTATCCGTAATTCCTTATAACACACACACAATACAGGGCATATAACCAGTCTAAGGTTGAAGGATGAGGTAGTACCATTGAAAGGTTCTTGTCCAATGGTAAAGTCATTTATTTCTCATCAACAGTATTGAAACCTCTCCGGGCCGCTTGATGCTACTGAAACATAATATTTAATACGAGGTGTTTTTTATTTTTAGGGGTGAGGGGGGGGGGGGGGGTCGAAACTGGACCACCATCAATGGCAGGTAGGAACCTTATCCACTGAGCCTTATCCACCGTGGTTAAGTGGATAAGAGGTGGAGAGGAGGAAGAATGAGGTATGGAGAAGAAAGTGATAAAGGAAAGAAAGAAGGAAGATGGAAATGAAGAAGGTCGAGTGAAGGCTTCTGAGAAAAATTAAGGCTCATGGTATCGAGGGGAAAGTTTTAAATTGGATAAAATCATGGCTCACCGATAGAACGCAGAGGGTCAGCGTAGATGGTGTTAAATCTGAGTGGGGCCGTGTAACCAGTGGGATTCCCCAGGGGTCAGTACTAGGCCCACTCTTGTTCATAATCTACATACACGATCTAGATACTGGGATCAGCACTGACATAAGCAAGTTTGCGGATGACACCAAAATAGGGCGGCAGATTAATTCAGGGCAGGATGCAAATGCACTACAGGAGGATTTAAATAAACTGCAGGAGTGGTCAAAAAATGACAAATGAAATTCAACACCAGCAAGTGCAGCGTACTTAATATTGGAAGAACAAATACTGTCAATGTATACAGCCTTAACAACATCAACTTAGAGAAGTCGACTTGTGAAAGAGACTTAGGGGAACTTGTAAGCCCGGACCTACGTCCTAGAAAACAGTGCGTTAATGTTCGAAATAATAGCAAACAGAGTATTAGGCTTTATATCTAGAAGTGTAAATAATAAGAGTGCAGAGGTCTTATTGCAACTATATCTTGCGCTAGTCAGGCCGCACCTCGATTATGCGGTTCAGTTCTGGTGCCCCTATTATAGAATGGATATCAATTCACTGGAGTCGGTGCAGCGAAGAATGACGAAAATGATTCCGGGACTTAGAAACCTTCCATATCAAGATAGGTTAAAGAAACTAGCTTGCATTCCCTAGAAAGACGAAAAGTGCTGGGAGATATGATAGAAGTATTTAAGTGGGTGAAAGGAATGAATAAAGGAGATATAGATAAAGTTCTTATAATATCCGAGCAGGATAGGACTCGTAGCAATGGATTTAAGTTGGATAAGTTTAGGTTTAGGAGGGAGATAGGAAGGAACTGGTTCACAAATTGGGTGGTGGACGAGTGGAACGAGCTTAGGAACTTTATAGTAAGTGTTGGAAAGCTGTTAAGTTTTAAAAGGAGGCTAGATAGATTCATGGATGATAGTGAGTGGTAGTAACTCTCGACAGGAGCTGCCATGCACAGGCCAACCGGCCTATTGCAGACTCCTTATTTTCTTATGTTCTTATGGCTGTGATTCAACCTATCAGTGTTACTTGAGAAGGGAGGAGGAGCACTTCAACCCCCTAGTGTCTGTCGTCAACTGTTCAGCAAGTTGTATCACGTGAAGATTAGACACCCCCGCTCATTTCACCTGATGATACACCTTAACGGTAACCTAACCTAATCTAACCTAATTCCCCAGGTAGCGGTAGAGTGTTTAATCATCATGTGAAATAAGCTGGGGTGTCTAATCTTCACTTGATCCATCAAGTTTTGTCTTATTCAATTATTTACACGAAAAAAACAAAAAACAGGATTTTGGATAATTTATGGATAACTCCGTGTACAGGTTCACTGACAGATCAACGGGAGAGGTGGAGCATTTAAATCCTGTATCTTGTCAGTAGTTGAGGTGTTTGGTAGGTAAGCAGGTAGCGTCAAACTGCGGGGGGGGGGGGGGGGGGTCTGACATATGGTGGCAAATTATTGTTAGTTTGTGTGGTGTGTGTGTGTGTGTGTGTGTAAACAACTGCTCACATAGGGGAGACAGAAAGAAAAAGGTCTACTTGGGTTTGGAAAGATGGTGGGAATGAGTAACAGGAATAAGCAAGAAAGAGTAAAATAGTAGTATTAATAATTTGCTTATATTTAGAAAAGTAGGCAATTTGGTGTTCAATGTCCCCGAATACTTCTGGAGACGTCTGGCACCTCTCCTGTCCACGATTATTAGAGTAAGATGTAAACATTTCTAAATGAGAAGGATTATTTCTAAGAGAGACGGTGATTGGTTGACCGAACACAATAGAGACACGGTGTGATTGGTAGACTGAACACAAGAGAGACGGTGATTGGTAGACCGACCACAAGAGAGACGGTGATTGGTAGACCGAACACAGGAGAGATGGTGATTGGTAGACCGAACACAAGAGAGACGGTGATTGATAGACCAAACACAAGAGAGACGGTGATTGGTAGACCGAACACAAGAAAGACGGTGATTGGTAGACCGAACACAAGAAAGACGGTGATTGGTAGACCGAACACAAGAAAGACGAGGTGATTGGTAGACCGAACACAAGGGAGACGGTGATTGGTAGACCTAACACAAGAGACGGTGATTGGTAGACCGAACACAAGAGAGACGGTGATTGGTAGACCGAACACAAGAAACGGTGATTGGTAGACCAAACACAAGAGAGACCCAGTGATTGGAAGACCGAATACAATAGAGACACGACGATTGGTAGACCGAACACAATAGAGACACGGTGATTGGTAGACCGAACACAATAGACGGTGATTGGTAGACTGAACACAAGAGAGACGATGATTGGTAGACCGAACACAAGTGAGACGGTGATTGGAAGACCGAACACGTTCTCTCAGCTTGGTTTAATTGGTGTTCCATTATTCATAAGAACATAAAGATATACACAATGAATATATTTAGCGAAGACTTTCTAGCAGTAAATCAGACAGATATGAAGCAGTTGTTAATGGAATGTAAATAAAGAAATTAACTATTGTTTATCATATATCTTCTTTCCTGTTTAACTATTAATGCAATGTAACATACCCATCAATGTAGAGATATAATTTTACTGGATACTTAGTAACGCTGTAGCCACCACATACTAACGGGCAGGTCAGGCCTACAGTATAGCAATCACTTTCACTTTCGTTTCACCAGCGAACAGGAGTGTAATTATTTCCATATTTAAATATAGTTATTTGGTATTTAAATCTCGGTAATTGTGTAAAATTTAATGTAGTCATTTTTACAACCAAATAGTCTTTCTTTTAAACTATAAGTCTTATTAGAGAAGAACATGATAAACGAGTTAAGATGTGAATTGATTATATGGACGAGTTGTTTTATGTTAATAATAATAAAATGATGTTAATTATATTTCTCAATTATATTTCTCAATTATATTTCTATCTGAATTACAAACAGATGACCGAGGTGTAGAAATTTATGTTTTATTTCCAGTCATATAGGATAATTAATTTTTCCTGAAGGGGAAGAATGACGAGGATGAAATACACTGGGATACCTCGTAGTGAAGTTTTTCCCCTGAGTGTACACGTGTGGCAAACAAGCTGGAAGAAGGACACCTACACGACCATCACAGGACACAGGAGGGAAGAAGGACACCCACACTACCATCACAGGACACAGGAGGGAAGGACACCTACACGACCATCACAGGACACAGGCGGGAAGAAGGACACCTACACTACCATCACAGGACACAGGAGGGAAGAAGGACACCTACACGACCATCACAGGACACAGGAGGGAAGAAGGACACCTACACGACCATCACAGGACACAGGAGGGAAGAAGGACACCTACACGACCATCACAGGACACAGGAGGGAAGAAGGACATCTACACGACCATCACAGGACACAGGAGGGAAGAAGGACACCTACACGACCATCACAGGACACAGGAGGGAAGAAGGACATCTACACGACCATCACAGGACACAGGAGGGAAGAAGGACACCTACACGACCATCACAGGACACAGGCGGGAAGAAGGACACCTACACGACCATCACAGGACACAGGCGGGAAGAAGGACACCAACACGACCATCACAGGACACAGGAGGGTAGAAGGACACCAACACGACCATCACAGGACACAGGCGGGAAGAAGGACACCAACACGACCATCACAGGACACAGGCGGGTAGAAGGACACCTACACGACCATCACAGGACACAGGCGGGAAGAAGGACACCAACACGACCATCACAGGACACAGGAGGGAAGAAGGACACCTACACGACCATCACAGGACACAGGCGGGAAGAAGGACACCCACACTACCATCACAGGACAAGACAAACAACTAAAGATTAAACGTTTTGTTATGTTGCCCAAGTAAATACATTCTTAATGGTGTCTCCGTCAAGGAACAATTTATGTGAAGGTTTAGCGTCACTGTTGTTGTAGCGTTCCTTTGTGTGTGTGTGTGTGTGTGTGTGTGCGGGGTAGTGATGATGAAGCAGGGTGGTAAGAGAAAGAAAGCTGTCACGAGAGATGAGATTGATAATTATTAATGGAAGGATGGCCGAAGATTAATGGAAAATGGATAATTGAATGTGCAGTGAAGTGGTGGAGTGACGGATGACAAAGATAAGGTAGTTTGTTGATGGATGAGAGAGAGAGAGAGAGAGAGAGAGAGAGAGAGAGAGAGAGAGAGAGAGAGGATGATAATAATGTCTACTGTCCATCACGGAAGACACCATTTCCAATTTCCCTAAAGTCCATTTTTGGTTGTGGCTTCCTGGCCCAGCTTACGGTTGGTTAGGTTAGGTTAGGTTAGTAAAGGGAATGTTTTGTGATGTTTAAATAGTCGAGAGTTAAGGTGTTGAGGATATGAAGACAAGGATGGATGAGTTACATAGAAGTGAAGTGACGGATGGATGAGTTACGTGAAGTGAAGTGACGGATGGATGAGTTACGGAAAGGTGAGGTGAGAGAGAAAGGAGATTACGTAGAAGTGATAGCTGGATGATGGGACGGATGGATAGATGGATGAATTTCGTAAAGGTACATTTGGAAGCGAATGTTTACAGTATACATACAGGACATTAAACTATTGAGTAAAAAGTTATTTAAGGTTTGGTTAGGTTAGGTTAGGTTAGGTTAGGTCAGGTCAGGTTAGGTTAGGTTAGGTTAGGTTAAGGAGAGAAATAGGATAAAGATTGATGAGAAGAAACGGAAAAAATAAAAGAGAAAGACTAATTTAGGTGGAAGAAAATATTTATTTATGAGTGTTTTTTTTCTTTCTTTTAGACATAGAAGGGAATACGCAGACTGACAGACAGACAGACAGAGAGACAGAGAGACAGAGAGACAGACAAAGGGACAAACAGACAAGATCATAGTTTGGTTGTAGCAGAAAAACCTTACAATACCTAAGATAAAAAAAATATAATAATAATAATAAAATAATAATAAAAACAGCTTTAAAAGACCCAAAGAAAATCAGACAATCTCCAAACTTGAGAAGAAAAGAGGATAAAGAAAAAGACACAAGAGTAAGAAGGATGATTGGAAAACTCTGAAGGAAGACATTAAAAGAAGGAGAAGAAAGTTGAGGAAGTAAATGAGTTTGGTTGGAAGAAGAAACATACATTTCTCCTGGTAGTTGAAGAGTAAAGTGAAGAAGCTGCGAGTCTGGCTGAGGAGTAAGACCACCAGAGACGGAACTGAATTATTTAGAGGCGAGAACGAAGGTCGAAGAAGAGAGAGAGAGAGAGACCTTGAAGAAGAAAAACATATATATCACAGGAAGAAATACGTATATGTGGTCTTAGTAAAGTAAAGAGAAAATATTAATATTTTTTTTAACGAACATGAACACAAAAGTGAATATTACAATAATGATGGGGACGAATAGATAATTAGAAGGAAGAACTTGATAAAGGTGGAAAAGCAAGATATTCAATAACAAATAATAAATTCCTTAAATGCGATGAAAGAGCAGCAGAAGCCTTGATAAATGAAACGTGAAAAAAAAATGCCGGAAGAATGAAACAACACTACAGTATTTCTCATATATATATAGAAAGGTGAATGAGAACGCAGATAGTATCCAGATTACTGTGGGATATTTCTCATGAGTCACATAGCAAAGACCATGAGAAATAATTAGTTTGATATTGTTTAGGAGAAAAAATAATGCGGATATAATGTAAAAAAATTAGTTATAATGTCATGAAAATTTGATAAAAAAATGCGTATAATGCAGTTGCATATTTAGATAAGGTATTTGTGTTGAGGGGTTACTGGTGACTGTGTGTTGAGGGATTACTGGTGACCGTGTTGAGGAATTACTGGTGACTGTGTTGAGGGATTACTGTTGAGTGTGTTGAAGGATTACTGTTGACTGTGTGTTGAGGGATTACTGTTGACAGTGTGTTGAGGGATTACTGTTGACTGTGTGTTGCGGGATTACTGTTGACTGTGTGTTGAGGGATTACTGTTGACAGTGTGTTGAGGGATTACTGTTGACTGTATTGATAGATTACTGTTGACTGTTGAGTGATTACTGTTGACTGTGTTGAGGGATTACTGTTTACTGTGTGTTGAGGGATTACTGTTTACTGTGTGTTGAGGGATTACTGTTTACTGTATGTTGAGGGATTACTGTTGACTGTGTTGAGGGATTACTGTTTGCTTTGTGTTGAGGGATTACTGTTTGCTTTGTGTTGAGGGATTACTGTTGACTGTATTGAGGGATTACTGTGTGCTTTGTGTTGAGGGATTACTGTTGACTGTGTTGGGGGATTACTGTTGACTGTGTTGATGGATTACTGTTGACTGTGCTGAGGGATTACTGTTGACTTTGTTGAGGGATTACTGTTGACTGTGTTGATGGATTACTGTTGACTGTGCTGAGGGATTACTGTTGACTGTGTTGGGGATTACTGTTGACTGTGTTGATGGATTACTGTTGACTGTGTTGAGGGATTACTGTTGACTGTGTTGGGGATTACTGTTGACTGTGTTGAGGGATTACTGTTGACTTTGTTGAGGGATTACTGTTGTCTGTGTTGAGGGATTACTGTTGACTGTGTTGAGGGATTACTGTTGACTTTATTGAGGGATTACTGTTGACTGTGTTGATGGATTACTGTTGACTGTGTTGAGGGATTACTGGTAACTGTGTTGAGGGATTACTATTGACTGTGTTGAGGGATTACTGTTGACTGTGTTGAGGGATTGCTGTTGACTGTGTTGAGGGATTGCTGTTGACTGTGTTGAGGGATTACTGTTGACTGTGTTGAGGGATTGCTGTTGACTGTGTTGAGGGATTACTGTTGACTGTGTGTTGGTGATTAATATCACCCTTGTTATTTATTATATATATGTATAATTGTATATAAGATATTTCAGGGAGAAAAAGTAAGCCAAGATATTGTATATATTTTGGTACATGTGGACGACATAGCTCACTAATAAAGTCCGTTCGCCACTCTCTCCGGTCCACGAACCTCGAGATTCAGTAATAAGAACATAAGAATGAAGGAAACTGTATTGCGTCTATTGGTCCATACTAGACCTGACACCTTAATATAGAGGTAATCAATTGGCGGACCGCGGTTAGCTTTGGTGCGGAACCCAATCCAAATGGAACTAATTGATCTCCAAAATGAGGCCTTAGAAGACGAGGTTGGTAACTGTGATCCATCACATTCTGGACACATGTGTCTCAAGTAAGTTCACCTGATCTTCACAAAGTCGTTTTACAAAAATATCCTCCCAATGTTTGGCTCCACTTACCAGTGTGAGTCTGCTTTCTCTGCCTTGAATTTAGTGAAGAACAAATATCGCTCCAGCATCACCAATGAACACCTTCATCATTGTCCTTGACTAGCTATCATATCATATGTACCAAAGTTCAGGGAATTGGCAAGAAGCACGAATTGTAACTTTTCACACTTATGATGTTTAATCACTCAAAGGTCCACAGTCACAATTACATGTACACTCAGGGTCAAAACTAAGAGGGATGGATAATTACTTTTGAACCAGACTGTACATTCTATAATTGCAATATTTTGAGTGCGTGTGTTACAGAGATTTAGTTTATTTCTTTTCATTCATCATTCATCATTCCTCAACAAGTGAAGAATGTATGATAACTTTTGCCCACAAAAATACATACATTACCTACAGTGTTTTATTGTGTTACAGTAATTATTTTTTTCCTTTTGTTCACACCCTTCCCCCCCCCCCCCACAGGTTGCCTCTTCAGTAAAATGGATGGTTACTTTTATGGCTTCTTTTGATCCATGGTCTCTTGTTCATTTCTTTAATTCATTTACAATCAACAGGTTTTATGATTATACATGCCTGTAGATGGAAATAAACTGAAATATGTACTCTTCAATTGTTTGTTGTTGCCTCACATTAAATGAAGTCTCATCCGGACCTTGGCCACCGAGAAAATTTGTGTGATCGGACCTTCACATATTTTTTTTATTTTTTATTATCATTATTTATTGGGCACTCCCCTACATCCTTGTGTAAGGTGAAGCGCAGAAGCGTTTACAGCGCCCAACAGGGAAGCATGCTAAGTTCATGCTTGCCTTTTTATGTCTCATGAGTTATCACCGCCCTCGAATGCCGTGACCTCTGACTCCCCTGTGGCCACGTGACCTGTGACCTCGCCGGATGTTTGTCAACGGCACAGCCATAGAACAAGCGTTTCGTTGTTATGACCACAGATGGGGGCTCGGGACACCTCTGGCACACACTATCGTCCAGCCCCATCGAGCATACACACACCAGGAGTTACTTGAAGCGATACTGGGAGTTAAGTGGAGCTATAAGCCCACACACGTGAGTGAAGAACACAGTGATTATTTTTTATTATGGTGAAATGTTGTGAACTACATACCTGCATAGTGTAAGGCACGTTGGATAATAACCATAGTGTATTTACTAACTGACGTACTGTATAGTGTATGCATGTAATGGAATGTAATCAGAAGTTAACGAGTGTCTCACTTCTCCAGATTTTGACCACATCAATCAATAAACGTTGAGCGAGTCCAAGTTGTGGGTTTCTCTCACCCTTAAGACGCGACGTCATCTAACCGTCGAACCATTCGGCAGTTAAGTAATTTAGTATCCCTGCCATAATAAATGAAGATAATAATTTTCTAACGGTATACTAACATCCATCGAAATACTAAAACAGATTACAAGAAGCTGCAATGATAGCACGAATAACATTGGTTGGAAAAAAAGAATGACAAAACTAGAATCGCAATAGCGGAAGTTCTGCAAATGCAACAAAATACAGAGATGGCACAACTCAACTGGGACGCCTGGAGAGGAAGGCGGAAGGAAGAGTTGCCAAGAGAAGATAAACTGGAGGCTGGATGGACCAAGACGCGGAGGAGGATCTAGAAAAAAACATTGAGTGATGGCGTGGAGAAAACCCTTGTGATTACAGTCTGCAATACATCCAAGTACTGAGTGACGCTAATGTGTTCGGCAGTAAGTTAGTGGAAGAGGAAGCTAGTGATAGTGACAGAGGCTGAATACTTTAACCGAGAGCTGAAGGAAGAGATCATCATCATCATTATCACAATCTTTCTGGTGATAATAGTGTGGCACAAGTTGACAGAGAGGTGAGGTGAAGGATTAAGGAGTACCTGAGAAGTGACGGAGGGATGATTAATTGACAGGTGAGTGAGAGTGCATGAGACAGGCGGTGGTTCTTAGCATGACTCTGTCCCCTGACGGATAGTATAATTCCCCCACCTCTCGGCAGGCCTCACACACACATTACCTTCCCATCTATTATCATTCTTAATCTCTCTCACTTATCTATCCATTCGTCAACTAACCCCATCTGTTATTAGCCTATCCATCATCTCGTCTCTCTTTGGTGTTGCATCCCACGATCATTATCATCATCATTATAATAACAATAATAGTAATCAGAGGTAATACAGACGCGGTGACGTAGCTTAGGAGTTGTCTATCGAGCCTAAGAAGAGAGAGCCAGTGTTACGGCAGCCAATTATAACCCACAGAACTCTCTCCTCTGTACTGATTGGTGCCCTCCTTCCGAGTGTAAAAATATACATAGGACACATAATAAGAGTCTAAATATATACATAAGTCACAATTTAAACACTTTTGAACACTCCTGACTACGTGGGAGAAATAATAAAGAGTTAATCTCTCACCCGTAAGAAGAAAAAGTCTAGCCTTGCCAAGTGTGACCACCAGACACCTACATAGACGAGTGAAGAGCAAATGTCCTGGGTTCTTGGCTTGGGGCAATGGGGCATAGACCACAGGATTCACATAAAATACCCTCGCTAAACTAACATACATATTAAAAATAAGACAAGGTACCAAAATTACACGATCAGATTAACTAAATACAATGTACTATGGATCTGAGTCAGGGATGGGGGTAACGGATTAAAAGGGGGTATACTGCAAGGTGTACAGATTCTCAGCTGAACCCCGTGTTGATGAAACGAGCAAACAAGCTGGCGAACCATCTCCGTGCAACCCGCTGACCAGACAGAGGTATATGTTATGAGTATTTATCCTGGTGCCTCCCTCAAACGACCACATAATCATGACTATGCAATAAACAGCCAAGGGACAATGTCTATGTTTCAATAAAGGGATTAACACATCGTATGATAGTTAGAATTAAACATAGGAGCGAGATATCGAACATAAGAGACAACAGAAAGAATCCAAGAAAGGTAATTATGAATTCGGGAAGAACCATGAACCCGTGGGAGCAAATCCGTTGTGTTAGATTATATTTGTTTAGTGTTACTGCGATTCCTTAATCTTAATATAAGACACCACGTAAGGTTATATAGATGTATTGCTTATCATCTAACTTTGCCTGTATATTTGCAAACTACCTCCAGTAACACATGACATCTGTGCATTGTGTACGGCAGAATCAGTGGCCCGAAGGACAAGGGCCGAGTGCTGTAGCCACTAGGCCGCCGCCTCCTGATAACACCATAATAGTTGTTAAATTAAGTTACTTATTTCTAAAGTTGCTGACGCCATAAAACACGCACGCACGCACGCACGCACGCAGGCACGCACACACGCAGGCACGCAACTCTTATAATGTAATTGAATTTTTCAGTTTCACTTTTATTTTCCTGTTCATATAACAAATTCCCCGAAGATTATTTTATCAATTATTATATTGTTTAGTTACAAATGCTTTAAAAAGATTACGCATATAACAATAATGATGGTTGCCTAATCGAGGATGGTCGGCCCCATGGCCACCTTGGCGTGAATTCGTTTAAGGTGTAGAAGCTGTCACCAACACAACAACCACACCCCGAGTTAACGAGCTGCATGACCCAGTGTCAAGGAATAGTCCGAGAAGACCGGAAAACTCGCCAACAAATCGATTAACATCCAGGTTTCCAATTATTGCTGGGTATGCAGAGACAAATGGCGTAAAAAAAACTTCCCCATAGTTTACCCTGCCCGGGGATGGAACCCGGGTCCACTCGCTTGCGAGGCGAGCATGCTGACAATTACACCACAGGTCGCCATAAATTATATAGATATAAGACAAACTACAACATTGTCGACTATAACCTTCACCATTCCAGGATGTTACAAGTTTCCACCACTGTTCTCACTCCCATAAGTAAACACAACATAATAATACAAGTTGTAGGAAACTAACAACATTCAACAACATGGTAATAAACTGAACGTTAGAGTCATGTGACGCATTACACCTTCCTGTTATCTTCTCTTACAGTGACGCTAAACCTTCACATAAATTGTTCCTTGACGGAGACACCATTAAGAATGTATTTACTTGGGCAACATAACAAAACGTTTAATCTTTAGTTGTTTGTCTTGTCCTGTGATGGTAGTGTGGGTGTCCTTCTTCCCACCTGTGTCCTGTGATGGTAGTGTGGGTGTCCTTCTTCCCGCCTGTGTCCTGTGATGGTAGTGTGGGTGTCCTTCTTCCCGCCTGTGTCCTGTGATGGTAGTGTGGGTGTCCTTCTTCCCGCCTGTGTCCTGTGATGGTAGTGTGGGTGTCCTTCTTCCCGCCTGTGTCCTGTGATGGTAGTGTGGGTGTCCTTCTTCCCGCCTGTGTCCTGTGATGGTAGTGTGGGTGTCCTTCTTCCCGCCTGTGTCCTGTGATGGTAGTGTGGGTGTCCTTCTTCCCGCCTGTGTCCTGTGATGGTAGTGTGGGTGTCCTTCTTCCCGCCTGTGTCCTGTGATGGTAGTGTGGGCGTCCTTCTTCCCGCCTGTGTCCTGTGATGGTCGTGTTGGTGTCCTTCTTCCCGCCTGTGTCCTGTGATGGTCGTGTTGGTGTCCTTCTTCCCGCCTGTGTCCTGTGATGGTCGTGTTGGTGTCCTTCTTCCCGCCTGTGTCCCGTGATGGTCGTGTTGGTGTCCTTCTTCCCGCCTGTGTCCCGTGATGGTCGTGTAGGTGTCCTTCTTCCCGCCTGTGTCCTGTGATGGTCGTGTTGGTGTCCTTCTTCCCGCCTGTGTCCTGTGATGGTCGTGTTGGTGTCCTTCTTCCCGCCTGTGTCCTGTGATGGTCGTGTTGGTGTCCTTCTTCCCGCCTGTGTCCTGTGATGGTCGTGTTGGTGTCCTTCTTCCCGCCTGTGTCCCGTGATGGTCGTGTTGGTGTCCTTCTTCCCGCCTGTGTCCCGTGATGGTCGTGTTGGTGTCCTTCTTCCCGCCTGTGTCCTGTGATGGTCGTGTTGGTGTCCTTCTTCCCGCCTGTGTCCTGTGATGGTAGTGTGGGTGTCCTTCTTCCCGCCTGTGTCCTGTGATGGTAGTGTGGGTGTCCTTCTTCCCGCCTGTGTCCTGTGATGGTAGTGTGGGTGTCCTTCTTCCCGCCTGTGTCCTGTGATGGTAGTGTGGGTGTCCTTCTTCCCACCTGTGTCCTGTGATGGTAGTGTGGGTGTCCTTCTTCCCACCTGTGTCCTGTGATGGTAGTGTGGGTGTCCTTCTTCCCGCCTGTGTCCTGTGATGGTAGTGTGGGCGTCCTTCTTCCCGCCTGTGTCCTGTGATGGTCGTGTTGGTGTCCTTCTTCCCGCCTGTGTCCTGTGATGGTCGTGTTGGTGTCCTTCTTCCCGCCTGTGTCCTGTGATGGTCGTGTTGGTGTCCTTCTTCCCGCCTGTGTCCCGTGATGGTCGTGTTGGTGTCCTTCTTCCCGCCTGTGTCCCGTGATGGTCGTGTTGGTGTCCTTCTTCCCGCCTGTGTCCTGTGATGGTCGTGTAGGTGTCCTTCTTCCCGCCTGTGTCCTGTGATGGTCGTGTTGGTGTCCTTCTTCCCGCCTGTGTCCTGTGATGGTCGTGTTGGTGTCCTTCTTCCCGCCTGTGTCCTGTGATGGTCGTGTTGGTGTCCTTCTTCCCGCCTGTGTCCTGTGATGGTCGTGTTGGTGTCCTTCTTCCCGCCTGTGTCCCGTGATGGTCGTGTTGGTGTCCTTCTTCCCGCCTGTGTCCCGTGATGGTCGTGTTGGTGTCCTTCTTCCCGCCTGTGTCCTGTGATGGTCGTGTTGGTGTCCTTCTTCCCGCCTGTGTCCTGTGATGGTCGTGTTGGTGTCCTTCTTCCCGCCTGTGTCCTGTGATGGTCGTGTAGGTGTCCTTCTTCCCGCCTGTGTCTTGTGATGGTCTTGTAGGTGTCCTTCTTCCCGCCTGTGTCTTGTGATGGTTGTGTAGGTGTCCTTCTTCCTGCCTGTGTCCTGTGATGGTCGTGTAGGTGTCCTTCTTCCCGCCTGTGTCTTGTGATGGTCGTGTTGGTGTCCTTCTTCCTGCCTGTGTCCTGTGATGGTCGTGTGGGTGTCCTTCTTCCTGCCTGTGTCCTGTGATGGTAGTGTTGGTGTCCTTCTTCCCGCCTGTCCGTGATGTCGTGTTGCCTTCCCGCTGTCTGTGATGGTCTTGTAGGTGTCCTTCTTCCGCCTGTGTCCTGTGATGGTCGTGTAGGTGTCCTTCTTCCCGCCTGTGTCCTGTGATGTGTGGTGTCCTTCTCCGCTGTGTCCTGTGATGGTCGTGGAGGTGTCGTTCTTCCCGCCTGTGTCCTGTGATGGTCGTGTTGGTGTCCTTCTTCCCGCCTGTGTCCTGTGATGGTCGTGTTGGTGTCCTTCTTCCCGCCTGTGTCCTGTGATGGTCGTGTTGTGTCCTTCTTCCCGCCTGTGTCCTGTGATGGTCGTGTAGGTGTCCTTCTTCCCGCCTGTGTCCTGTGATGGTCTTGTAGGTGTCCTTCTTCCCGCCTGTGTCTTGTGATGGTTGTGTAGGTGTCCTTCTTCCTGCCTGTGTCCTGTGATGGTCGTGTAGGTGTCCTTCTTCCCGCCTGTGTCTTGTGATGGTCGTGTTGGTGTCCTTCTTCCTGCCTGTGTCCTGTGATGGTCGTGTGGGTGTCCTTCTTCCTGCCTGTGTCCTGTGATGGTAGTGTTGGTGTCCTTCTTCCCGCCTGTGTCCTGTGATGGTCGTGTTGGTTTCCTTCTTCCCGCCTGTGTCTTGTGATGGTCTTGTAGGTGTCCTTCTTCCCACCTGTGTCCTGTGATGGTCGTGTAGGTGTCCTTCTTCCCGCCTGTGTCTTGTGATGGTCGTGTTGGTGTCCTTCTTCCCGCCTGTGTCCTGTGATGGTCGTGTAGGTGTCCTTCTTCCCGCCTGTGTCTTGTGATGGTCGTGTAGGTGTCTTTCTTCCCGCCTGTGTCCTGTGATGGTCGTGTAGGTGTCTTTCTTCCCGCCTGTGTCCTGTGATGGTCGTGTAGGTGTCCTTCTTCCCGCCTGTGTCTTGTGATGGTCGTGTAGGTGTCCTTCTTCCCGCCTGTGTCTTGTGATGGTCGTGTAGGTGTCCTTCTTCCCGCCTGTGTCTTGTGATGGTCGTGTAGGTGTCTTTCTTCCCGCCTGTGACCTGTGATGGTCGTTTAGGTGTCCTTCTTCCCGTCTCTTTACCCAGAAATATACTCATGGGCGAGAAACTTGAAGCTGTCCGACAATATTAGTAAGAGATAATTTATGTGTCTACGTCCTCATCATTCTTCCCGTTGGATTAATTCATCTCGGTGGTAAACCATTTTAGGTCCGTTCTCTCTCCCTTGTGCCACAATAAATGTATGAGTGCATTCAAGACATACGCCACAAATTTTTACAACTTGGTTTCACGGCAGTCATTTGCTCTCGAGGTGAAATATTACATTTTCTAAAATTATTATTCGTAACTCAAAAGTTAAGAGATATAACAACATGCAATATTCTTACGACTGACATAAGTGATAACTAAACCCCTCAGGCCTTCCCGTAATATAGACTTAGATGAAGAAGATAGCTAAATTTATTGCCAAAATGACATCATGAAAACTACAATACCACTGATGTTTGTAAAGCAATGTTTTCCTCTAAACCACCATTTATAAGTAGCAGCAGCAGGTAATCATAGACTGTCAATAGAGTTTCCTAATACAGTATTAATTCAACAGTTAAACAAGATGGACGATATTTAATAACAATGAATGATAAAAAAAAAATAATTCTTCGACAACTATTGAATACATTTTAGTACTTACAGTAGTAAAGTTTTTACTAAGTATGAATATAATGAGTTAAATCTTCATTATTCTAGTCGGATATATATCTTTGAGCCTTTATGAGTGATGGAACACCAATTAAACCAAGTCAAAAAACGTGTTCGCTGTACTCATCATCGACTCGGCTACAAACTGAACGCACTTATACGTGTATTGATGGATCTATTATTTTAATGCACGAAAATACAATGTAAATGGTTTAGCAGTTGTAAAACCACATAACTTACAGAAAAGAGAGAGAGAGAGAGAGAGAGAGAGAGAGAGAGAGAGAGAGGTAAATATTAATGTTTTCTTCAGTTTTCGTCACCAACGCCTTCTTACACGAGCAGATATTTTCACTGTTTGACAAAGATCAACATATTCATTTTTTGTTCCGGGATTGTTTTTACGCATCAATGACTCTCCTTCACTTCACTGAGTTTTTAAGAGTCATTATATCTTTTTATCACGCTTTTTTGTTTGTTTCCTGCGACTGAGGCGACATTCTCCTTGTAACATACTTTACGGAAGTCGAGATTAGTGGGCGGATTTTACTTTCGGGAAAAACTATTCTGAAACCTTCTAAAGTAAGTTTTGTCTTGAGTGCCAACTTGGCTACTCGTTCTGAGACTTTCAACTTTCCCCATGTTATTTTCATACCTAACTAACCTTCACCTTCTATGTCTTCATATTCTCAATGATGAAACCCGTGATTCCTTATAGTTACCGTTTATTTTGTTCTTATATATTTATAACTTCTGTGTGTCTCATATTGTCCTGATCTAATCGCGAGTCATTTTTTTCTCGTTCTTATAATTGATCCGACACTGACAGAGGTATACAACTGCATCTAACCGAGCTCGTTAACTCCCTGAATGTTCCTTCCTGATATTCTTAGCTCCGCGCTCTCCTACACACCCGACCGCTTTCCAGGCCATGAGCTAGATCACCTCCAGGGCGCGTGGGTCGTGTAGTTACTTATGGGTTCATATTGGCGAGAGTGGCCAATGAAACATCACGCTGGCACGAAGCCAAACAATAACAGGATGTGCTCAGACGGCGGCAGCTTATGGGTGGTGATGTGGAGGCTGATAGTGTTCAGATTTATTGAGGACTGTGAGCATTGTCAATATAGCCGGAATAAATGCATAAAATATTGCCTTTTTACTTTGTCAGTTCTCTCTGAAACAAACAAATGCAACAGCGGGAACTTGTGATGAGAGTCGTGGCGAGATAATATGAAGAAGAGACTATAGAAACGACAGCTAGATTAGAAGTTGGGCACACGCACAGTCACGTCTCGTAACATATAGGGTGATAAGGAGGTGGTTGACACTGTGGACGCTGCAGATGTTGGCTGATGCAACCTGACCTTTGATCAGACACAGTTTTAAACCTCTCTTGTACTCTTGAGTTAACAAAACAAAAAGCCTCAAAGTTTTATTTCACAGCAAAGGTCTGATAATTTCCCTTCCATAATTACATCGCAGATAGAATGCTAAAAGAAGAGAATGTGCTATGTACCTTTATCGTATGGCTACACTACTAGAAGGGCTAAAAAATATGGTGGTGTGGGTCGGGAGGGAAGACAAAGGGAGGCAGACCAGTCGATAGGGTAACTATTGTCCAGAACGAGGCAGAGCAAGGGTTGGGCAGACTCGCTCCAGCCAATATATCGTTCGTGGCTTTGAAAAGAAGTTCCTATAGAGTTCGGCCAGTTTTATCATCTCTCTGGACAGCATTAAAGGAACAACGGGTTAAATAGTGTAAGCAGAATTAGCATAAAGAAATGAAATAAAGAAGAAAAAATAAGTGGAGCAAAATGTACAAATTTAGAGAGAAAGAGAGGAATTTGTTCTAGGTTATTTTAAGAGGAACTAAAAACAAAACGATCATCAGAAGAAATATTAAGTGGCAGAGGAGATAGACGAAAGGAAGAATACTTAATAGAGAAGACAAAGAAAAGATAAAAACAAATATGATAAAGGGTTTGGATAAATAAAAGGAAATATAACAGAAGGGCTGAACGAAATATTAAAGCAAGTGTAAAGAATGGACGAAAGAGAGAGAAAAAAAAGAACTGGCAGAAGTAAAGACAACAGAGACGAGAACTAACTATTAGCCAACAGCCACAAGGTACTGGAGCCGTCTAAACATAAAGGCTTTGTTAAGTTTGTGTTTTAAGTAAGGGATAATTGACACAAAATATCACCACGAGCAACAAAACTTTACCAACAAGAAATCATGGAGAAGAAAAAATAATATATCAAATAATAATAATTTAATGGGAGTAACGTTAATATATTTCAAGATTCATTGATATTGATGATTTAAACGAATTGTTATAATCATTGTATTTTACTGTGCTCCTTGATGGTTACAATGACGAGGGCGGCCATAGAGGGAATCATAGTACCGAGGATGTCTGATCTGGTAACCAAGCCCACTTGAACAGACTCTTAATACAACACAGTCTAAGCGTCTATTAACATCCTCCTTGGTGGCATATAAAAGAGTGCGGGTAGGTGGAACACATGACACTTGAGACCTGAACCTCGGCGAGGTTGGTTCTCCCGGCTCCCTGATCCTTCCCCCCGAGGTACCGCGTGACCATGATCATGATCACCCTAGCCCAGGCGAAGGTTGTGAGACTGATTCCGGTCGAGCACCCTTCGCGCAAGAAACTAAATCTTCTTGTGATTAAAGATTTTTTCGACCACATTGGACTAAAGGGGGTGACAGGGGTCGTCCGGAGTAGCGGTGGTACCCTTGTCATCACGTTCGAAGAATGGGGGCAGGCCCACAAATTACCCCATCGAACGATCATCAATGGAGTTGACGTCATGTTTGACGCCCTACTTCAGGATAACTTGATTTTGGGAGTCATTTCCCACTCTGAGATTGAGTATCTCGAAAGAGACGAACTTGGCGAGCTGATTGGAGATCAGCTCGCAGTACTTAGGAAGCTGACCAGCACAACTGCCCTGGTTGGTTCTCCTAAGGAACTTCCCAGCTCCGTTATACTGGGTTGGGAGAAAATCCCAGTGAAACCTCAACAGCCAAAACCCACTCGTTGCTACAATTGCCAGAAATATGGCCATCTGGCGAGGAAGTGTCGCGCTCCCAAGGTGTGCTCTAGCTGCGGGGCACCCGGCCACACCGACTCTGACTGCCAGGCGGCCGTTAAGAAGTGCGCGGCTTGTGGTGGCCCTCACTCCTCCTCCGACCGGCTTTGTCCCAAGTGGAGGGAGGAGTGCAGGGTGGCCAGGCTGCGGTCTAAGGAAAAGTTGACTTACAAGGAGGCTCTCCTTGCAGTCAAGACTCTAGAAAAAAACAACCAAGACCGAAACAAACAAGAAAAGAACAAACAAGACAAAAACGAACAAGAAAAGAACAATCAAGATATCAACAAAGAAGAACCTGATAATATTATCGAAGACCAGACAGAACAAGACCAAAAAGAAGAAGACGAAGAACAAGAAGTAGAATGGAAAGTAAAAACTAAAAGAAGAACAAAGAGAAAAAAGAAGACCAACCAATCAGCTTCGGCCGAAATAGCCTAACGGCGAAGAGGCCAGAAATCCCTAACAACTTTGAACTTTGGAACACATAGTACCCACACAGACAGCCTTACAGAAGGACACCTCTACAAGTAAACACGACCTCTACACACCTACCAGTAAACACCGCCTCTACACACCTACAATTCGTCACCACCTTTACACACCTACAAGTAAACACGACCTTTACACAGCTACAAGTAAACACCACCTCTACACACCTACCAGTAAACACCACCTCTACACACCTACCAGTAAATACCACCTATACACACCTACCAGTAAATACCACCTCTACACACCAACCAGTAAATACCACCTTTACACACCTACCAGTAAATACCACCTTTACACACCTACCAGTAAATACCACCTCTACACACCTACCAGTAAATACCACCTCTACACACCTACCAGTAAATACCACCTCTACACACCTATCAGTAAATACCACCTCTACACACCTACCAGTAAATACCACCTTTACACACCTACCAGTAAATACCACCTTTACACACCTACCAGTAAATACCACCTCTACACACCTACCAGTAAATACCACCTCTACACACCTACCAGTAAATACCACCTCTACACACCTATCAGTAAATACCACCTCTACACACCTACCAGTAAATACCACCTTTACACACCTACCAGTAAATACCACCTTTACACACCTACCAGTAAATACCACCTCTACACACCTACCAGTAAATACCACCTCTACACACCTACCAGTAAATACCACCTCTACCCACCTACCAGTAAATACCACCTTTACACACCTACCAGTAAATACCACCTTTACACACCTACCAGTAAATACCACCTCTACACACCTACCAGTAAATACCACCTCTACACACCTACCAGTAAATACCACCTCTACACACCTACCAGTAAATACCACCTCTACCCACCTACCAGTAAATACCACCTCTACCCACCTACCAGTAAACACCACCTCTACACACCTACAAGTAAACACCACGTTCACATGGGGTCAGCTCAGGTGACGAACAGACTAAAAACAGGTTCGTGCGACAGACTTGTAGACGGAGGCCGTGGTAACATATTATTAACTGAGGTTATGGTCAGGTAGTAACCACAAACGCAAAACACCTACCACTCAGTCCTGTCTGTCCGCTTGTATGTCTTCAAAATAACTGAAGAACGGGTTTGTGACAAGGACCACAGGATGAATTATGAAGCAAATAGGACTAAAATTGATCAAGTCTTGGCATGATAACGATTTCTTGGCGGTTAAAGAAAACAATGGTTTGATAAGTCTCCAGCGGCGATAACATTAATTTACAACAATAGCAACGTTCTTTTGATGTATACCCTATCATGGCAACGGTTCGCGGGTAAGCTTCTGCATCCCGCTGAATTTAATTTAATTCAATTCAATTTAATTTAATTCCTTATTTTTTGTACAGGGTGTTCACATGACACCTATACAACTTTGATTGATTAGGAATAGTGAATGAAAGCACATAATCTAATGGAGTTTTTTTTATTAAAAAAACAACAACATATCCTACAGTCTATGTTCACCCATTGTCATCCTCACTACACTTCGATATGGTGTCCCATTTGTCATTGATATTTTATATGATCCAATTCGGAAATTATGCTTATTCAAAGTTGTAAAAGTTTCAAGTGGACGGTATTTTCTAGCACTCAGAATTAATTTCCTACATACATGACTAAGAATTCAAGCATTTAAAACTAGTACTTGTCTTCCACTTATTCTTCAATCTCTGTTTACGTCATGAGTGTTACACACTATTTACAAAAAGCTAACATTTCGTAACCCCAGTACGAGAGTTCCTGTCAGCCTCTTGGCATGGAAAACTGGACGCCCCAGCTCAAATTCTCAACTACTCTACGTACATAATTATGCGTGTGTGTGTGTGTGTGTGTGTGTTCTGACCACCGGATAAGATACAGGAAGTCAATGATAGACTCGTGTTTCACAAATAATGGGGCTTCCTTCCAACCCATCATTATACACCGTCCCTCTATGTTCCTTCCGAGAGCAATATTTTAACGCTGGATGAAAGTTGTTTGGAAAATTAAACATTCCAAACGAACCAAGTAACGAGAATAACCAAGAGATACTTTTACTGATGAAGGTTAAATGTTACTGAAATTTATGGCCCAGGGTAATAACTTTGGTAGTTTAGTAAGTTGTTAATTTCTTTTTGTTTTATTATTTATACAACAAAAAAACTGAAATATAGCGAAATATAATCTTTCACTATCCACTGTCAAATAAAACGTAATATATATCCTTCACTAATTGAGTCGATTACCAACAAAAATAAAAATATATCACATACAGTATATTTTGGTAGGTTATAACAATGCTTGACGGTGGCATCTGTTGACGATATGAAAATACAGTACGACACGATCTATCTGTAACCTATTTATTAGTTTATACTAAAGACGCAATTATTAATATGACTGAGAGAACTAACTTCTCTCAGGTACGCAGCACAACACCTACTGTATGACTCATGGAAGGATAGACGAGGAACAATGTGATTAAATAAACGAAAAGAATGAACCCAGGTAAGAAGCTTTCCATTTCCCCAAGGAGGCTAGTACACGCTATGTGAAGGTGGTACACGCCCCTTGGAGAGTAGTACACGCCTAGTGGTGGAGGTGAGGCACGCCGTGTGGAGGTGGTACATGCCTGGTGAAGGGTGTTACACGCACCTTGGAGAGTGGTACATGATGCCCCTCTCGCCCCGACAGACGCTTCACCTATAGAACGTTTTTTTTTTTTTACACGTCAATGTGGAAGAATAGAGACGACGTGGACACAAAGGTCTTGGAGAATAAATACCTCCATGATCGCTGATAAACAAACACTTTACAACCCCCTGGTAGCTACACATTCAAGAGTATTTGATAAAATTTGATTAGAATCCACGTAATGTATGATATATATTACGACATTATTCATAAAAACAGATTAAGTTAACTAAGAGAGCAGTGTTTTATGGCCTTACAGCACAGATGCATTTCACATTCTTTGCTATATAGACAAATTTGACCTCTACATCCAGGGAGTTTGATGTACTGTACCGTGTCTCGTCTTGAGCTGACTGTACTGAGTGTCATACTTCATCTTCTCACCTACCACACTACTGCCAGAAACCCTCCTACTCATCTTAAGGGATTTATTTACAGGTGTATCTTGTCTCACGTGCTCACAGGAATATTAGTATGTGTTTTAAGAAAATGACATAATGCAGAGTATTATACATACATACTTGTTCCGGTCCTAGATTGTGTCAAACTATAGGTTCACCACTCCGGGAACAGTAACAAATAACAAGGTCGCCAATGGAATAAGCAATACACTAGAGTAAATTAAAATACAAATTCATTTAACAAAAGAAATAAATCATCAGACAAGTACCAACAAACGAATCAAAAGACAAGTTTACAAGTATTAAACGATTTGGGAACATTCACAACTCAGCAGACAAACAAGTTACGTTAATCATAATTACAGTGACAAGTGAGCAAACAATAACGAGGGTTGAGGTACACCAACCAATACAATACAAAGAACATTTCAGAACGTCAACATTCTTTTACCAGTATAATGTTAAGAAATTTCAAGCCCAGTACACAATATTACATCCTACACACAGAAAATATTCTATCCAAATTTTCCTTCACTTTCCTTGCCTCACAAACTCTCAACAATATAATGTATACTCAAGTTAAGGTCTTTTCTATGTGTTGAACTCCTTCCACCGTTTCCACCTTCCTCAGCCACGTCAAACCTGCTTCCCCTCTGTCCAGCAGTGTACTATGGTCACCACATCACATTTTGGCGGAAATCTACAACTAATCAGTCATCATTTTCCCAGTGGCGCCATGAAACGTCTCCTCTGGCGTTTCAACCGGCTTCACACGTTCCATGCCCACGTGGTCTAGCTATGGTTTGTTGTTGTTGTTGTCGGTAGTTTCTAATTGCTGGTTTCTACTCCCGGGACTCAATGTCACATCACAATACATCCACCTATCCATCCATCCATACATATTACATACATACAAAGCCGACCACGTGGCGAGCAGAAAGGCCCACATCACCCACGGAAAGTTCTATCGCTCATAATTTGTATTTGTTGATGAATTAGTGTCATAACTAAGGTTGATAGGAACAGTAATAACATTATAACGTCAACCAGCTTGGGAGATGTTTCACGATATATATTTTCAGTAAGAACTAAACATATATCAAGGGTGATTGAAACTCCCTTTTGGTTGATAGAATGTTAATACTTAATAGTTTGCGTGTATTGCTGAAAAGAGTAAACGATAGTCAGTTATTCCTACAAAAACATGTACCACAAAAAAGAACCTGGCAACACCGTCACTGTGAGTGTAGGGAAAGTTATTGACCCTCTTATGTTGCTCGTGTTAAAATATTGTGAATGAATGAACCTCTTCACAGTCTGCAAACAGAACATTAACATAAATGTCAATAGTTCCGAAAAAGGAAATATTGATAAATAATGACTTAACGCCAGAGCTTCCCAACACACAATAATTAAACTTAGGTCGTATGTTTTTGATAAATGTGAAGATATTTGACAACGTGTACTATACTGACCTTTAGTGAGTAACGACGGTATGGGAACCAGGAATTTCGAAAGCTGTTTACATGATTCTGTAAAGTGGCAATCTCATGTGCGGCAACAGGTCCATGTCCTAACTGAACACGAGGATACACACACACACACAGTTCATTGACGTGTGATTATTTGGTCGGATGAGGTGATGAGGGCACCTTCTAGCTCAGTGGTAAGGTGAACATTTATAAATGTGTGTACTGGTCCCTTGAAATTCCAAACATTGTGGACAAGGAAGTGAATCTGTCAGGAGTGAGAGTGGTGTAGTGTGTCTGTCCTCTTTGTGGGGTCGGCGACTGGTGCCGTATATCTCAACGCCATTCATCAGCTTGAGGATGTTTACTACCAGCAAGACGAGGCACCCCGCATATCAATAGCTATGTTTGGGTCTACCTCATTGTTAATTTTCTAGATCGGTGGATAGGGCGAAGAAAGTGTCGAGTCCCTCCACCCCTCCGTTCGCCTGATTTAACCCCATTGGACTAAGCCATGGAATTGTGGGGTCCTATACAGTAGTAACCCTCGCGTAAGTTTATCGTGGTGTTCGTCGCTAGATGCTAACGGTGGACAATATGAGCCGACCACCAACTTCGGTTTTTAGACACGAACGATTGATCATTTCGTCTACCCTACCTTTATATGCTGCAAGTCTCTGCGCACTTATAAATTCAATCCAGATGTTTCTATAAATTCCATAAGGATGTACACTTGCAAACTCTGATATTACCAAACAACCACCGACCACAGCTAGCAGTGTCACCTCCTCTTCCATTACCTATACTGTACCAAAAAGAGCAATTTGCCCTTAAAAAAAACTAATCGTTTTCATTGATTTTTACCTGAACTTCTAACAAGAGAAATTTTCAAGCCGGGTAAAATTATACAAGATTTCTTTACATTCAAGGAGTTGACACTTAGGGAATTACAATCCTCTATTATTAATTCTTACAACTTTAATGCCTGTTGAAATAGAGGACATTTATGTGTAGGATAACTTCAATCACCTAAGGCAAGGGAACTACTCTCTACAGTCCACCTTTGTCAGCGATGAGGAGTCGCAAAGAACAACCCTGATGGACTCCTCGTGTACTACCCCCTGCCAGTCCGGGTCAAGACTCCCAACTGTGTCATAAACTCTACTGACACGAGAAAAATATACAATCTGCAGAAATAAACATTGTGGGTAACTGATGCACTTTTCTTCTGACTTCATCCTGAATATATTAATAGATGATGATTGGTTATTAGGATTATAGCTGTAATGAAATTCTTAAGTTTATCATTAAATCAGCCAAAATTCTTGTTCAAGATCTTCACACTGAACACCTGAGGAGTATTCGTGTTTTATTTGTTGGTATATTTTTTTATAAACTTTCTTTATATTGTAGTGATGATGTTTTGTGTAATTATTGGAATGTTGAGAGAGAGAGAGAGAGAGAGAGAGTTAGATTTGTCATACCTTCGCGTAAGAGCAATAAATTGTCTCCAGCAGAGAGAGAGGAATGTAACTTCTGGCAATAAATTTGTGAACCCGCGTGGGTGAGAAACTCTCTGGACAGACTTAACAACACAGTCATTGCCAGAGCCATATATTTCACCAACACTATTCCTGCTATTAGTCATAACCACCATTACTACTGTTATAACCACCATTATTCCTGCGATTAGTTATAACCACCATTACTACTGCTATAACCAACACTAATACTGCTATTAGTCATAACCACCATTACTACTGTTATTAGTCATAACCACCATTACTGCTGTTATAACCACCACTATTACTGCTATTAGTTTTAACCACCATTACTAGTGTTATAACCACCACTATTATTGCTTTTAGTCATAACCACCATTACTACTATTATAAAGAACCACTAATACTGCTATTAGTTATAACCACCATTACTACTGTTATAACCACCACTAATATTGCTATTAGTTATAAACACCATTACTAGTGTTATAACCACCACTATCATAGCTATTAGCCATAACCACCATTACTACTATTATAAACCACCACTAATATTGCTATTAGTTATAACCACCATTACTACTATTATAAACCACCACTAATATTGCTATTAGTTATAACCACCATTACTACTATCATAAACCACCACTAATATTGCTATTAGTTATAACCACCATTACTAGTGTTATAACCACAACTATTATTGCTACTAGTGCTGCCTACAATAACCATTAGTACTATAATAAATCATCCTTTCAACCGCTATAAATATTATTTCTCATGGTAGATTGATTACACACACACACACACACACACACCAAAGTGACGCCGTAAGCTGAACGTTCTTAAGAGACCAGATTAAACGAGGCAGCTCTAGAGAATCAATACAACTAGCGTATAGCCAAGAATGTGACCCCTGTTGGCGGTGGACCGAGAGGTGAGAATAACGAGTTTGGTCACTACAACTCGCTCTCAGTTGTTTACTTGAGGCGAAGACCAAAAAGTGTGATCTTAGTTTGATATTATAATTCCTCTCCTCTCTTACTTTCTCCTTCCCACTTTCCCCTATTAATTGTCTAATAATATTTATTTACAGAGCTGATCAGACAAGAAGGTTGGACAACTACTTCCAGGGTTCACCAAGGCAGAGGAAAGAAATTTACCAAAAGTAGATGTAGCTATGATTGCAGAGTATTATCAAGAACTCCGCCGTCCAGCTATGAAGCACGTTAATTTACATCTGTCATCTAATCATCTCAGGCCCATTCCCCGTCCATGGTCGTCCTTAGTCCTCCCACAATATTAAATACAGACATCAGTGACGAAAACTTACATTTTCCATACATGAAATAGAGAACATTGACGTAAACTTCCATGTTGGAGTTATTGGTCTTTTGCATCATTTTGGCACCCAGCAAGTAAATACACACGATGATACTTGAGCAGTAATTTATTTAAACGTAAAAATAAGGTATACCTGTGTATAAACATTGTATATGGCCACATGTCCTGTATTTCTGCTGGTAACAACACATACACCACAGCTGGCTGCCTTCACGCTCGAGCTCGGCGGCTTGAGGCAACCTGTGACGTCACAACCAATCACAGAGCTTTTCGAAGTCACGTGAATTTTTAGCGACTTTAACCCTTATCTAACCCTTATATTTTTGTACACTTTTTGGCTCAAGTCATTTAAAAATATTATTACCAAAGTGAATTTAAGTGCTTTCTTTACCCATTGACCTGCCAGCCTACGTAAAAAATTCTGACCAGCAACTCGTCTATTACAGGGTTTTAATTATTTCTCTTTGACAACACAATATAACTATATCGTTTCTCACTATTTATCTGTTTGTTTGATTTTATTTGTATGTATTTATAGACTTTTTCATTGATAATATTATTATTAATATTAACATTATCACTATCAATATTATACTTTATTATTATGATTATTATTATCATTATTATTATTTTATTTTCATGTAATATTTTTTAATGTTTTTAGTAATTTTTATCATTATTGTTATTAATTAATAATAATAATAATAATAATAATTATATATATATTATTATTATTATTATTATTATTATTATTATTATTATTATATTTTCAACCCCAGGCCCTGATGTGGGTCACTGACTTGTGCTCAAATGGGATAATCACATAAAAAAAGACTAATCAACACCAAGGCTCACTCACCGGGTAGCACTGTGATGATACACAATTCCTAGCTTGTAGTGACGACACAACTCCCAATATCCTTTGCCCAGTCCACCATCTTGTAGGTATAGACGCGCTGCATTATGGGACACTGTGACATAATGTGAAAACTAAGAAAAAGTTGACCTCGCAGAGACATGCAAGGTGCACGGCTGCAATGCTACAAGAGAGATGCGGCAACACTATCAAAGAGGTGTGCGGCCACTCCAATAGAGAGAGATGAGCGGCCTCTCCTCTACAAGAGAGATGAGCGGCCTCTCTCCTCTACGAGAGAGGTGGCAGCAACACTCGGAGAGAGGTGCACAGCCGCAACGCTACAAGAGAGGTGTGCAGCCGCAACGCTACCAGAGAGGTGCGCGGCCGCTCCACTACAAGAGAGGTGCGCGGCCGCTCCGCTACGAGAGAGGTTCGTGGCCACTCCACTACGAGAGAGGTGCGCGGCAGCTCCACTACGAGAGAGGTGCACAGCCGCTCCACTACGAGCGAGATGAGCAGCCTCTCATCTATGAGAGAGGTGCGCAGCCGCTCCACTACGAGAGAGATGTGAAGCCTCTCATCTACGAGAGAGGTGCACAACCACTCCACTACGAGAGAGATGCGAGGCCTCTCATCTACGAGAGAGGTGCGCGGCCGCTCCACTACGAGAGAGGTGCGCAGCCGCTCCACTACGAGAGAGATGTGCGGCCGCTCCACTAGGAGAAAGGTGCGTGATATCAACGCTAGGAGAGAGGTGTGCGGACGCTCCTCTACGAGACAGGTGCGCGGCCGCTCCGCTACGAGAGAGGTGCGCAGCTATAACGTTACGAGAGAGGAGTTGGGTCGCAAAATAAGGACTCAAGTCCTATTTGTAATATATAATATCATAAATGTGGCCTGTGGTCCAGGGCCCCATAAAGTACAAAAGATACCTCAGACTGTGGTATCTTTTGTACTTTATGGGAGGTCATAACATTAATACTGACCCAGACTTACAGCACCTCACTGAGGCCAATTCAAAATTTGACCATTCAGAAATATACAGTAAGTAATGAGGTTGGAATTTCTATATTTAGTATGAACGCAACCTCAGTTTAATATTATAGTGATGACAGATGGTGTCAAATATAGTGATGATGGATGTTGTTAGGTAAAGTGATGATGGATGGGGTTTTATATGTAGTGATGATGGATGGTGTTATATGTAGTGATGATGGATGTTGTTATAAGTAGTGATGATGGGTGGTGTTATATGTAGTGATGATGGATGGTGTAATATGTAGTGATGATGGATGGTGTTATAAGCAGTGATGATGGATGGTGTTACATGTAGTGATGATGGATGTTAGTGTATGTAGTGATGATGGATGGTGTTATAAGCAGTGATGATGGATGGTGTTATTTGTAGTGATGATGGATGGTATTATATGTAGTGATGATGGATGGTGTTATATAAATGTAGTGATGATGGATGGTGTTATATGTAGTGATGATGGATGGTGTTATATGTAGTGATGATGGATGGTGTTATATGCAGTGATGATAGATGGTGTTATATGCAGTAATGATGGATGGTGTTATATGTAGTGATGATGGATGTTAGTGTATGTAGTGATGATGGATGGTGTTATAAGCAGTGATGATGGATGGTGTTATTTGTAGTGATGATGGATGGTATTATATGTACTGATGATGGATGGTGTTATATAAATGTAGTGATGATGGATGGTGTTATATGTAGTGATGATGGATGGTGTTATATAAATGTAGTGATGATGGATGGTGTTTATGTAGTGATGATGGATGAAGTTATGTGTAGTGATGATGGATGGTGTTATATGTATTGATGATGGATGGTGTTATATGCAGTGATGATAGATGGTGTTATATAAATGCAGTGATGATGGATGGTGTTATATGTAGTGATGATGGATGGTGTGATATGTAGTGATGATGGGTGGTGTTATTTGTAGTGATGATGGATGATGTTATATGTAGTGATGATGGATGTTAGAGTATGTAGTGATGATGGATGGTGTTATAAGCAGTGATGATGGATGGTGTTATTTGTAGTGATGATGGATGGTATTATATGTAGTGATGATGGATGATGTTACATGTAGTGATGATGGCTGGTGTTATATGTAGTGATGATGAATGGTGTTATATGTAGTGATGATGGGTGGTATTATATGTAGTGATGATGGATGATGTTATATGTAGTGATGATGGATGGTGTTATATGTAGTGATAATGGATGAAGTTATATGTAGTGATGATGGATGTTATTGTATGTACTGATGATGGATGGTGTTATATGTAGTGATGATGGATGGTGTAATATGTAATGATGATGGATGGTGTTATATGTAGTGATGATGGATGATGTTATATGTAGTGATGATGGATGGTGTTATATGCAGTGATGATGGATGGTATTATATGTAGTGATGATGGATGGTGTTATATGTAGTGATGATGGCTGGTGTTATATGTAGTGATGATGGATGGTGTTATATGTAGTGATGATGGATGGTGTTATATGTAGTGATAATGGATGAAGTTATATGTAGTGATGATGGATGTTATTGTATGTACTGATGATGGATGGTGTTATATGTAGTGATGATGGATGGTGTTATATGTAGTGATGATGACTGGTGCTATATGTAGTGATGATGGATGATGTTATATGTAGTGATGTTGGATGGTGTTATATGTAGTGATGATGGATGGTGTTATATGTAGTGATGATGGGTGGTGTTATTTGTAGTGATGATTTGATGATGTTATATGTATTGATGATGGATGGTGTTATATGAAGTGATCTCAAAAAAATCTCCAACCAATCCGATCCGACACACCCAACCCAACCCGACCCACCTGAGAGAACAAGAGAAGGAGAGAGAGACTTACGTAGAAAAGTCGTATTCCTTCCTATGATTTACAGCTATTTTGATCCTTAGGTTCTCTTTCAATATGGCCTTCTTTTCTCTGCATCTAACCTCCATCCGTTACACCACAGACGTTGAAAAGTCGTATCCCATCCCACGTGTTTTAGCTAATTTTATCCTTATATACATACCAAAAATGTGGTCTACCATAATGCAATTCAGTGAGACAATGTGGAGCAGTCATGACTTACCAAAACAAAATAGAATATGTAACCAATTTACTGACTGGCATGGAGAGAGAACAGTTTTAGTATACCAGTTCGGGGCCAGGAGTCTTTTACTTCATTTTCTAACATACGGGTATGTAATTATCAGATGAGTTGACCATGGTTGCAAATTATATTAGTGCGATTGAGGACAACACACTCTAAATCTGTGCAGCTTATACCCCCATCATGGTATGAGGGGATTGTTTAACTTTAACCCCAGTTTAACTAAGGGGTGACGTAATAACTTGATGTTATTTTGATCCACCTGTTACCTGATGACATACACATGAAATAAAGTTGCATCATGATAATTGTCTTGACACGTGTGGCCGACCACCATCTATACTTGAACTAAAAGATAACTCCATCCCAACAACTGATTGACACTTAGATCATAGTGTGAATTGACAGTTTTACATTTCACGGTAAATAATATACAGTATATTGATTAGTGTTAGTGTCCGTTGAAATTTATGCCACCTTACTGTTTAAACTAAACCAGAAGAGTTGTGAGATTTATTGTATAAAGATGATTGGCTGTGTTAGGTCACACTGTATAATATGTTTATGTTAGGCTCAAGACAGAAAAACGACCACAACGCGGTGTATATGCAGATGTTTCGTTCGATTTTCTTCCCCATCCTTTTACGAACCAAGGTTAATCTGCAAGGCAGTAGTGCAGTGCTTGGTAGGCGCCAGGTCGTGTTCACATATTCTTGGGCTTATATGCTATCCCTCTGGGGTACAATGCTACTCCAAGATCCCCTGCTGGTCTAGCCTGGGGTCGTGAGGCATTCAGTTACCATGTGTTATCACGAGGAGGCACAGCAGGAGTCTTGATGGTGAAGAGGCTGTGTAATGGCAGGGGAAGACTTAGGCAAGGCTGCTTCCCTGTTCATCACGAGGGCTAGCCACAGGCAGTAGACGAAAACTAAGGAAGCAAGCATAATGCAACCACACTAGATGCATTACACCACCGTGTGTGCACACATACAGACCATCATCACTATATATAACAATATCCATCATTATTACATGTAACACTATCCATCATCACTACTTATAACACCATCCATCATCACTACAAATAACACCATCCATCATCACTACATACAACACCATCCATCATCACTATACTTAACACCATCATCATTACATAATATAACACACTTCATCATCACTGTATGCTGTATAACACCATGAATCACCAATGCATATAACACCATCCATCATCACTATATATAACACCATCCATCATCACTATATGTAACACCATCCATCATCACTATATATAACACCATGCATTATCACTATATATAACACCACACATCATCACTACATTTAACACCATTCATCATCACTATATTTAACACCAGTCATCATCACCACATATAACACCATCCATCATCACTACACATAACATTATCCATCATCACTACATGCTGTGTAACACCATCCATCATCACCATATATAACACCATTCATCATCACTATATTTAACACCAGTCATCATCACTACATATAACACCATCCATCATCACTACACATAACATTATCCATCATCACTACATGCTGTGTAACACCATGAATCACCAATGCATATAACACCATCCATCATCACTACATATAACACCAACCATCATCACTATATATCACCATCCATCATCACTACATATAACACCATCCTGCATCACTATACTATAAACCATCTATCATCACTACATATAATGCCATCCATTATCACTGTACCTAACAAAATCCATCATCACTATACTTGACACCATCTGTCATCACTATAATAGTAAACTGAGCTTAAGTTCTTACTAAATATAGAAATTCCAACCTCATTAATTACTGTATATTTCTGAATGGTCAAATTTTGAATTGGCCTCAGTGAGGGTGCTGTAAGTCTTGGTCAATATTAATGTCATGACTTCCCATAAAGTACAAAAGATACCACAGTCCGAGGTATCTTTTGTACTTTATGGGGCCCTGGACCACAGGCCACATTTATGATATTATATAATACAAAGAGGACTTGAATCCTTATTTTTTGACCCAACTCCTCTCTCGTAGTGTTGAGACCGCAAACCTCTCTCGTGGCGGAGCGGCTGCACACCTCTCTCGTCGCGGAGTGATCTCAAACCTCTCTTGTAGAGGAGCGGCCGCGCACCTGTCTCATAGCGTTGCGACCGCAAACCTCTCTCTCATAGCGAAGCAGCCGCGCACCTCTCTCGTGGCTGAGTGACTGTGCAACTGTCTCGTAGTGGAGCGGCTGCGACCTTTCTCGTAGCATTGCAACCGCGCACCTCTCTCCTAGTAGAGCGGCTGTGTACCTCTCTTGTAGTGGAGTGGCCGCGCATCTCTCTGGTAGTGGAGTGGCCACACACCTCTCTCGTAGCGGAGAGGCCGCTCATCTCTCTCGCAGTGGAGCGGCCGCGCACCTCTCTAGTAGTGGAGTGTTCGTGCACCTCTCTCGTCGTGGAGCGGCCCCTGATCTCTCTCGTAGTGGAATGGCCGCGCACCCCTCTCGTAGTGGAGCAGCCGTGCACCTCTCTTGTAGTTCAGCGGCCGCGCATCTCTCTTGTAGTGGAGCGGCCCCTGATCTCTCTCGTAGCGGAGCGGCCGTGCACCCCTCTCGAGCGGAGCGGCCGCGCACCTCTCTCGTGGCGGAGTGATCTCAAACCTATATTGTAGAGGAGCGGCCGCGAACCTGTCTCATAGCGTTACAACCGCAAACCTCTCTCTTAGCGAAGCTGCCGCGCACCTCTCTCGTGGCTGAGTGACCGCTCACCTCTCTCGTAGTAGAGCGGCCGCGTACCTCTCTTGTAGCAGAGCGGCCGAGCACCTCCCGGGAGCGTTGCAGCCACACACCTCTGTCGTAGAGTGAGACTGTGCACCTCTCTCGGAGTGTTTCTGCCAGGCATCACTCTCGTAGCACTGTGGCTGCGCATCTCACTCGTAGCTTTGCAGCCGTGCACCTTGCATGTCTCCACGAGGTCAAATTTTTCTTAGTTTTCACATTACATCACATAGTCCCATAATGCAACGCATCTATACCTACAAGATAGTTGACCGCTCAAAGGATATTGGGAGTTGTGTCGTCACTACAAGCTGGAGTTGTGTATCACCACAGTGCTACCCGGTGAGTGAGCCTTGGTGTTGATTAGTCTTTTTTTATGTGATTATCCCATAAGAGCACAGGTCAATGACCCACATCAGGGCCTGGGGGTGAAAATATAATAATAATAATAATAATAATAATAATAATAATAATAGTAATAATAATAATAATAATAGTTATAATAATTACTAAAAGTAAAAAAAAATGCTAAATAAAATATAATAATAATAATAATTAATAATAATACTAATTAATAACAATAATAATTAAAATAACGAAAAATTAAAAAAAGAAATATTACATGAAAATATAATAATAATAATAATAATAATAATAATAATAATAATAATAGTAAAGTATAATATTGATATTGATAATGTTAATATTAATAATAATATTAACAATAAAAATAGGTCTATAAATACATACAAATAAAAACAAACAAACAGATAAATAGTGAGAAACGATATAGTTATATTGTGTTGTCAAAGAGAAATAATTGAAACATTGTAATAGACGAGTTGCTGGTCAGAATTTTTTACATAGGCTGGCAGGTCAATGGGTAAAGAAAGCACTTAAATTCACTCTGGTAATAATATTTTTAAATGACTTGAGCCAAAAAGTGTAAAAAAAAAATAAGGGTTAAATAAGGGTTAAAGTCGCTAAAAATTCATGTGTACTTCGAAAAGCTCTGTGATTGGTTGTGACGTCACAGGTTGGCTCGAGCCAAGCACGAACGTGGAGGCAGCCAGCTGTGGTGTATGTGTTGTAACCAGCAGAAATAGGGTCTAGGACAACTGGCCGCCGCCATCTGGCCGCAGCCTCACTGGCCGCGGGAAATTCGCCGCTTTTTACTGGCCTTCCATATGGAACTTTTTGTTGACAACCTAACCTAACCTAACCTAACCCAACCAAACCTAACCAAACTGGGCTGCGGCCAGATGGCGGCGGCCAGTTGTCCCATTCCCGCAGAAATACAGGACATGTGGCCATATACAATGTTTATACACAGGTATACCTTATTTTTACGTTTAAATAAATTACTGCTCAAGTATCATCGTGTGTATTTACTTGCTGGGTGCCAAAATGATGCAAAAGACCGATAACTCCAACATGGAAGTTTACATCAATGTTCTCTATTTCATGTATGGAAAATGTAAGTTTTCGTCACTGATGTCTATATTTAATATTGTGGGAGGACTAAGGACGACCATGGACGGGGAATGGGCCTGAGATGATTAGATGACAGATGTAATTTAACGTGCTTCATAGCTGGACGGCGGAGTTCTTGATAATACTCTGCAATCATAGCTACATCTACTTTTGGTAAATTTCTTTCTTCTGCCTTGGTGAACCCTGGAAGTAGTTGTCCAACCTTCTCGGCTGATCGGCTCTGTAAATAAATATTATAAGACAAATGTGCTTTACTGTGCAAAACAGTTATGCAATATCTATCTATATAAAACAAAGAAGTCTGTCTGTCTGTCTGTTTGTGTGTCCGCACGAGAATCTCGGAAACTACTTTACCGATCTGTAGTGATGATGGATGGTGCTATATGTAGTGATGATGGATGGTGTTATATGTAGTGATGATGGATGTTGTTACATGTAGTGATGATGGGTGGTGTTATATGTAGTGATTATTAGACAATAAAATAATAACAGTTTAATGCTAAAAAAAATATACTTTGCTGTACCGTTGTAGTGAAAAACATGGTGGAACTTACATACACCGTTAATGAACTATTGATGGAAGAAGTAGTTTTGGGTACTGAACAGTGAGACAATGTGGAGCCTCCCGGAGTAAGGTGTCCTACCGTGGCGTAGCGAATGAGCCGCTGTTTTAAACTTAAGGGCAAATAATAATAATCATAAACTTTCTCGATTAATGTGGTTGGTTTATGCAAATTTGAATCAAGTTTTTATAAATGTATTGAATTTTGTAGAGGAAATTTATTTATGAATAGTTTGATGATACTATTTCTACTTGGTGTTTTATTATCACAGTTTCCATTTAAATAATATAATATGTTGATGGTATACAGAGTTCAACAGAGGTCGTAGTCTCCGTTACTCACTCGGCGTCTGAGGAGCTCACAGGGCCTCAGGTTTCACTCATAATAAAGCTCATAAACACTCTTGAAGTGAGCCGTTAATGAAAGTATTCAGAATCATAAAAGTAGAATTGGAAAGATCAAGACAATTTTTGTAGTTATAATATTTTAGTCAATTTAAGTTGGTGCCATTTTGTTCAACTAATTTAAGGTATACAAATATTAGTACAATAACTAATTTCTGTAATGAATTATCAGTGTTTTCAAAAGAGTTGTCAACGTGAAGAGAAAAGAAGTTGGAGACTATGTTAAAAGCCGTCACATATTTGTATAGTATCACAGACTTACAAGGGCAGTTGAATGTGGATGACGGGGAGGGACAGGAGGGAAACTGAACACTGCAAGGGAAAGTATGAAATAACCTGACCGTAAGTGAAATTGAATGAAAGGCAAAATAGATGTTCCTGCCACAACTATTGGGGCGACAGTGTTGATTACTGTTAAATTATTTGCTAAGAGACGCATGGGATATCACAAATTACGTGTCGTGATAGCTTGTTGACGTTCATGAAAACCCCATTAGGAAAGCTCTAGCCCAGTCAAACAGTGTTGGTGTTCTGATGTACCACAGGTTATAATGGTATTGGGCTTTGTCACGTTTAGGATTTCGTAGGTGGGAGGTGTGTGTACATGATTGGCAGAGGGAAGGATAGCCCGGTGGTCTAATGTTACCGAGAGGGAAAGTAAAGTCACCAGTCGTGATATAGAGAAGAAAGGAAAGATCTAAGCATATCTCTAGCCCTCTATAATAAGCCTCGACGACAGTACGACCTAGAGTGGCTGCTGTCCATAGTCTACTATGGAGAGAGAGAGAGAGAGAGAGAGAGAGAGAGAGAGAGAGTTTTAACGGGGAGAGTTGTCGTGTAATAACTATGAAGCGTGACCATCCAGACTCCTGCCATCCATGGAGGTTTGTAATACTCACCACTAACAGTCATATAACTTACACAATTACAATATTAGTTAGGAAGACATGAAGAGGGTGCAATAACCGCCCGCCATTGTAAATACTTTGTGCAAACTGTTAAACTTTTATCGCTCAATATAATCTTTGACGACATAATCCAGAATAAATTCATTGTCCCTTAACTCCACATGAAGTAAATATTAAGTATGATTCAGTCAGGTCTGAAACGCTTTTAATTGCATTATTGATTGCCAAATATAAGTACCATTCTTGAATCAGTTTGACTTTAGCTGGATATTAGAATATTTGCTTAAGTTGGTCTAATACAGTTCAGAATAACTCGACTGATATTAATGACAAGACGACAATTTTGCCCAATATTTACCAAAATATAAAAATAAGAAGTAAAATCCTCATTACTTAAACAATCTGCCAAGTTAGTATAAAATTTCTTTAAATATTTCATTCACTTTACTGATACAAGAACAGGACTGATGTTCCTCGGACTGATACAAGAACAGGACTGGTGCTCCTCGGACTGAAACAAGAACAGGACTGGTGCTCCTCGGACTGATACAAGAACAGGACTGGTGCTCCTCGGACTGATACAAGAACAGGACTGGTGCTCCTCGGACTGAAACAAGAACAGGACTGATGTTCCTCGGACTGATACAAGAACAGGACTGGTGCTCCTCGGACTGAAACAAGAACAGGACTGGTGCTCCTCGGACTGATACAAGAACAGGACTGGTGCTCCTCGGACTGATACAAGAACAGGACTGATGTTCCTCGGACTGATACAAGAACAGGACTGATGCTCCTCGGACTGATACAAGAACAGGACTGGTGCTCCTCGGACTGAAACAAGAACAGGACTGATGCTCCTCGGACTGAAACAAGAACAGGACTGATGCTCCTCGGACTGATACAAGAACAGGACTGATGCTCCTCGGACGGTGTCAGTATTTCAGAAGCCTTCCTCTATACCACTCCCGTATGACACAGAATATTAAACTAATCAAAGAATTCAACATTTACTCAATATCGTAGGAGTTCTAGTTAATGTATATAGTTTATGTCTCACAAAAAGCACTGCACCGAGAGACAACATCAGGTTATGTATAGAACAATGCTGCTGAAAAGTGGACACATTTGACCACCTCCCCAACCCCTCACCACTCTCTTGGCGACCAACAACTAATGGTAAAACTTACATCCTTATGGGAGAGACACTAGTGGAGAAGTGTGAAGTGTGAGGTCATGGGCAGATGGTGAGAACAAGTGGAAGGTGTTTACTGAAGTGGAATGACGAAGGAAGAGAAATGTGGATGTGTTACGTTGATGTGGAAGCAAATATTTAAAGAAGTGGGGGGAAGCCATTATTTCTCTCATTCTTTCTCCCTTTTGTGATAGAGGGAAGGAAAAGGAATGAAAAAAATGAGTGAAGAGGAGAAGCGACTTAGTAGAGTGGAAGGTGTGTGCCGATGCGGAGACGGAGGAATAATGAAAACAAAAAAGATTCAGAGGTGTGGAAGATGTGACGTTAAAGAGGTCTAAGGAAAATTATTGTGGCACAGATGAAGAATGTTTGTCGGGAAGAGGAGTAATTGAGTCACCTGGTACAATATTGTGATAGGAGGAGAGAGAGAGAGAGAGAGAGAGAGAGAGAGAGAGAGAGAGAGAGAGAGAGAGAGAGAGAGAGAGATATTGTGTGGAGGCGACGTGGTGCGACAGGTAGGAAGGATGATCTGACTTAGTGAAGATGAGATAACACTAAGGGATGGGGGATAGGAGGGGCGTGACTTGGTAGAGGGTAGGTGAGGAGGTAGAGGATAGGTGAGGAGGTAGAGGGTAGGTGAGGAGGTAGAGGGTAGGTGAGGAGGTAGAGAATAGGTGAGGAGGTAGAGGGTAGGTGAGGAGGTAACGGGTAGGTGAGGTGGTAGAGGGTATGGGAGGAGGTAGAGGGTAGGTGAGGAGGTAACGGGTAGGTGAGGTGGTAGAGGGTAGGAGAGGAGGTAGAGGGTAGGTGAGGAGGTAGAGGGTTGGTGAGGAGGTAGAGGGTAGGTGAGGAGGTAGAGGGTAGGTGAGGAGGTAGAGGGTAGGTGAGGAGGTAGAGGGTAGGGGAGGAGGTAGAGGGTTGGTGAGGAGGTAGAGGGTAGGGGAGGAGGTAGAGGGTAGGGGAGGAGGTAGAGGGTAGGGGAGGAGGTAGAGGGTCGGTGAGGAGGTAGAGGGTAGGTGAGGAGGTAGAGGGTAGGGGAGGAGGTAGAGGGTAGGTGAGGAGGTAGAGGGTAGGAGAGGAGGTAGAGGGTAGGTGAGGAGGCAGAGGGTAGGAGAGGAGGTAGAGGGTAGGAGAGGAGGTAGAGGGTAGGTGAGGAGGTAGGTGAGGAGGTAGAGGGTAGGGGAGGAGGTAGAGGGTAGGGGAGGAGGTAGAGGGTAGGGGAGGAGGTAGAGGGTAGGGGAGGAGGTAGAGGGTAGGTGAGGAGGTAGAGGGTAGGGGAGGAGGTAGGTGAGGAGGTAGAGGGTAGGTGAGGAGGTAGAGGGGAGGGGAAGAGGTAGAGGGTAGGTGAGGAGGTAGAGGGTAGGGGAGGAGGTAGAGGGTAGGGGAGGAGGTAGAGGGGAGGGGAAGAGGTAGAGGGTAGGTGAGGAGGTAGAGGGTAGGGGAGGAGGTAGAGGGTAGGTGAGGAGGTAGAGGGTAGGGGAGGAGGTAGAGGGTAGGGGAGGAGGTAGAGGGGAGGGGAAGAGGTAGAGGGTAGGTGAGGAGGTAGAGGGTAGGGGAGGAGGTAGAGGGTAGGTGAGGAGGTAGAGGGTAGGGGAGGAGGTAGAGGGTAGGGGAGGAGGTAGAGGGTAGGGGAGGAGGTAGAGGGTAGGGGAGGAGGTAGAGGGTAGGGGAGGAGGTAGAGGGTAGGGGAGGAGGTAGAGGGTCGGTGAGGAGGTAGAGGGTAGGTGAGGAGGTAGAGGGTAGGTGTGGAGGTAGAGGGTAGGAGAGGAGGTAGAGGGTAGGGGAGGAGGTAGAGGGTAGGTGAGGAGGTAGAGGGTAGGTGAGGAGGTAGAGGGTAGGTGAGGAGGTAGAGGGTAGGGGAGGAGGTAGAGGGTAGGGGAGGAGGTAGAGGGTAGGGGAGGAGGTAGAGGGTAGGGGAGGAGGTAGAGGGTAGGAGAGGAGGTAGAGGGTAGGTGAGGAGGTAGAGGGTAGGGGAGGAGGTAGAGGGTAGGGGAGGAGGTAGAGGGTAGGGGAGGAGGCAGAGGGTAGGGGAGGAGGTAGAGGGTAGGTGAGGAGGTAGAGGGTAGGTGAGGAGGTAGAGGGTAGGTGTGGAGGTAGAGGGTAGGGGAGGAGGTAGAGGGTAGGGGAGGAGGTAGAGGGTAGGGGAGGAGGTAGAGGGTCGGTGAGGAGGTAGAGGGTAGGTGAGGAGGTAGAGGGTAGGTGTGGAGGTAGAGGGTAGGGGAGGAGGTAGAGGGTAGGGGAGGAGGTAGAGGGTAGGGGAGGAGGTAGAGGGTAGGGGAGGAGGTAGAGGGTAGGGGAGGAGGTAGAGGGTAGGAGAGGAGGTAGAGGGTAGGGGAGGAGGTAGAGGGTAGGAGAGGAGGTAGAGGGTAGGGGAGGAGGTAGAGGGTAGGGGAGGAGGTAGAGGGTAGGAGAGGAGGTAGAGGGTAGGTGTGGAGGTAGAGGGTAGGTGAGGAGGTAGAGGGTAGGGGAGGAGGTAGAGGGTAGGGGAGGAGGTAGAGGGTAGGAGAGGAGGTAGAGGGTAGGAGAGGAGGTAGAGGGTAGGGGAGGAGGTAGAGGGTAGGGGAGGAGGTAGAGGGTAGGGGAGGAGGTAGAGGGTAGGTGAGGAGGTAGGTGAGGAGGTAGAGGGTAGGTGAGGAGGTAGAGGGGAGGTGAGGAGGTAGAGGGTCGGTGAGGAGGTAGAGGGTAGGGGAGGAGGTAGAGGGTAGGGGAGGAGGTAGAGGGTAGGGGAGGAGGTAGAGGGTAGGTGAGGAGGTAGAGGGTAGGTGAGGAGGTAGGTGAGGAGGTAGAGGGTAGGTGAGGAGGTAGAGGGTAGGAGAGGAGGTAGAGGGTAGGTGAGGAGGTAGAGGGTAGGTGAGGAGGTAGAGGGTAGGTGAGGAGGTAGAGGGTAGGGGAGGAGGTAGAGGGTAGGTGAGGAGGTAGAGGGTAGGTGAGGAGGCAGAGGTTAGGTGAGGAGGTAGAGGGTAGGTGAGGAGGTAGAGGGTAGGTGAGGAGGTAGAGGGTAGGGGAGGAGGTAGAGGGTAGGGGAGGAGGTAGAGGGTAGGGGAGGAGGTAGAGGGTAGGGGAGGAGGTAGAGGGTAGGGGAGGAGGTAGGTGAGGAGGTAGAGGGTAGGAGAGGAGGTAGAGGGTAGGAGAGGAGGTAGAGGGTAGGTGAGGAGGTAGAGGGTAGAAGAGGAGGTAGAGGGTAGGTGAGGAGGTAGAGGGTATGGGAGGAGGTAGAGGGTAGAAGAGGAGGTAGAGGGTAGGTGAGGAGGTAGAGGGTAGGTGAGGAGGTAGGTGAGGAGGTAGAGGGTAGGTGAGGAGGTAGAGGGTAGGTGAGGAGGTAGAGGGTAGGTGAGGAGGTAGAGGGTAGGTGAGGAGGTAGAGGGTAGGTGAGGAGGTAGAGGGTAGGGGAGGAGGTAGAGGGTAGGTGAGGAGGTAGAGGGTAGGGGAGGAGGTAGAGGGTAGGTGAGGAGGTAGAGGGTAGGTGAGGAGGTAGAGGGTAGGGGAGGAGGTAGAGGGTAGGGGAGGAGGTAGAGGGTAGGTGAGGAGGTAGAGGGTAGGGGAGGAGGCAGAGGGTAGGTGAGGAGGTAGAGGGTAGGGGAGGAGGTAGAGGGTAGGTGAGGAGGCAGAGGGTAGGTGAGGAGGTAGAGGGTAGGAGAGGAGGTAGAGGGTAGGGGAGGAGGTAGAGGGTAGGGGAGGAGGTAGAGGGGAGGGGAGGAGGTAGAGGGTAGGGGAGGAGGTAGAGGGTAGGGGAGGAGGCAGAGGGTAGGGGAGGAGGTAGAGGGTAGGGGAGGAGGTAGAGGGTAGGGGAGGAGGTAGAGGGTAGGTGAGGAGGTAGAGGGTAGGTGAGGAGGCAGAGGGTAGGTGAGGAGGTAGAGGGTAGGAGAGGAGGTAGAAGGTAGGGGAGGAGGTAGAGGGTAGGTGAGGAGGTAGAGGGTAGGGGAGGAGGTAGAGGGTAGGTGAGGAGGTAGAGGGGAGGTGAGGAGGTAGAGGGTATGGGAGGAGGTAAAGGGTAGGTGAGGAAGTAGAGGGTATGGGAGGAGGTAGAGGGTAGGTGAGGAGGTAGAGGGTAGGTGAGGAGGTAGAGGGCCGGTGAGGAGGTAGAGGGTAGGTGAGGAGGTAACGGGTAGGTGAGGAGGTAGAGGGTAGGAGAGGAGGTAGAGGGTAGGTGAGGAGGTAGAGGGTAGGTGAGGAGGTAGAGGGTAGGTGAGGAGGTAGAGGGTAGGGGAGGAGGTAGAGGGAAGGTGAGGAGGTAGAGGGTAGGTGAGGAGGTAGAGGGGAGGGGAGGAGGTAGAGGGTAGGTGAGGAGGTAGAGGGTAGGGGAGGAGGTAGAGGGTAGGTGAGGAGGTAGAGGGTAGGGGAGGAGGTAGAGGGTAGGTGAGGAGGTAGAGGGTAGGGGAGGAGGTAGAGGGGAGGTGAGGAGGTAGAGGGGAGGTGAGGAGGTAGAGGGTAGGGGAGGAGGTAGAGGGTAGGTGAGGAGGTAGAGGGTAGGGGAGGAGGTAGAGGGGAGGTGAGGAGGTAGAGGGTAGGTGAGGAGGTAGAGGGTAGGTGAGGAGGTAGAGGGTAGGGGAGGAGGTAGAGGGTCGGTGAGGAGGTAGAGGGTCGGTGAGGAGGCTAGAGGGTAGGTGAGGAGGTAGAGGGTAGGGGAGGAGGTAGAGGGTAGGTGAGGAGGTAGAGGGTAGGGGAGGAGGTAGAGGGTAGGAGAGGAGGTAGAGAGGGGAGGGGTGGTCTCTGTAGCCACACTAAAATGTTCGACCAACACACTTTGGCCGACCCTGTCATCGATTCTGACATTGTCCTTGACACCGTCCCTGACACCGACCCTGATACCGACCCTGATATTGATCCTGACACCAATTTTAACACTGTCCTTAACACTGACTCGGACACCGACCCTGAGGCCATTTGACACGGACCCTGATATCGAGTCTGACACCGTCCCTGACACTAACCCTGATATCGACCCTTACACCGATCTTGACACCGAATCTGAGACAGTCCCGAACACCAAGCCTGACACTGACCCTCGCACCAACAATATTTCAAGTGTTTATGTTAGCGTCACAACATTCTTGAGCCTCACCATTGGGGTAAATACTAAGTCTTTATTACCTTTTCCGATTATGACGGAGGGAGAAGGAGCGTGGTGGGTTGCAGTCACTGTTCACTGCCGAAGAAATATGTTAAATTCTTAGCTATAGAGCGTAGAGTCAGCCCTATGCCCACCTGGCCTGACTGATTCACGCAAGGCTTTCCTCGCCTTCCGCAGTCACCCATATGATTTCCTCATATTTTTCAGTCTCCGTGCGTCGATGTCAGACTTTTGAATTTTTCTCTTGCCTTCGGGTTAAAACTGGGACCTCCATCGTATAACTTGTCGTACGGCGCTTATATCTTCAACATTTTCCCAAGAAGTCTCAGAATTTGTGTTGCGACTTTTCCATTTACCTCTTACTTATACCTGACCCCGGGGTACCGTCCCCTGGCCACAGTTTAGTTAGAACTTTGGTGTTTTATTACTGCACCTGTCAACATAACATCACACTGTAATCCATCTCTTAATGTAAAAAAAATCATCAAAAATTTCTAATCTTCGTCAAAGACTTTTTTAATTGACTACCTGGATATATATTGAAAAAAAAAACACGAGACATTAAACTACAGACGAGAGAGAGTATGTGGTGAGGTCATCCCCCGGCTCCACCTCCTCGCCTCCACATAAACAATACCATGCGGTCATTCTGCTTATAATTGTTTTCTTTAATCTAGAGGACTCTGAGCCTCTCTCGGTCCCTCACACCCGCGAGATTATCTTTATTTTTGTAAACAATTTAAATTAATTAAATATCTATTTATATTCTCACTGTGGCTGTTTATTATCATTTATTCTCCCCTCACCTCTTACTCTCTCCCACTTCATTTACTTCCCTCACTCTCCCCACCTCCCTTACTTTCCTCCATTCGCCCCTCTCATGACCTTCCCTACTCTCCTCTCCACCCTCACGCTCTTCACCTCCTACATTTTCCTCATTTCCCTCATTTCTGTCGCATCAGTCACTCTCTTCTCTTTCCTCCCTTACTCCTCACTTCCAGGTCTCTTCACCTCCCACCTATCCCCTCAGTGCCCACCATATGTCACAACCCACCACCTCCATGCCCACCTTCCCTATTACCCCAAGGGACCAGCAGCCAGCCCCACTGAGCTTACATATCACTACCCAAATAACTACCTTCCATTCTTTCATTGAATCCTGTCTTGCAAGTAGTACACAATCAAAAACGCATCGTTACTTTTGCATGCTAGACAATATGACACAGCGAACGAAGGATTATGACAACCGTACCGAGGTAACAGGAGTCACAGCGTTCACCTGACTCATCCATAGAGATACTCTTTTGACTGTGTGCAATAAATGCTGTTTACTCTTCACTCATTCCATTTTACATTCTATGCATTTTTCTTCCTATGCACAGTCACCTGCACTTATACCTGGTACAGTGGCTGGTGTGTTTTGTGAGATGTGGCAACTTTGTGTTTGTTTACATCGTATTAAAACGCCCAGAATGGTCCTAAAGAACCTCGCAATAGTAACCAGATTAAGAATGTTAGATAAGCACTCCACAGAGGTGCCACAACTCACAAAATGCCCCAGCCACTGTACCGGGTATAAGTGTAGGCGACTGTACCAACACACCTCAGCTGCACTTCCTATGACTATACTCTTGGCCTTTATCTCTGTAAGCCCTAGAATAACCCCTGACCCCATTACTACACATAACCCCTTAACATGACCCCTGACCCCAGAACTACACATAACCCCTTAACATGACCCTTGATCCCAGTACTACACATAACCTCTTAACCTGGGCTACACATGTTAGGGGGTAACATGATCTCTGACCCCAGTACTACACATAATCCCCAACATGACCCCCGACCCTGGCCCGACAATCCTCTCCCTCCCTACAGTGGGCATGAAGCCAATATCTAGTGAAGGAGAACATTGATTGCCGGGCAGACTTTTAACAGCACGATATTTATGCTGTAAAATATGTTATGTATTGATGTTGCGATTCTACGACGTAATAAAATAAAACAAACTATTTTTTTATAGATATACCAACGAATCTTATTACCAATAGGTCTCGTTACGTCCTCATCATCTGTATGTTTCTCAACAACATGTAGTATATCCTAATTATTCTTCCTTTATGCTTTTAACAACTAGACAATAACATTAACTGAGATCACTCTATACATCAAACAAACGATTACTGAAGTATTGTGATTTTGTTACCCGTAAACCTCACCATTATCTGTACAGTTATAGTTACCTTTTTTATGTACATTTTTTCTTCCTAGGATGAGTTTTATACCGCACCAGCTAATCCCCGCTTATAGTGTTGCAGCCGCCAACGTGTGGGGATGTACAGTACCCTTCACTAGTACGTTTACAGGGGCTCATCAGGTTTTGTGCAGTGTGACAGCTCTGTGTTTGTTTACATTCGACAGAAGGAAACTCGAGATAGTAAACATACTATGGAATCAAAGTAAAACGATATTAAAACAAATGTATCAAAGATATTGATTTGTGGAATGTTTATATGACGAGCCCCTGTAAACGCACTAGTGAAGGGGACTGTACATGTCTCACCACCTGTAGTAACACATCAGTGGTGAACAAGAAGAATATTATATGGATATCTTTGAATTTGGTGTCGTCCCATGAGAAAGCTAATTTATAATTACTAATTAATCAACAAATGAACTAACTAACAAACTTATTAAACTAATAACACAATAACTATTCAATCAAATAATCAGCATTATAAACAACCACTTTATTAACAATCACACAGTCCACCAAACAAAGAAACCATTCAACACATCTAACAGTCCACCAAGTTAACCAACTGGTTGACAGTCCCTCCCATGAGTCAACCCACAAAAAAATTATTTAATGCACAAGTCAACTAAACACACACACACACACAAAAACACTCTCTCTCTCTCTCTCTCTCTCTCTCTCTCTCTCTCCACCACCACCCCGTGCCACACCAGATGATGTGATAATCCAACACAGAGGAGGACTCCCCCTGACCAGTTTAAGGAGGAGAATGAAGAGATAATCTTTGCTGTCAGGGAGTTGGCCGTAAATGGCTTGCCAGGCAGAGTTCTGGGTAAATTACCTTCGTCGTTCACCCTTGGACATGCTCTGCACGACACAAACGTTTATATAAAGTGTTTAACGTCTAAGGTGAAGTTGTGTTCACTGTGGATGTCAGATGATACTGTATGATTATAAACAATAACACTAGAAGGATATTTCGTTAAGTACAATTGTTTATTCGTTAACAGATTGAGAAATAATTAAACTACATATAAACACAATATTTATTTTACAAAGCTTTAAACAGTGGTAGGAAAATATCCTGTTGACTGTGACTTTATACTATTACCAACAGTCTAAGAGGACGAGTTGATACTAGAATACATACACGTCAAGGGTGAGTTTTATCCCAACTGTCTTCACTACACAGAGCGGTTATGAAGGATATGAGAGGAAGCTTTGTTGTGGACGTCTAAACATTAATAAACCAAGACATGCGGATGTCATGGGTTTAATAAAGGTCGCGAGGAAGAAGCTGCTGTAAACAAGGTTGTGAAAGAGACACTTATAGTTAATTAAAGAAATATATATTAAAAGAGACATCATTATAAGGAAGAAAATAAAAAAAAATCCTCTACTTTCTCTTATATTAAACATCAAGTCTACCTTTTAAAAGACGCAGGGAACAGCAAAAAGAAAGAAACGAAAAGCAGCAGCGTAAAAGAGTCTCTCAAGAAATGTCAAACATCTTCACGAATAGAAACTTAAATATATAAACACCGCTAGAGGGCCGAGATGATAATACCTATCAACACACACACACACACGATTGAATGGTCACGGCAAACATATGTTCCTCACACGACTGTTACAGACGGCAGCACCACAAAGGAAAAATATCATAAAGCGACGAAAACTAAAATTAATGGTGCAAGTGATAATGAGGACACAAATACTCCATATTTGTAAGAAGAGGAGAAATGGAAGGGAAAAGAGGAAGTGGCAGACAATGGGAGGAGTGTGTGGATAACTTTCGTAAAATTTCTTGCCTGACATTGTGAGCGTTACACAAGATGCTCGTAAGCTTTCATCACCCAAGTTGCTTCCTCTCACAACACAATAGATTAAACACTATGCACAAAAATTTTTAAAATCAAATATATTTCTACATATATACATGCAATAACTGATAACATATCCAAGAAACGATGTAAATATTCATATCAACACACAGATATATCGTAACACACACACAGACAGATAAGAGTAAGGGCGCTATAACTCTCAGGCCAATAAGTATCATGTGTGTGTGTGTGATGCAAACATGAGTGTTGCCTCAGGTGTTTCAGTATACCTTCACTGTGTTTATTTAACATTAAGGAGACGCATCATGTACTTTGACTAGCTACACAATATATTACTTTTAATGTAATGTGCATCTAGTGAAAGTATACTAGCTATATTATGTTACAGTTCATCACAGTAAAAGTATACTCGCTATATTATATGTTATAGTACATCTAGTAAAACGATACTAGCTATTTTATGTTACAGTACCTCACAGTGAAAGTATACCAGCTATAGTATGTTACATTACACCATGGTGAAAGTATACTAGCTATATTATATTACAGTATATCACAGTGAAAGTACACTAGATATATTATGCTACAGTACATCATAGTGGAAGTATATAGATATATTATGCTACAATACATCATAGTGAAATTATACTCGCTATATTATAAGTTACAGTACATCACAGTGAAAGTATACTAGCTATATTATATGTTACAGCAGCATAATCAAAATGTACTAATTACTCTATATAATTTTAGTAAACCACGTAATGAAAGTATAAATGAGTATAAAATATATCAAATTTAATGCAATGTACAACATATTAAAATATGTTAAATACACTACATACTATCTTTAACTCCTTCATTACGGAGACGCCACATAGCACAATTATATTTGCCAGACTAATTTATTCGCCTCAGAGGGGATCCCGGATAGAAGTGGTTAGTAGACTATCTATCCCGGATACAAGTGGTTAGTAGACTATCTCCACTAATATACGAAGCAGTGACTATCATAAAAAATTACATGTAATAATAGTAAATTAAACCTGAATTAATTACGTTTGGGGTAATTTTTCCTGTTTCTGGCTGTTATCTCTGTCACACACACTTCTCTGCTGGCTCATGAAGTCACGCTCGTAACTTACGAAACAATGTGGTTATTTTACTGACAGCGTGAACCACTAGTAGTAGGTTAGGTTAGGTTAAATTTGGTTTGGTTAGGTTAAATTTATTTAGGTGAGGTTTGGTTCGGTTAGATTAGGGTATGTTAGCTCGAGGTCAAATTAGGTTAAATTTGGTTAGGTTAGGTTGAATTTGGTTAGTTTAGGTTAAATTAGGTCAGATTAAGATAAGTTAGGTCTAGGTTAAGTTAGGTTAAAGTTGATTAGGTTAGGCTAGGTTAATTTAGGTCAGAATAGGATAAGTCAGGTCTATGTTAGGTTAGGTTAATTTGATTAGATTAGGTTTACATTAAGGTGGTTAATCTTAAAATGAAATAAACTGTGGGGTAGACCTTGGGTGATGCGAACTGCGTGGCTAAGAGGGAACACAGTGATCCTGTGGAGAGGTTAGGTTATGTTAGGACAATTTAATTTTTAAACAAGGTTATCTCTAGGTTAGGTTAGGTTAGGACAAGTTACTTCTTATACCAGTTTATCTCTAGGTTAGGTTAGGTTTGGTTAGGACAAATTATTTCTTATACCAGGTTATCTCTAGGTTAGGTTAGGCTAGGACAAGTTATTTCTTATACCAGGTTATCTCTAGGTTAGGTTAGGTTTGGACAAGTTATTTCTTATACCAGGTTATCTCTAGGTTAGGTTAGGTTAGGACAAGTTATTTCTTATACCAGGTTATCTCTAGGTTAGGTTAGGTTAGGACAAATTATTTCTTATACCAGGTTATCTCTAGGTTAGGTTAGGTTAGGACAAGTTATTTCTTATACCAGGTTATCTCTAGGTTATCAACACGCGAGATCTAGAGTTTCACAGACTAAAATTTTTTGGGAACTCTCCAAATCATTAGTCTTCAGAGGTAAACATTTTAGGGGTAAATTTTAAGTTTTAAGGGACCAGGGCAATTTATGGTGACTTAAATGATCATGATTCGGGAAAATCTTCGTCAGTGGCTGTAACACAAGCTGCCTCCTCGACCCTAACACTTGTAACCTTGTGAAAAAAATGGGTGTCGGGGTTAAGAAGCATTAACCTGAGGCCTTTCTGTGTTTAGTGCTGGGGGGACAACCAAGAGTACGCACGCACGCACGCACGCACTCTAATCTTTCTCTCAGTACTTGCCACTATTTATGAGTCGTGACGTGAGAAGTAATTATGTCGAGATGTCACCCATGAGTAGTTCTTGACGTCACACGTAAGCATCTCGTAACGTCATGGGTGTCATCATGATGTCTCGGGTGAGTCTCGTGACGTCACAGGTGTACAAGTGAGTTGCTCATGACGCCACATGCGAGGGTCTTGTGACGTCACTTGTGGCTATCTGGCGAAGTAACACATAAACTGTCGCTGGCGCCGTATGTGAGCGCCTCATTACGTCAAGTCAGTATGAAGTATCGTCGTAAATGTGTCTTGAGTCTAGAGCCATCATATATTTGTTGCTGGTGACTTTACAAGAACACATGTCGTCATAACTTATTGTGTGGTGAGGTCATAATTGAGAACCTGACAACGTCACAACTAATGTCTAGTGACGTCATACATGAGTGGCTGATGGCGGCACATCAAAGTGCATAGTGACGTTACGTAAAGAGTGTCTGGTGACGTCACTTCATTTACAATGGCCATAGAACTAACATTACATTATCTTGTCCTGACAAACAAAATTATTTTTTTTGGGGGGTCACAGGATTAATCCCGATAAAAGCTTCCCGCGTCCACATATATATCTTGTCACCATTCACCTCAGCTTTATCACTTCCGCTAATAGTATCTACCGTCAAGGAGGTTAACACTATATCTGGAGGACACTTGGTTGTAACGTGGAAACTGTTGAGTATATATTACTAATTTTGTTCTTTCATCTTATGGTGTCACTCACAACCCCACACAACAACGTTTACCATACAAGTCTTCACATTATGTTGGGTCAGTGTTTGGAATACTTATTAATTGTAGTTTTTCTTTTTGTTTACATGTTCAGACCTGTCACTTTATTAAATTTGACTTCATTAATATAAGTGAGCAAAACCTGACAATGATCAGGTTAAAACTGTATACCTCGAGTCTTTCACATCTTCAGGTGTAATGAAGTCTCATTATATGGTGACGTTAACACAACAGGACACAGTGTATGGGGCTCCACCATCACCCCTTTACTGATTTTTCGCTGCAGTTGTGTGAAAACTATCATATATATATACATATATTTCATTAGCCCAATAAAGCACGCGGACTTCTACATACAATCAACACCTCAACCCGCCAGGATTCGAACCCACGGCCCACAAGCCTATGACTATGACCGGGGAACGCTAACCGCTAGACCACCAGGATACTAAAAGCAGTCCTAGACTTTGTTATATTTCACACAAAGCCTGTTCAACGAGCTTATGGCGCCGTGAACCTTTAATGGGGACCACCCGTACCACTTAGGTGGTCAGAGTAACGTTTTACCAAATCCGGCTTCGAAACACGAGGATCCATATATATTTCATTAGCCCAATAAAGCACGCGGACTTCTACATACAATCAACACCTCAACCCGCCAGGATTCGAACCCACGGCCCACAAGCCTATGACTGTGACCGGGGAACGCTAACCGCTAGACCACCAGGATACTAAAAGCAGTCCTAGACTTTGTTATATTTCACACAAAGCCTGTTCAACGAGCTTATGGCGCCGTGAACCTCTAATGGGGACCACCCGTACCACTTAGGTGGTCAGAGTAACGTTTTACCAAATCCGGCTTCGAAACACGAGGATCCATATATATTTCATTATCCCAATAAAGCACGCGGACTTCTACATACAATCAACACCTCAACCCGCCAGGATTCGAACCCACGGCCCACAAGCCGATGACTATGACCGGGGAACGCTAACCGCTAGACCACCAGGATACTAAAAGCAGTCCTAGACTTTGTTATATTTCACACAAAGCCTGTTCAACGAGCTTATGGCGCCGTGAACCTCTAATGGGGACCACCCGTACCACTTATGTGGTCAGAGTAACGTTTTACCAAATCCGGCTTCGAAACACGAGGATCCATATATATTTCATTAGCCCAATAAAGCACGCGGACTTCTACATACAATCAACACCTCAACCCGCCAGGATTCGAACCCACGGCCCACAAGCCTATGACTATGACCGGGGAACGCTAACCGCTAGACCACCAGGATACTAAAAGCAGTCCTAGACTTTGTCATATTTCACACAAAGCCTGTTCAACGAGCTTATGGCGCCGTGAACCTCTAATGGGGACCACCCGTACCACTTAGGTGGTCAGAGTAACGTTTTACCAAATCCGGCTTCGAAACACGAGGATCCATATATATTTCATTAGCCCAATAAAGCACGCGGACTTCTACATACAATCAACACCTCAACCCGCCAGGATTCGAACCCACGGCCCACAAGCCTATGACTATGACCGGGGAACGCTAACCGCTAGACCACCAGGATACTAAAAGCAGTCCTAGACTTTGTTATATTTCACACAAAGCCTGTTCAACGAGCTTATGGCGCCGTGAACCTCTAATGGGGACCACCCGTACCACTTAGGTGGTCAGAGTAACGTTTTACCAAATCCGGCTTCGAAACACGAGGATCCATATATATTTCATTAGCCCAATAAAGCACGCGGACTTCTACATACAATCAACACCTCAACCCGCCAGGATTCGAACCCACGGCCCACAAGCCTATGACTATGACCGGGGAACGCTAACCGCTAGACCACCAGGATACTAAAAGCAGTCCTAGACTTTGTTATATTTCACACAAAGCCTGTTCAAAGAGGTTCACGGCGCCATAAGCTCGTTGAACAGGCTTTGTGTGAAATATAACAAAGTCTAGGACTGCTTTTAGTATCCTGGTGGTCTAGCGGTTAGCGTTCCCCGGTCATAGTCATAGGCTTGTGGGCCGTGGGTTCGAATCCTGGCGGGTTGAGGTGTTGATTGTATGTAGAAGTCCGCGTGCTTTATTGGGATAATGAAATATATATGGATCCTCGTGTTTCGAAGCCGGATTTGGTAAAACGTTACTCTGACCACCTAAGTGGTACGGGTGGTCCCCATTAGAGGTTCACGGCGCCATAAGCTCGTTGAACAGGCTTTGTGTGAAATATAACAAAGTCTAGGACTGCTTTTAGTATCCTGGTGGTCTAGCGGTTAGCGTTCCCCGGTCATAGTCATAGGCTTGTGGGTCGTGGGTTCGAATCCTGGCGGGTTGAGGTGTTGATTGTATGTAGAAGTCCGCGTGCTTTATTGGGCTAATGAAATATATATGGATCCTCGTGTTTCGAAGCCGGATTTGGTAAAACGTTACTCTGACCACCTAAGTGGTACGGGTGGTCCCCATTAGAGGTTCACGGCGCCATAAGCTCGTTGAACAGGCTTTGTGTGAAATATAACAAAGTCTAGGACTGCTTTTAGTATCCTGGTGGTCTAGCGGTTAGCGTTCCCCGGTCATAGTCATAGGCTTGTGGGCCGTGGGTTCGAATCCTGGCGGGTTGAGGTGTTGATTATATATGTGAACGCGGACCTCAACGTGAGAACAGAGGACGCTACCACGCGTGTGTGTGTGTATGGCCTGGGTGACACCAGCATTGAAGAGGAAGTGAGGAATAATTTATTTGTTCGTTTTTTTACTATTACATACAAAACGAAATGTTGGAGGAAGTGTGTATAACATCCTCAGGTAAGGGACAATATGACCAAGAATACTCACAGGTGTGTAGTTCAGGATCCCAACACTGCTGGTGCTTCATTATTTCATTTAGTTTCGATACTGACTCGTTCGATAGAAGACATGGTCTTTTTGGAGTGACTGTACATACTTAAAACTAACGTGATAATCAACCAATAAAAAAACAACAACAATATGTTAAAATTCTAACAATAATGAAAGATATATATCAATAATATATTACTCACAGTCTGGCTCCTCCTGCCCTGCCCTCCATCACACCTATATATGGCCGACTCAGACCAGCCTCATCACCAGCCCTCACAATTCACCCAGCACAATGTTCTTACCCTCGTCAGAAACGCATTTATCTCTCATACAGCCGTCAAGTGTGTTAATGGTTGAGCCAGCTTGCAGGTACCGGTATATTTCTAGACAGTGATTTTTTTGAGTAATTCCCAAAGTCCCTCTATGGATGAACACACGCACACACACACAGAGTCACTCGATACCATCACTTGTTGTCTCTCTGAACATGATACTGTTGATGATCTTGTAAACGCACAGTCTGTATAGTTGAACTTTACCTGACTTTACTCTCCACAGTTTATTCAAAAAAATAAAACTTTGTTAACTTAACCAACTCACGGAGACCAGAAAATTGTACTGTTAAACTCCATAATCAACGTCGAGAGAGAGATAACGTGTGTATTAGTATTAAACTGAAACCTGTATAGTGAGATGCTGTGGCTGCCCAGAATTCGACCAGGATATAGACGCACTTGGCAGCTGTGTAACGGAGAGAATATAGACACCGAGATAATAAACTGAAGTGAATTATTTAATAATATCCAAGCAACTCAACACTGAAGGCAACGATAGAGTCGAGTCTTGGTTTGTTTTGATTCTCCAGCACACGACAGTTGAAAAGTGAAAAGGGGTCCCATAGGCCTGACTGCCCATGAACACAGCACATAGTTGCCCCAAAAAGGAATGTTAACAATAATACGTAATTCTGCTATAGAAAAAAATACGCACGAAATTTTGAGACGAACATATTTTTTTTCGCTCAGCGAGACAGTTCTAAAGCTCATGAAAAATACTGTAATTGTTTTACTTGGACACGCTAGAGACAGTATGATATATTGGTTATGGTAAATATAATGCTATTACTAATGTGAATGACTTAACCCCTCAAGAACGATGATCTAACCCTTGAGTAAGATTATGTAATCTTGAGTACGATGGCTTAACCTCTTGAGTGCGATGATTTAACCCCCTGAACCCCTTAACATCTTAATGGTAAGTCATAGTACTCAAGGGTAAAATTCAAGGGGTTAAGAGAAACAATGGCTAATTTGTTCCCCCCTACAGGGTCGTTGGACGGAATTATAGTTTGTTCCCATCTTTCACACAACAACTGTTCCACGTGGCATGAAACGGGAACGAAAAGTAGGAAACGGTATGCCAAGAAGTGGAAGATCTCCATGCACTACGATGGGGCAGGATAAACCAATCCTCGCTGCAGCACCACGGCAGCCTCTGAGAAACACTGCTACCATCAAACACGAGATTGGATTGAAAGGATGTGTGCAAACTGTAACAAATGGACTTCACACTGCAGGGATACACCACTGATCCCGGCCAAGAAAGAGCTTCTCACACAGCTAACAAAGACGATCACTTGAGATTCGCTTTAGTTTATTCACCCGTGGGTGTAAACTTTTAGAAATTCGTAGACTTCTGCAAGAAGACGTTCTCGTCAGAGGCACGACAGACTTCACTGATGGCGACTGGGCATTATAACGTAAAGTAAGCTTATGTGTTTACTAACATGCTATGATATTGTACTTTAAGCTTTTTTTAATATTTTATGTTTGTGAGTTATGCAATCTGACTGAGTAATTTACTCCCAAATTTACTGAGAATTTAGAACTTAACTTTGCAATTACTATATACCGCTTGTCAACTGTCTACAGACTCTACACTCTAGCGTAAATAAGTTAGTTTAACGAGATGTATATAAGTAAGGTTAATTAATCGGTAAAGAACCAATAAGGCTTTACAGACTTAGAGAAAAATAAAAGAGCGGGACAGTAACAGTAACAAAAAGAGAAAGAAAATATGGTAAGACAAAATAAAAGGCTAAGATGATTTTTTTCTAGCAGTTTATAATGTTATTCTAGCTATGATGAGCACAACAACATGAAGAACAGACGCAGTAGCAGGATAACACAGCATTATGGTCAAGGATGATGGTGAGGATGGTTGGGGGGAGATGGTAAAGTATGTGTAGGTCATGGAAGAAGTCACGCGACTGTCTAAGGGACTAATGTTTAATCCTGAACCACTGCCAGTGCACAGACACGAAGTGAAGTTTCTTTCCACTCCTGTTCGGAACTGTTTCAAAACCTAAATGAGTTACTACAACGCCATCTGTGGTTAGACAAGTAATTCAGACACTCATTCCAGCAGTTCAGTCTCTTAAGCGTGTACAGAGACTTTTGTTCATAACTGTACATTACAACGGCTAATAGTTCACTTCACAGCAGCCAGATTGTGAGACGTTTCCGGCAAAGTCGTCTGATTTGATACCCAGGGAAAGCGTTCGAGCTAGTGAAGTCGACAAATGGGACGTAAATACTATCTAACCAAGAGGGCGTTAAGTATCCTACGTCTACAAAGTATGAAACTCTTTTAAGATCAATTACAAGTGAGTTACATTAATGGGAAAAATTGGATGAGTTTATGAAAATGGGTTTATGAAATTAATAATCGTTGTAGCCAAAATAAGAAAATGCTAAATAATATTGAAATTTAACGGAGATGAGTAAGTCAAGAGTGCGTGTGTATTTTGTTCTGATTCCTTACAATTAAATCACAGTTGAAGAAAATGAGTGTCTGTCCTTCCTCTCCGTTTATTCAACGCTGCAGAAAATAAACCTCGAGTCCCTAACTTACTTCAATTATATTCATTAAATAATATAATAACTTTACCTGGTTATATATGGCAGCCACGTGTAAACTCTGGCTACCTGATCAAATAACAACAAAGCTTCCTATCCTTATTTCCTCATAGATTTTAATGCGAAAACATCACACTGTACATATATGGGTGAAGCTGCTCATACCTGATACCAAAATAAGTTTCATCATAAGAAATAAGGATAAATGTTAAATACCAAGAAATTTTAAATATATCTTTTTCGACATTTCAAACTAAATTGTATACTGTATATGGACAATCAAGTAAATACACATAATACGAATAACTAACGAATAACTAACCATAAACTCTAAACGAATAACTAACCATAAAGTCAATCATAGGAACTTTGTGTCAGGCACCGATAAATCATAAGGGTGGGCCGCATTTGGTTGATGAAAATGGTCTCTCTTACTCCTTCAACTTTACCCATAAATTACCACGCTGACTTAGTCGATGTGGACGACAGAATTAGCTCCCAGGCGACATATCCAGCCACTGCTCCTGTTCCTATCCACACTAATTTTCTCCTACTTATTTTCATCATCGTTCTCCTGATTCCTTATTTGATGCTTATTTATTACCATAGGGAGGAAATAGTATTGGCTGTGGGTAATCGTCTCTATAGAGGCCAATACACAGGGATCCATACTTCCATTGGACTCTGTTGTGTAGCCCAATGCGTCAGACCTCACCCGGGATATTTCATGAGAGTGAGCAAATAGTCTACATTTACAGTGGAGTTCAACCTTTTCGGGTGAGTGCGCCACGTTAGACGAGTAACTGTGTGATGAGGGCCGCACATTGACCTTGATGTGAATAAGCGTAGTAAATAATATGCACATTAACAACCTCCTACAGAAATAGTATTTGTTTATACTTAATTTCTATAAAATATTCAGTAATATTAATTGTATTTCTGCTAGCTACCGAGGGCCGCAGTAATCTCCCTCCCCCTCAAACAATGGGTTCAGAGTGCGGCACCGCTTAACCCCCAACCCCCACGACTACTCTCTTCCGGCAGTACAGGTCGCCACCCAGTTAGCGTGAATAGGTTAATTGATAAGTGAATTGTCTGGACACACGAAGATTCAACTGTGTGGTGACTCGTCCGGTCCGTCCAGTGGTGACGTACAGCAGTGGGGCGACGATGATCCGTCAACCAAGAGAGAATTTTTTTTATAATGAGTGATGAAGGTCGGGGCGCAAATAACGCTCCTAAGCTATGCGTTGATTTACAGGGTGTCCATAAATGTTTACCCTAAAAACAGTATGCTCTCATGTTTTAATCAGGGTTACCGGGTATCATTTATGGACACCCTGTATAATACCTCGTATGGGCGTGGCTTATGGTTGACGTTAGTTTTCAATCGTAATTAATTTTGGTCGAATTTTTCCGCTACGTAGATCAGGGGATAATAGGAGAGAGAAGGGGTAACGACAGGCTGCACTGGCCGATCAAGCGCCCACATGTCGCCTTCCCATGCTGGTCCATGTGGTCGTGGAATTTTCGTGAGCGATATCTAAATACTAAGTGATGTATACCTAAAACTGTACAGAAGACTAATTATCCAATGTAATAGCGTTTACATTTATTCTTACTAACCTCGTCTTTATACAGGGGATTATGACTGTATCCCCCACAGAGTACAGCTCCATAGAATGCTTAAATTTGCGTTACCCTCCCTTGGTGTGGAGGCTCGAACGAAACACTTTCAAATACCTGGGATGGGTATAAAGTTCCCATCTTGTAACCTCAAATGAAGAGGTTGAAAGTGAGGTATGAGCGACCTCTACAACCCCGTAGATCATTCCCAACATTTTTCACTTCCTTGATTTAGTCTTCTGATGAGGAAAGGTTTGGGGCATCTATTCTCATTAACATTATCTCTTGCTTTTGAACAACTTTGGACAAACACAATAAACGATTTTCAGACGTTCCTGATGGATCATCGTCACCAAAAGGGCCAACCGCATTGCCTCCCGTGCTTGCGGGCAGTGTGCCACCGAGAGCTAACAAATACTGGCAAGGAGTTTCAGCAAACACCAGAAAGAGGTTGGAGGCCTTTGAAATTTGGTGTTATAAGCGAATGAGAAGAATAAGCTACATTGACAGAAAAACAAATAAGTACTAAAATTAGCAAAAACTTCGAAAAATGGTCGAAATGCACAGAAAAATAAAAATGAGATACTTTGGTCATATAATTAAGGAGGCGATAATAACAAAAATATTAATGGACCAGGGGAAGGCAGAGACTGGGATGGATGAAGGAATTTAAAAACTGGGTCAGCAGAGAGATACGAAACCTTGGAGGATTGGTAAAAACAGCCAGAGAGATTTTAGAGTGGAGGGCTGTGGTCACCAACCCTCATATATGATGAAGGTACTCTGATTGATTGAGTGTAATGACCTAATGTAGTGGGAATACTTCTTATTTTACTTTATGGACAACTACAAGGTAATGTCGTCTGTTATACATTTATTGTGAGTGAGAGCCCAACCGAGAAGATAATTTATTACAAATGAGCGTATATTTTGCAAAACATTTCATCCCTCTAATACTAAAAATTACTTCTAAATTTCTCCTTTTTTCCCTCAGTTCGGTAGTGCTCCTCACTCCTGACCCTGAAGAGCCGATGGATCTAAACGATAAACAACTGAACTGACTATTAGACGATCTCTCTTTGTTTAAACTGATTAGAGATTCTTCTTTTTGGTGATGTATTGTGTATAGCGACAACATTACCCCGCATGGCTGATTATAATAATGGTAATTTCTTAATTTACGGATGTTTATTTACTTTGATGATCCATAAAATAAATTAACAACAGTGTTTTCATAATACCATGTGGCAGAAGGAGAATGTGTTCACTCAATAAGCAAATGATAGAGTTGTGCACCAGACATTGATACAGTGAGTGTGTGTGTACCTGAGGTGAGGTGTATATACGGAGGAAGGGAAAACTGGTAAATATAGACACACAAAAATTGAATTGGGGGTAAAATGAGTATACAAGTGAAGGAGAGGTAAAGTGTGTACTCAACAAGGTAAACAGTATAGCCCATAGAGACTCGAAGTAGTACTAGGTGGTGAAAACTCGGGAAACAGTGAAGATCTGGCACTCGGAGCCTCACCAAGTATCACGAGGAACAATCTAACGTTACCAAGCATCACCAGTCATTAAGCTCACCAGGGACATCAACATAAAATTATATCACCAGGCTTCACTTTTAGCAGGTCTCGTGTGTACTGGGGGAACAAAAACCCTAAGAGTAACACTAAATTTTAAACGTCAATTTTTTATAGCTTAGTGAAACAAAAAACTCTATACACACCCACGCTCCATGTCGATTTTCCTCTGTCTGTCTGTCTGTCTGTCTGTCTCTTTCCTACGATGCCTATTGGTCAGTCTCAGAATCAACACTTACCATTCCCTCACTCATATTACTTACACAACACGACCTCAAGACACCCAACAAATCTATCCCGTCACTGTGTACTCTGTTCTAGCATCACACATATCCGCTACATATACAGTATATCCCCAAGACCTCTCGATGCCATGTTTTCTGGTCTACCACGTACACCGCCGCTTATCACATGTCCATTCATCCCATCATTCCATTTCCTGCTTAGCATTACCCCCATCACTCCCCTCATCCGAATCTCAATTGTGTGTTCCTTTTACCACTCATTCTTGTTTTCATCTCCTTTGCTACATCTTCTATAATAATCAACTAATGTGTCCATACTATACGTTCTTGACATGACCCTATTTTCCCCAGCAACCATTTCCTCTCTTTCAGCCACACGTTATCAGGAGCTTCACTCTTCCCATAGAAACTTGGGTCAGTATTCAGAAATTTCGCATTGATCCAAAAAAAAAAAAAAAAAAAAAAATCATCTGTTTCTGCCATAGTTTTTCTAGCCACATTTTCATAATTTCTCTCAGGTCCATATAAGGTATAAGCAAATTATCTCTACGCATGTTGAATCGTATTTCTGTAAGAGGATGTTAGTGAACAAACTCACATACACATTTTCTCTCAATATTTCCCTCTCTGATTTTTTTGGTTTTGATTTCACTATTTTAAATTCAAATTCCCTAGTATACCACTTAATTTAACTCTACTCATACTTCTCATTACCAAATTGATTTTCCCCTTTCCAAACGTAACGTAACGTAATGTAACCTTCCCAACACCATAATCATCTCCCCTAACCTACATCAAAGCATAGTCTTTTTCCCGCTGTCCTAATCTAACCTTCCCTACCAACCACTTATTTCTCTGTATGTATTCTCTAGTTATTCTTATTTCCTTTCCCTTTATAAATGAAACGTATACTCGCACATGCTCTATGTTATTTCTTTGGTGATTTTCTTTCGCATTATGCATAACTGTCAACTTTTGGGATCACATTAAAATTCCTCCTCCCATGCCTTGGGGGACACCACAGGTGAATGACTGAAATGTGGAGACAGCCCCTGGGAAGCGTGAGGCTTGGCGTCGATCACTAGGGGCTCGTTTACACGATCAGTTACCGCATATGGTGGTCGCGCACGCCTCGGATTAGTGGCGAAGCATGGGCTCGGAGAACGGTACTGACCACTGTTTAGTGGATGGTGTACATACACGGAACTGCCACACCGTCGTTACCGGTCAGTGTGTGGTAGACTGCTGGGCAAGAGGTTCATGACTCCAAGACAGACGAGTCGGCGACGGACGACCGCACTGTTGTGTGTTTTGACCGCTGGGATGATACTGAAGAAAAAAAACAAGAAAAAGGACTATGTGGGTGAAAAATTGGTTAAGGAACAAATCGTGTGGTACTTATAACCAAAACTTTGCTGAAATGCAGCGTGAGGACACATGGGAAGTGCAACAATACATTCGCATGACCCCTGAAATGTCCAACACACTCTTGGACATACATCCACATATTTCCAAGACGGATACAAATATGAGGGACTATAAGTAGCAGCGACCCACGCAGGTGGCCACGCAACTATTAGGCTCACACACGTAACTGCCCGGGAAGGGTTGGTGGTTCAGTGTTGTCGTCTACACGATCACTACCCGAGCACGGCTTCGTTACCATGCTTCGAAAACATGCTCCGAGACTGATCGTGTAAACGAGCCCTAAGGAAGCCTGTAAGCCATGGTACAAAACTTCTCCGAAACCCGAAGTCGATAGCTTTGTTGATTAGATTGTGTTCGACTAGGTCAAATGCCTTGGTGAAGTCAATGAAGGCGACAACAACAGACATCTTTCGTTTTTCCAGATGGCGGCATATGTAGCTGACAGGACAGCGAGTGGTGGAGGAAGTTTTCATAATGCCAAATTGATGAGGATCTATGACGCCTGAAATATCAGCATAAGCCCAGTCAAAACCAAAACTTTCGCAGATTAAGCTGGGTATTGGGGTGATGGCAATGGGTCGTAGCTCATTTAAGGATTGTGGGCTCGTTGACTTGGGCACTGATGGCACATACGATGTCTTTCAATCAGCTGGGCCTCTTGCTTGTCTGAGGGAAGCATTAATGATGGAGCATAAGGGTTTAGCTAGTTCCGGGGAGAACTCCTTGTAGAGTTTCATTGGTACGTCAACGGGGGTGGTGGAGCGTTTTACCTACATTTTGTCCAAACGTTTTATTACTTCAAATTCTTTTAATAAGTCAGTGGGAGAGGGGGCTGGTAGGTAAGGAGGGGGGGATCGTCTGGTTAATAGTTGCGAAATGGTTGTTAGTGAGGTGGCTAAGTGAAGGGAGGGGGTGTGTCTCTTTGTTTAGTCCACAGAGTTCTTAAAGCTTACCATACCACTGACTGATGTTGGTCTGCTTCGGGTGTTGCAGCTTGGTTGGATAGTAAGACTTCTTTGCAGCGCGTATTTCAAGAATGACTTGAGTTGCGAAGGGCCCTGTATCAGTTGTGGTCATCGAGATAAAAGATGCTGTCTCTATGCTAAATATTTTGTTTATCCGAAGTGTGATCCAGGGCAAGTCAGGCGGGGGTAATCTGACGGACTTTTCAAGGAAGAAGTGGTGGTGGTGAGCTTCCGTGGTGGTGGTGTAATTTGCACATTTAATGTCTACGTCATGCACACTTAGTACTTCAGTCCAGGAATGATGATCCACTGCCCGAAGAGACGCAATGCAGAGTCAGTAATCGGCCAGTTGGTCTTGATGTAAGGGCTGAACTTGGCTGGTAGTCGGAACTGGAGACCAGAACATATGTGTGTGCTACACCCGAGAGGAGGCATTGGTTGAGGTGGTTGGCATTGGTCCGCTAAGTCAGTTAAAATAAGGTCAAGGGTATTTTGACCGTAAGTAGGGAAGTTCACAACTTGTGATAGTAGCAACTGGTCCTGGATACCAGTGGCATCAATCTCGTTATAATCCCCGCATAGTACTAGCTTGGCACATGGGTACATGAGTTGATTGATAAGAGTGCCGCTGATGGGTGAGCGAGACACAACACGTACCCATAGTGTCTCCACATCAGCTGGGACTAAAACATCCAGGCGTGACGGACGTAGTTCATCCTGACAGAAGAGGGCAACGCCCCCTTCACGTTCAAGTGTACGAAGGTGATGAAAGGGTTAATATCCCTCAATGTGGCAAGTTTCAAGAATAATTTGCCACGCCTCACGGATGGCAACGACATTGGCAGCAGTAAATTACTTTGGTTTTCTACTGGAGGTAGTGGTCCTGATGGGCTTTTGTATATATCGTTCTGGCCTATGACTACGCTCATAAAATACGTATGTTCTGTGATTTTAGTAAAGGCAATAACACTGTCATCACGATATCCGTTCCCCTGCTTTAAACTGTACAAGGTGCTCCTGGAGTACTTCACTGGTGTGTGTGTGTGTGTGTGTGTGTCCACCACAAAACACAGCATTACTCACTGGACAGCACCAGTAATAAATGTCAGAGATCAAACCTTATTTGTCCCGCTCACATCTTTACATGGTCTTATCACCGACGTAGGAACAAATAATTTAACCTCTTTTTTACCTCAAAGACAGAACAGTGTATTCAAGAACCACTGTAGGGTACACGGCGAACACTGTATCACGCCTTCAACACTACCACCATCAACACTACCACCATCAACACTACCACCATCAACACTACCACCATCAACACTACCACCATCAACACTACCACCATCAACACTACCACCATCAACACTACCACCATCAACACTACCACCATCAACACTACCACCATCAACACTACCACCATCAACACTACCACCATCAACACTACCACCATCAACACTACCACCATCAACACTACCACCATCAACACTACCACCATCAACACTACCACCATCAACACTACCACCATCAACACTACCGTCAACACTACTACCATCAACACTACCACCATCAACACTACCACCATCAACACTACCACCATCAACACTACCACCATCAACACTACTACCATCAAATCTACCACCATCAACACTACCACCATCAACACTACCACCATCAACACTCCCACCATCAACACTATCACCATCAACACTACCACTATCAACACTACCACCATACACATAACACAACACACACACACACACACACACCGAAGGGTCAAGACGTACCTGGCGCTCCTCTCGGAGCAGCCAGGTCAACTGTCATGTTGGCCCATACCAACTCCCTCCCCTGAACCCTCCTCCCCACCGGAATATCAACATGTTCTCGCCAGAAGTTACTATTTCATTTAGGAAAGGAATGGAACCAGTGTTAAACAGAGGTGAACAGTGGTGAACAGTGCTTAAGTCAGTGAGAACAACTCAACAGTAACAGTGGTACCCAAGTTGACCTTCACACAGTGAGGTCCCAGGTACCCAGTGATAACGGCCTGTGAGACCCAACAACCAGCGATGTGTTAATCCGTCTACGATAGGAAGGCCTGGAACCACACCTCACTCATATAAACACCATCTGTGAGGGAATTACTACACCACGTGAGGCCCCTCATAACACCATATGTGAAGGAGTTACTACACCACGTGAGGCCCCTCATAACACCACCTGTGAGGGAATTACTACACCACGTGAGGCCCCTCATAACACCATCTGGGAGGGAGTTACTACACTACGTTTTTGCTGTTCAACACCTACAATAATCTATATGTTCACTGTATGTTCCTTTACCTTTCTCTAATGAAGGCTTTTGTTAAACCACCAATGTATGTAATACGTCATTTATGTCCAATGTATATTTTCAGCCTTCGGGCTGCAGAACTTTTTCAATAAACCGTCAATTATTATTATTATTATTATTACACACACACACACACACACACACACACACACACTGAAGAAGAAGAAGTACGAGTGGCAGACGGGTTTAAGTTACCAGACAAGCACTTCACATATCTCCATCAGATTTAATATTTTGTTGAAGATGCCGCTGATCACAGCACTCTTAAATTCTGTCAAATTTATCCTAGTCGGAAATTGTCGTTTTTCTGTACCAATAACTCTCTCAAGGAACTGACAGCCACCAAGAATCATGACTCTCATTCTTTAATCAAATATCTCCACTACTTAACAGACCCATATTATTGTCTGTCAACATATATACATAATTCATATAAAAAAAGTATTGTACACGCAATTATACATTATATAGTTATTGTAATATTAAGGTAAACGGACAGATCGTGTGAAAATTAGCCTTCCCCAAAAAAATTATTTCACCTGATGGTTAAACGTTCAAATGCTACCTGGAGGGTTTCTTAGGTTAGGTTAGGTTAGGTTAGGTTAGGTTTGGTTTGGTTAGCATTAGGGTGATTGATAGTGAAATAGTCTGGTTGTACAAGTGATGTTTGTAGGAGTGATGGTTGTGGGAGTGATGTTGTGGGAGTGAGGGTTGTGGGAGTGATGGTTGTGGGACTGATGTTGTGGGACTGATGTTGTGGGAGTGATGGTTGTGGGAGTGATGGTTGTGGGAGTGATGTTGTGGGAGTGATGGTTGTGGAAGGGATGTTGTGGGAGTGATGGTTGTGGGAGTGATGTTGTGGGAGTGATGTTGTGGGAGTGATGGTTGTGGGAGTGATGGTTGTGGGAGTGATGGTTGTGGGAGTGAGGGTTGTGGGAGTGATGTTGTGGGAGTGAGGGTTGTGGGAGTGATGTTGTGGGAGTGATGTTGTGGGAGTGATGTTGTGGGAGTGATGTTGTGGGAGTGATGGTTGTGGCGGTGATGTTGTGGGAGTTGAAGGTTGTGGGAGTGATGGTTGTGGGAGTGATGGTTGTGGGAGTGATGTTGTGGGAGTGATGGTTGTGGGAGTGATGGTTGTGGGAGTGATGGTTGTGGGAGTGATGTTGTGGGAGTGATGTTGTGGGAGTGATGGTTGTGGGAGTGATGTTGTGGGAGTGATGGTTGTGGGAGTGATGGTTATGTGAGTGAAGGTTGTGGGAGTGATAGTTGTGGGAGTGATGTTGTGGGAGTGATGTTGTGGGAGTGATGGTTGTGGGAGTGATGGTTGTGGGAGGGAGTGATGTTGTGGGAGGGAGTGATGTTGTGGGAGTTAGGGTTGTGGGAGTGACGGCTGTGGGAGTGATGTTGTGGGAGTGATGTTGTGGGAGTGATGGTTGTGGGAGGGAGTGATGTTGTGGGAGTTATGTTGTGGGAGTGAGGGTTGTGGGAGTGATGGTTGTGGGAGTGAGGGTTGTGGAAGTGATGGTTGTGGGAATGATGGTTGTGGGAGGGATGGTTGTGGGAATGATGTTGTGGGAGTGATGTTGTGGGAATGATGGTTGTGGGGGTGAAGGTTGTGGGAGTGTGGGTTTTGGGAGTGATGGTTGTGTGAGTGAAGGTTGTGGGAGTGAAGGTTGTGGGAGTCAGGGATGTGGGAGTGATGGTTGTGGGGGTGAAGATTGTGAGAGTGATGGTTGTGGGAGGGAGTGATGTTGTGGGAGTGAGGGTTGTGGGAGTGAGGGTTGTGGGAGTGAGGGTTGTGGGAGTGATGGTTGTGGTAGTGATGGTTGTGGGAGTGATGGTTGTGGGAGTGATGTTGTGGGAGTGATGGTTGTGGGAGTGATGGTTGTGGGAGTGATGTTGTGGGAGTGATGGTTGTGGGAGTGATGGTTGTGGGAGTGATGGTTATGTGAGTGAAGGTTGTGAGATTGGTAGTTGTGGGAGTGATGGTTGTGGGAGTAATGGTTGTGGGAGTGATGGTTGTGGGAGGGAGTGATGTTGTGGGAGTGAGGGTTGTGGGAGTGAGGGTTGTGGGAGTGATGGCTTTGGGAGTGATGTTGTGGGAGTGATGGTTGTGGGAGGGAGTGATGTTGTGGGAGTGAGGGTTGTGGGAGTGAGGGTTGTGGGAATGATGGTTGTGGGAATGATGTTGTGGGAGTGATGTTGTGGGAGTGAGGGTTGTGGGAGTGAGGGTTGTGGGAGTGATGGTTGTGGGAGTGATGTTGTGGGAGTGAGGGTTGTGGAAGTGAGGGTTGTGGGAGTGATGCTTGTGGGAGTGATGGTTGTGGGAGTGATGGTTGTGCGAGTGATGGTTGTGGGAGTGATGGTTGTGGGAGTGATTGTTATGTGAGTGAAGGTTGTGGGTGTCATGGTTGTGGGAGGGATGGTTGTGGGAGTGATGTTGTGGGAGTGATTTTGTGGGAGTGATGGTTGTCGGAGTGATGGTTGTGGGAGGGAATGATGTTGTGGGAGTGAGGGTTGTGGGAGTGAGGGTTGTGGGAGTGACGGCTGTGGGAGTGATGTTGTGGGAGTGATGGTTGTGGGAGGGAGTGATGTTGTGGGAGTTATGTTGTGGGAGTGAGGGTTGTGGGAGTGATGGTTGTGGGAGTGAGGGTTGTGGAAGTGATGGTTGTGGGAGTGATGGTTGTGGGAGGGATGGTTGTGGGAATGATGTTGTGGGAGTGATGTTGTGGGAATGATGGTTGTGGGGGTGAAGGTTGTGGGAGTGTGGGTTGTGGGAGTGATGGTTGTGTGAGTGAAGGTTGTGGGAGCCAGGGTTGTGGGAGTGATGGTTGTGGGGGTGAAGGTTGTGAGAGTGATGGTTGTGGGAGGGAGTGATGTTATGGGAGTGATGTTGTGGGAGTGAGGGTTGTGGGAGTGAGGGTTGTGGGAGTGAGGGTTGTGGGAGTGATGGTTGTGGGAGGGAGTGATGTTGTGGGAGTGAGGGTTGTGGGAGTGAGGGTTGTGGGAGTGAGGGTTGTGGGAGTGATGTTGTGGGAGTGATGTTGTGGGAATGAGGGTTGTGGGAGTGATGGTTGTGGGAGTGATGGTTGTGGGAGTGATGGTTTGTGGGAGTGATGTTGTGGGAGTGATGGTTGTGGGAGTGATGGTTGTGGGAGTGATGTTGTGGAAGTGAGGGTTGTGGGAGTGATGGTTGTGGGAGTGATGGTTGTGGGAGGGAGTGATGTTGTGGGAGTGATGTTGTGGGAGTGAGGGTTGTGGGAGTGAGGGTTTTGGGAGTGATGGTTGTGGGAGTGATGGTTGTGGGAGTGATGTTGTGGGAGTGATGGTTGTGGGAGTGATGGTTGTGGGAGTGATGGTTATGTGAGTGAAGGTTGTGAGAGTGATAGTTGTGGGAGTGATGGTTGTGGGAGTGATGGTTGTGGGAGGGAGTGATGTTGTGGGAGTGAGGGTTGTGGGAGTGAGGGTTGTGGGAGTGATGGCTTTGGGAGTGATGTTGTGGGAGTGAGGGTTGTGGGAGTGAGGGTTGTGGGAGTGAGGGTTGTGGGAGTGATGTTGTGGGAATGAGGGTTGTGGGAGTGATGGTTGTGGGAGTGATGGTTTGTGGGAGTGATGTTGTGGGAGTGATGGTTGTGGGAGTGATGTTGTGGAAGTGAGGGTTGTGGGAGTGATGGTTGTGGGAGTGATGGTTGTGGGAGTGATTATTATGTGAGTGAAGGTTGTGGGAGTCATGGTTGTGGGAGGGATGGTTGTGGGAGTGATGTTGTGGGAGTGATGGTTGTAGGAGTGATGGTTGTGGGAGTGATGGTTGTGGGAGTGATGGCTGTGGGAGTGATGGTTGTGGGAGTGATGGTTGTGGGAGGGAGTGATGTTGTGGGAGTGAGGGTTGTGGGAATGAGGTTGTGGGAGTGATGGTTGTGGGAGTGATGGTTGTAGGAGTGATGGTTGTGGGAGTGAGGGATGTGGGAGTGAGGGTTGTGGGAGTGATGTTGTGGGATTGATGGTTGTGGGGGTGATGGTTGTGGGGGTGAAGGTTGTGGGAGTGAGGGTTGTGGGAGTGATGGTTGTGGGAGGGATGGTTGTGATACAGGTTGATAATAATTACGGGGAGAGGAGGAGAAGTGAAGGCTGGGGACATGAAGTGGAGGGGGGGGGGAGGGGGTCCTTGGTACACTGGTAGGCAGGTGGTGTGTACTGGAGGAGTCTGTTGCGTGGGTCCCGACATACTGGCAGCAAGTCATCGCTACACAAACTTGTCAGTAACAGGCGTCAGGAATCAACAGGTCGTTTCAACTCAGACGATGAAGCAGTTGCTGTCAGTCATCAGCTGGTTGACTGGTATAGCACATCGTCAGCCCTTGACATATACTGACTCCCGGGGTCTGTAAACGATGTTAAAAATCAACTCTCGAGCGTCAGCTGGCCGTGGTGTCTCATATTCAACTCTTTAAGACAGTCAGGTAGTACCTCCAAGAGGGCCACACACCAGGTATATACGGTATATCTCACAATAAATGTGACTACAAACATTCCATACAACCAAGTATATCCTTAATAATTTTGCCTAAGGTATCGATCACTCTGGTTCTAGTAGTATTAAAACGCTGTTCCTACACTAATAATACTGATGGCACTATGCCACTATGACGCTGTAACCGGTGACGACAACCGCCACTACAAAGAATATCAATCCCTGACTCGATCTCAACAGCTTATATACATGAGACTGCGCCTAGGGTACAGGTACCTATGGGAGTACATTGGCAACCCTGAGCCTCACCGCACTGTTTGTAAACTTTGTGGCCAACCCGACTCTCAGACCCTCTCTCACTACATTCTCACTTGCCCTATGACCTCCTCCTATAGATCCCCAGCCGTTACCAACACCTCTTCCCTCCCAGACCAGATATCCCTCCTCCTAGTCACAGGCCTGGCATTTGACATTATTAAGGACCTGCCACTCTTTGCCATAAACAGATAAAATGTACCGGGAACTTTCCCCCCACACACTCATCATTCTCTCACTTTATGTAACTTGACAGAACCTATGACCCTTCAGGCTTTTACGCCCTTAATGTACGAGTCATAAAGGCAAGTATGAACTTTTCATACTTCCCTGTTGGGCGCTGTAAACGCTTCTGCGCTTCACCTTGCACAGGATGTAAGGGGGTGCCCAATAAACTAGACCCCTCGGGGGCAAATCTGAATACTGATGGCAGCATAATTTTGCCTCGGGTAGTATTAACACGGAAGTTTCCACACTAATAATACTTAGGCCACCGTAACTCTGATACTGGGAGTGTTAACACAACGTTTCTACACTAATAATACTTAAGACACCATAACTCTGGTGCTGGGAGTGTTAACACAACGTTTCCACACTAATAACACTTAAGACACCATAAGTCTGATACTGGGAGTGTTAACACAACGTTTCCACACCAATAATACTTATGGCAGCCATAAAATATTGATATCGGTACAAAAACTGGCCCCAACATTCACTAAATTATCGCACGGCGTCGACCAGCAGGCTTCGTCTTCCACCTTTGTCCCCCACATTGTGTTGCTGATCATACTGAACAAACCTGTTGCTGACCATACTGACCACACCCGTTGCTAACACTGCCAACCACAACTGCTGCTGACCCCTCTGACGACACTTTCATTCGTACCCTGCTGACCACACTAACTTTACCCTGGTAGCCTAATTTGCTGAAATCTACTTCCTCTGCTAAACCTTTCGACCACAACTGCTGACCACAAGTTTTGCTAATTTTGCTGACCGTGCTCACCGTACCTAACAATGGCCCTTCTGACCACACCAAATGATACCCTTGGTTACATATACCCCTGACCACCCCTACCTTGTCCTCACCTAACCACACCTGCTCTGAGTAACGCGTTTCGGTGACCTTCCTCACCGCAGCTGCTCCTCTCTGCACACAGCTTCGTACACTGCCTACGTTGGAAGCTGTCAGCGATGACAGAACAAGGCGACAACAACTCTCATAATGTCTGACTATTTACTCTCAACTGATCCTTTTCCAGAGTCTAGGAGTGTGGTTCTTGAACAAAATATAAGATCGAGAAATATACTTATGATGGTTTGTCGTGTTACCCTTGATTGATTCGACTATTGTTTTGTACACCTGCACTGTCTATTTACATTTCTTTGTACACCTACACTGTCTAATATACATTGTACACCTTTAATGTTTATGTATATTGTGAATAAATGTGAACTAACATGGTAGTTTTATTCTTATGATTCAATAAAGTAAGATAAGATGGTTACATTTGTATGTTATGGTCATATAATACAACAGTGAAGGATAAGGTAATCTAACTCAGATTTTTTTTTCATTTCTGGAAAACAAAAACAACAATAAAGCCCATAATAATGATGATGATGATGATGGTTCAGTCGCTACAATGGCAACGGTGATAATAATGATGATGTCAACGATGATCATAATAAAGTTGATGGTAACAATGATAGTGGCACGAATGATGATGCCAATGAAGATGATAATGACGACAGTAGAGCGTGTAATTAAATTTGACGAAGTCTCCGGAAAACTACAAGAAGATCTGAACATTTTTTTTCGTGTGGTCTAAAAAATGACCATTGAAATTTAATGTGGACAAATATAAAGTACTTAGTCTAGGAGATGTAAACAGAGAAACCAGATATCAGATGAACAACGATGTTATAGAGAAATCCGAATGTGAGAAAGATTTATGAGTAATGATAAATAGGAATAAGGCTAACAAAGTACTTGGGTTCATACAAAGGAGTGTTAGTTACAAGACTAGCGAGGTAATCCTAAAACTATATCTTGCGCTTGTGAGACCTCACTTGGATTGCAGTTCAGTTCTGGTCACCGTATTACAGAATGGATATCGAAACTATAGAAATCATACCGAGGAGGATGACAAGACCTGGAGTACAGAGACAGGTTAAAACATCTGAATTTGGAGTTCTTCGAGGTGTGTAATGTAAGTCAGGGTTAAACAAAGGTGATATAACAAAGATACTTAAGCTATCCAACCATTAGCGAACTCGTAGCAATAGTTTTAAATTGGACAAATTTAAATTTAGGCGCGAGATAAGTAAACATTGGTCTGGAAATATAGTAGTGGATGAGTGGAATAAGTTACCAAACATCATCATTAACTCGAACACGCTGGGTAGCTTCAAATATAGGTTGGGCGGATATATGAGCGATAGGGGTTGGGTGTAAACGGGACTAGTCCTAGAAATAACCTCTGAAAAAAGTAGAAAGCCACCAGAAGGAAAGCCCTAGATATAAAAGCCACCGGAAAGAAAGCCACTGATAACAAAGCCACTCTAAATTATGTACCTCAGGTCAAAATGCCACTTTCTTCAACTAGGGTATATCTTAGCCAAGCCTAACGTCACGTAACTAAAGTAGAACAAGTTACATAAAGGAACAGTGGAGGGCTTTCTTATCTGGTGGCTTTTTTCCTCCTAAGGTATACATTTCCGGGTGGCTTTTTTTCCCTGTTGGTTTATTACCGGTGCCACGTTACTTCACCTTCATGGCCGGATACTGTGTCGCCGAAGGCTTGTCCCACCATCGACAAGCTCACCCGATAGTGTGCACTTTTAAGTAAGGAAAGAATCCACTCCCTTCCAGTCAGATACTGAACCAGGGTCTTTCACTTGGGAGGCGAACGTTCTATTGACAGTTTTATTAACATTCTTATAGTCTTTAGGAGTACGAAAAGAAAGTTAGACGATTGAGAGGAGTCAAGAAAATTTGATTTTGTCTTTATTTTTTGTATTTACTATAATTAAATTTCCCAAGAAGGCCAGTTTACTTACGTAATTCTTAGGATAACTCTAGTTCTGTATCTGACATAAAACTATTTATTTTACCAAGTAATTCGTTAATGAAAAAGTTATTGATTTTCTAATATCGATGACTTCTATTATTTTATTATTCTATTTAAGAATAACATTGTCATATGAAACTGCTTTAAGTTAACCCGCTAGTTATAAAACAAATTTATTCACGCTGCCCCTTGTAAAAGACGTCACATTTTACTTCTAGGTTAGACACACATCTTCCTCAAGAAAGTAACAATGAACAATAATTTGTGGTCATAGTAACAGTGATTTCCCACACACTCCCTTAGTGCACACCTCACATGGAGGAATGTGACCTTCGTGACGCCAATGAAGTAGTATGCGTAGTTCAGGGTGAAAGGAGAATGCATCTTATAAAATGCAGTATTGCACAATATGCCTGACATTTAATCCAGGTCCATCACTCGTTGCTGGGCAGCTTCCACACGTGGGAACCATCAACTAGACTGACAGACTGTTAACCCAGAACCAAATTATTCCATGATATAATGTAGAGGATGAAAGGGGTTTTTATTTATTCCCAATGTTAATAAAACTCAAAATATCACCTTATCCTATCCTTTAAGTATGTGAACAAGACCTCCCCAAGGATTATTCTTATTGCCATCAGGAAATTTATCTTCAGTAAATATAGTTGTGGATAGTGGAGTCATTTACTGGAGGGAGGGAATGGCCTGACTTAAGTTAATCTGCATATCAATGTACCCCCCACCAGGTGCTGCTGGGAGAGTGAATGGACTGTCCTACTTACTGTTCTCCGTCCACTCCGGCGTAAGGTATGGGAACAATACCTGTCCGTAAGGTGTCAGTCCAGGTAACTCGTGAACGCAATAACGCAGACATAAAAAAAGACTATAATAAGTCTTTGAATGTCTCACAGCAAGATTTTGAATGAATATAACTAAGTTATTTCTCTCAATACTTTGGGAGTAACGTCCTGTCGTGTCTCTATGTTGACGGAGCTCCCTGCAGCTGCACTGTCTATTTGTTCATGTAAGGAAACGCTTAAGAAAACTAGACAAAGAGTTCGTCATTGTGAGTGAGATGGGAGGTGACAATCAAATCAGTAGAGGTTTTTATTCAACTCTACGGGAAGTCGTATACGCAGCAAGTTCCTAAGCACTTTTTTTTATATAGAAAAATATCTTTATCACAATACGACATATATTCAGTACCTACAAGTTAATTTAACATAACATCTCCGCTTCACATCTTATCATTGATGTACTGTAGGCATAGAACACAGTGCAGTATTACCGGTATATAAATGACACACCATAATGTTATAACACTATAAAACTGTAAGCAAATAGCGGACAATTCACAATTACCTACTAAAAAGTAAAGAAAAGTTGACTGGGTTTCTTCTGCTTCTCAACACAAGGACGAAGACTTAGCGAGGTCTGGCCTGGAGACCCAAACCGGTTTTATTTATAGGAGGGTCACGCGCCTTACAGCCTTGTCTAATGATCTTTTTATGCGACGATTTTTCTTCAGACGACCCACTTAGATGTTCATTAAGACGAACCTCGCACTGGTATATGAGGCACGTATATTGGTATAGTGTAATATATTATGTATAGTTAAATACAGACACGTATATTGGTATAGTGTAATATATTATGTATAGTTATAAAGCTGATAGGTATGTATACTTTGTCTCTATTTAGGTAATCGTTTTCTAATGTACCAATTAAAAATGTACTTAGGAATTATTTGAATTATTTGGTAATTATTGAAGTTTATATCATTTGGAAAACAAACTTTATATCCTCACGTTTCTAAAGCAGTAAAAATATTATTTTTAAAGTACACGAGAATACTTTTATCGCGATCAAGCTCTTTAGGTGCACCGATTTTATATTGGTTGAGAGGATAAGAAAGTTTACGTGGTTGTAGAGTCTGACAGTCTTAAGAAAGAATCACATTGTTAACAGTTTAAGATTTTCCAAACGATACACACCACACTAGAGTCTACCCAAAAATGTTTATCACAAGAAGAAACAAAATTCAGACCTTCAGAGGAAACAGCCTTTTCGAGACCTGGGACTTGCTTAGAACATCAATTATAATAAAAAAATGCTTAATTTGCAGCATAAGAATGACCTGATCTAGGTTGTGTGTGATAATCATATTATTCTTAACTACCTTAATGAACGGTGTTATGTAATAGGTCAAGAATAAAAGGTTTGGTCAATACACTCCACTTTTTAAGCAATTTAATATGTCGTGTAGTTAATATGTATCAATACACCAATGTTGGATTTTATGTTAATGAAACATATATTGTCAAATGCAAGGTATGTTAATAGCTAATACCCGGTGCCTGGGTCCGTAGGTGTACTCAATGAGTCGATTTTCACCAATTTCAGCATTATTGATATGGGTAGATTTTTAATGTGTTGTAAAACGGCTCTGTAACATTTAGAAAGCATTTAAGTGATTTAGTTTGTAGTTTATATTAGTCCTAATATAATTCCCCTGCACTATATGGTACAGCTTTTGATCATATAACTAACACTAGGATGAACAAAGTAGTTTTCCATCATATACTCGTACTGTAGTTTTAATCGCTGGGGCTTGGGCGCGAGGCGTTGGTCCCGGTACTGGTGTAGACAGTCTTTAGTCTTGTGCTATACTGTATAGCCAATAAATATACGAGTCCTACATATTAAAGTAATGATCTAGGTAGGACAGAGTCAGGTCGGGAAGGCGTAAAGACTGAATAATCGTCTTGCAAAACCACCATTCTCGGCCACTTAGAACCACTGTAAGGCGCGTGACACCTTAAATAGAACAGGTTTCACTGAACCAAAAATCATGGTCAAGAGGAGTATATTTCTTTCCTAATTTTCAATAGTTTTTGTCTAGTGTGTGAACTGAATTAGTTTACGTGCTTAAAGATCTTAGTTGTTGAAGCAAATAAATACAAAATAATTGGGTGATTTCCACATTAACTGTCGCCCATGTAATTATAAAGTAGGAGAGACACATTCCACTCCACTGCTTTCTGTAATAAAATACTCCTGTAGCAATAGGTGTACTTGTATGCATTTGTATCGAATCATTTATAGCTTCACAAAAATTGTGACCAAATCCCAGGTTGCTGATCTGACTTTCTGCCTCATTTACACACAATTGCAGGGTCTCAATTGTTTATCTTACTCTGACAACACAACATACATATATTGTTTCTCACTATTGATCTTTTTTAATTTTTACATTTCTTTGTGGTTCTTTATTATTATTATTATTATTATTATTATTATTACTTTATTTTTAATATTTAACTTTTAATTATAAATTTTATTTACTATGAACTAGTTATTATTATTATTGTTATTATTATTACATTTTCGCTCACCAGGCCTCGATGTGGGTCAGTGACCTGTGCCCCGGGTGGGCTAACCCCTGTAAAATAAAATATAAAATACAATTACCTGTATGCAAAAAACATCACAAAAACTATAGTGTTAAAGCTGGAACATATAGAAAAAAATATGCAACGATGGAAAAGGCAGACGGTTAGATTTTAAATGAAATTCCACCAATAGTCAAGCACGTCTTTACGCTAAGAAGTATCAATTACCTCACACACCATAGCCGTCAACCCCTAGCCAGCCGTCAACCTCGGGCCAGCCGTCAACCCCTGGCCAGCCGTCAAACCCTGGTCAGCCGTCAAACAGCTTTCACGTCAATCTTTTCCAACAATCACAGCGTTAGATCTTACCCACGAGAGATAACATGCTGACGAAGTAAGTCCCGACATGTCTGGTTTATCTCTGTAATTATGTTGACAGAGAGTTTTATTGTGGCAATAATGTTTTACGAGGGGAATCTTACAAGGGAATCACACTCTTCTGGTGTGTGTGTGTGTGTGTGTGTGTGCTTGAAATATTTTTGTTTGTTTGCGTTTTGTGGACATACAGTATGTATACGGTTCGGTGTGTTTACGTGAGTGACCTTGATTTTGTGACATTGATCGTAATATAATAACCCTATCACCTTGACCTAAGAACAAGACGCCACTATAACCATGATCTCACAACATGGGAGTAATATGAGAAATCTTTGTGGCGAATCAATCTCACTTGCTTATGTCATTCATTATTTGTCGCTGATGTTGACATGCAGATAATCAGACACCTGAGAACTGACACATTATGATAGAATGAGAATAAACTTTGTCAATAATAAGACTAAATTAATTTATCTCTAAGAACACAAAATTACATTACATTAACTATTTTTTATACAACTTAATGCTGTCAAAATACATTTGTTAGCATAAAATATGTAATTAGGTAGAGGGAGATGTAAGGGGTACCAATAAGTAATGGCTCCACACCACCACCTTATGAGAAGCACTTTACTGTCGTCATTCTTATCCCGTTGTTGGCCTTCACCACCACGTACTGTACCCTACCCGTCACCACTACCTGGGGTACAGCGGTGTTCACCTCCTGTCGTAAAGGTGGATGATTGGTGTCCCTTAGTCCATCGGGATGTAAATGGGGTAACTTGTTTTAAAGTTGGGGGGAAGTAAAGACAGCCGAGTGCAGTGTTGAGGATTTAGTATTGTGTTGTGTCCGTAAGAGGCTCACTCACACTATTACACATTCTGCACCACATTTGTCTCATTCCTCCCCTTCACCACCACATGATCGACGCAGCCCCTCTGCTCACTGTACCAAGAAGTAACAACTCTCGTAAGCCTCGAAGGAATACATATCATTTGCTACGTTACGTCTCATTGAGCAGGACTTTGAAGGCTAACATCTTTGAGTTGCGGTGAAATAATCAAGTTTCCTACCAGTTTCCTATCAGTTAGCCCCTTCACTACAATGACTTAACCACTGAGTACAATATCATCGCACTCAACGGTATAAGGTCATTGCATTCATAATTTTAAGATATCGTACTCAAGTGATTAAAGGAGTATGATATTTTAATCAAGGGAGATGTCATTGTTTTCAAGGCGTTCTGAAGTAGATGAAACACCAGCCACTGCACTATGTTCTTATGGCACATAAATGCTTTTGGCCAATACATAAGGGTGTGTGGCTTAGGCAGGGGGTAGTTTGGTACACGATTCTAGTGAACATATTACAGTAAAAAGCGCCAGAGTATAGGGCATAGAGCGCCAGAGTATAGAGTACAGAACGCCAGAATATAGAGTATACGAGTAAACCGCCAGACAAAGAGCGCCTGAACTGGGACGGACAGTTAAACAAATCACGGCCAATTTTCTTAAGAGGAAACTAATGGCGACTCCATAAACTTACAAGAGACCTCCAAATCCTGTTTTAACGTGACCATAACCACAATTTTCACTCAGGGTGGCGTAAGTGGTTATCAGACTGAGTTGATGATTCAGAACGTCATGGCTGTTTGGTCTGAATAGCACCTACCGGCTTGACATGTTAACTTATTCGTCAACAGATAAGGTTATTAAGGGATAGATTGTAACCTCTTCCATCTTACTCGGCCTGTGATGGGAGACTCAGTGTCACCATCACGAGTGTTAATCAAACGTCTGTCCTGAACACCATAGGAGATATGCATAATACAGCACGAAAACAAAGTCAATGCTGACGATCACAAGTTTAACTGAATCCTTTGGAAGAGTAAATTAAAAGAATGAGAAATAGGTTTTTGTTTCACTCATCGACTATTAAGAAAATAATAAATGAAACAGACGAAGCAGCGGTCATCATGATACAATACTATATACGAAAAATGGCTCAAAAGGGGTTTCTTTCTCACAAATCAACCCGTAAATAATATCCGATTTGAAATAAACATGGAACTAATTAAATAATTCCTAAGTCGTTTATACAGAAGTAAGATTTTATTAATTCACATAATGTAGGATTCTATAATTGAAGTGAGATGTAGTTAAAGGAGTCAGCTATCACTACGAGATGATAGATAGCGTAGAAGTTGACAATGACTCAGGTGTGTTATCATGAACGCCAAATAGACAACCAATCCCACACATGAACTCCACACACCTTAGCCATGGTCTTATCATTGACCCATCAACAGTCAACAACCACAGATGCATTTCACACTCTCTACCACAGGCAAGTGTACAAGTTGGTTCTCAGTGACGCGGCAACTCGATAAATATATAATATACATCTGCGGTATTATTAAAGCATATGTTTGGCAGATAATTGATAATATATACAATTAACTCTATATTCTAGTAAAAGTGTATGTGTGTATGTGTGTGTGTGTGTGTGTGTTTGTGTTTTGTACACGAGTGGAGGCCTGATGTAAGTGTATTTCATTATGTTCTCTCCGGCCACCTCCGACATAACCTCTGTTGACCACGCCCACATGACCTCTATCTGGCTACGCCCACATGACCTCTGCCTACCCACGCCCACAGACTTCAGATTTGCCGAAGGGAATAGTAACGCCCTCATGACCACCGCTGACCACACCCACATGAACCCTGACCCCTAGCTAGCACCTCACCGTCCTGTCATCAAAAATAGACTTTATACCGTTGCTTTACTGTCACATAAAATTTTTAGGGCGTCAAAACTCAGCACCAGACGTGAGCTTATGTGCGGCTGTGTAGATGTTGATGATGATGTCATAGAGCTCGCTCTCTCTCTCTCTCTCTCTCTCTCTCTGCTAGACCTGAGTAATCTAACACTAGCAGGTGTGAAGAACACTCAAATATGGTTATCACGGCAGCACAAGTCAGCTTCCTGGAGTTTGTATATGAGGGCTGATTGTGTTCAGCTGATGCACACATGTGACGCTACAAGTGTTGTGCACACGTAAAGCTTAAAGTGTTGTACATATGTAAGACTTATAACGTGCATATAAAAGTCTTCAACTGATGTACACATATTAAGCTTCATGTGATGCACACAATGAAACTACATGTGGCTGACCTACACACGTCACATTCATGTGCTGGAAACATGCGATAATCTCAAGTGAAGAGCACACATAAGACATTCGTGTGTCATGTGTGTTGGAAACTTGTATGTGTGACGTACATATATGAAGTGTACATGAGACGTAAACATCTGACATGTACAGTATAAACAGAACATATATAACATACGCACATAATGTCTACCTGTGAGTCTGCATCACCTGTCACGGTCCACACCTTCTGTGCATGGAGGGTATACATGTACTTTATACATGTGAATGTACCGTATACAAGGAGTGTGTACGTACATGTAGTATGTACTGTATACATGAAGCATGTACTCGTACCATAAAGTCGGAGTGTGTGTGTGTGTGTGTGTGCATAAACTGTGCACATAGAAGATGTATACATCTTTAATATATTCATGGAGCGTGTATATAAACACCATAAAAATGGAGCGTGTGTTTGTAGCGTAAACATGGAGCGTGTGTTTGTAGCGTATACATGGAGCGTGTTTGTAGCCTATACATGGAGCGTGTAAAACAGGTGGGTCGAGGCACCAAGACTCAGAGTATTACCCGCGGTGAGTCACCAACACTTGGGTCATGACGAAAGCGATGGTAATAACACGTGGTAAAAAATACCTTAGGAGGGGAGGGGGGGAGGGGGGAGGGGGCAGAGAGAGAGAGAGAGAGAGAGAGAGAGAGAGAGAGAGAGAGAGAGAGAGAGAGAGAGATAACTGAAGTGACGAACGTAGAATGAGAGAACCAGAGTGATGGACGTAAAATGAGAGATAGCAAGGGTGAGAGAGAACGAGAGTGCGAGAGGAGAAGAATTGTCTGGCTATCATGAAAAGTTGGGCAGCATAAAGATGAGAACAAACGGGACAGCTCGGCCAGCATCTCAGCGATCTCTAATGCCTTACAGAACTCCCCCATGAAAACTAACCCAACCCTCAGGTGGCGGCGGAGGAACTTTTTTTATTGATGATTGGGTAAGAACTATTAATATCCTTCTCGTGTTTTGTTAATCTTATTTACATTTTAAAATCCTATTATGCTTATGTAATTCATCAGCTCTAATGGAAGACACAAAGATATGTTGGAATCCTTTTAATTTAAGCTTGAACAAATTTGCCAGCTGACACTAAGGCTTCACTCTTGCGACAGCCTGACGTGACGCTCACAAAGAGGAGACAAGATATGTGCAAAAATGTAAACGCAGACTATTACTGAGCTTTGGCCCGTATCCTTAATTCTTTTAGTGATTACATGTACTTGTAAAATACAATATGTGATATAGTCAGATATAAATGCAACAGCAATGTTATGACAAGTTTATAAAGAAGAGCAAACTGACAAAAAGTGAAGGACAGAGAGAGATAAAGATTTACCAGCCAATAAAACAACAAGCCCTGGCGGCCATACAAGAGACGTACACCATAGAAGAATGTCACCATAATGTGTCCGTAATGTGGATATAAACAAGACACCCAAACATTCACACTTGAGTCAGCGCGCACGACACACTACACATCAACAATGAAGAGCTCAACAACCCTATGCAGCAGGACCAGGCGAGGAGTGAGCCACCAGGCGCCCACTGTCACTGCGGCCCACCTTCACCTTGAGTATCTGAGGAACTCACGTACTTCTGTCTCAATGAGGGATAACAGACTCCTCCCCCGAACGTGGGCGAAAGAATCTGTGGCCGGGGGGTCCTTCGGTGTGTCCTGGAGGATCACGGCTGAGCCAGGAGGTTACCATTGTGCCGGCTCCTACACCACCCTAACATGCAAGGCGCCCTCACAACCAACAAGGGAGGCTGGCCAAATTTAAGTCTTACAGAAGAGAGTCATAAGGATCTTTATACCAATGGTCAAGGATGAGGCAAGAAACTGCCTTACACCGACGGGCGAGGGGAGGGGGGAGGAGGGGGGGGGGGGTGCGCCCCTATTTTGGGGGAAGAATGGAGGAGGGGTTGAGAAGGAAGAGGGAGAGACAAGAAGAATAAGGAGTGAGTGAAGGAGGAAAAGGCCAGGTAGGCAACGTGGGGTGCATGGTGCGAAGTAAATACAGCTTGTGGGAGAACTCGGCAGACAGGTGTGCAGCATGGCGGGGGGGGGGGGGGGTAGCTTGCAACATACGTATGCATGATAAACACTGCGGTAAATATATAAAAGACTTAGAATGTTTCCAAAAGTTGCAACATTTTTCACTCGGTGTATTGTGTGGAAGTTTGTGGAAGAGAGAAAGGAGCGTGTAGCAACCAAGGCGTGTCTGGCCAACCATCGTTTGTGTAAAGGTTAATCACACCCAAGAAACATTATGTATCCACGCTATCATAACCAGTCATTCTGAAACGTGTTATGCATCCAACGTATTTTGTAACACGTAGATAATCAATGTACCGTATATATATATATATATATATATATATATATATATATATATATATATATATATATATATATATATACGGAAGATAATTGGGTGCAAACATTTACAAAGAAAGAGAGAGAAATAAGAGAGTATAGTCATGTTAGTTATATATAGAAAGCTTCAGAAATAATGGGTTAGAACAGGTTGAAATAATCTCACGTACATACTACCCTCAACTCGCACATGTTGTATATAAAATGAACTTTTAATATTCCTACCGATTCTCGATATCTTAATAAAAGTCGCTTAGCATGCTTTGTTGACCCTTACCAAAGTACTCCAATGTACGTGACGCACACTCGTCTTCCACCATTATATAACTCCGCACCTTTAGGCCTCACTAATTCGCCTATAAATTCGGTCCATCTCTTTACACTCTTGTTCGCTTAGTGCGCTCTCATCCATTTGAGTTTCCACAGACTTTTTGGCCTAATAAATTCTTCTTATATATTTTTATCTTACTCTAGCCTTTCTTCATATTCCCTTTGTATTTCTCACACTATCTAGCTCTACTGCCGTTTGTTATGATGTCACCCCACTACCACACCTACGTTCTATATCCTGGAGTAAGGTAATGTGGAGTCCAAAAATCCCCACGCCGAACTTATATGAATATAACTGTAAAATGGTAAAAAATAAATAAAGAATCTGTATTTTCATATACTCAGCTATTTGGTATTTGTTTTCATTTTCATTCAGAAGCCTAACTAAGACCTTTAAATGTTTGTATATGGTCTTTAAATTTAATTAAATGAAACTTCCTAAATTTTTTTCCCACTGGGGACTGTGGGACCCCTCATTACCTTAGGTGTAGACACATTTATACCATTACCTATCGACGGTTAATGCTTAGTTTTTCCCAGTAAATAATGTTCTTAAGGTCCCAAGAGTTCATACGAAATACTGTTGTTAATCTCATCTTATAAATTTTCTTATATATTAAATATATCACCGAGATATTTGGATTTATTAAAAAACACTCTTGACTTGACTTGCCGTCTATAACTAATGGGTGGGAGAGCAGGGATTAGGATTGGAAGTACTTGGGGTGGCATCTTGGGGGATAGTGGATAGGTTTAGGATAAGATAAATGGGGAGAAAATGGAGGAAAGCAGAATAATGACAGTATTTGGCCTCAATCAGGACTTACAATACTTGAATATTAAGTTAAGGTCAGCACTTGCCACAGGTGTTCCCTTATTTACTTTGGCATATGACCTCTCTAAATCCACGAATTTAACAAGATATTATTTTCTAATCATCTCTCCTGCCATGTAACTTACCACAAATAGTTGATCAGTAACACCATCATCCTTCCTTATACCATCGCTGTTCCACCCACCAATGCCTTTGTAATACTCCTTCTGCAAATCCTAATTTCTCTGAAGCTCTGACACGCTCCTTACCTCCTATGTCTCTGCTAGAACATTATACCTTCCTTTAAGCCTCTAGTACTCATCCACTCACTTCCCATATCCAGGAGCATTATTTTTCTATATTTGCCACGTCATCAGTATACACCCTTAGATATCAATTTCAGTGTGTTATATTTTCTCCTTTATTCCCTCTTTTGCACTACCCTCTCCTCCATTACACCATGGCTATATTCTTCTGATCTTTAGTCCTCTACTTATCTTTATCAAATCTGTAAAATATTCTCTCCATTTTCTGTAACTTTATCGTTTCTCCACCAAAATCACCTCACTTCCTTGCACTTCCCTCCTCTTACATATCTTGATCTCCTTCCAGTAAGGTTTACCATTTTTCCCCAAGTTATCTTTCACTCTCTTGCCAATATCCTCACCCACTTTTCTCTTGCTCAGTCTTACAATCTCTTTAACAATCTTATTCGACACTTTATATTCGTCCATTTGGGTCTTCCGTCTTACACTTTCTTTCCACTTTCATTTCATTTCCTCCATTGATACATTATTTTCATCTCTCTCCACATGCTATTTCTACACCTCCGCATACTGTACCTCTTTCACAGGTCCCAATACACACTCTATGTACAGATGTGGACGAAAGTTCGTAGACTCAGATCTGGAGTAATATAGACATTGACTCTTGAGTTTTTGAATCTGAAACAAGTTGTTCTGTTTACCAACTGATGGTGCGCTTCTCGGAGTAGTTTTTGGTGTGCGTGTGTATATGCGCGCCCGCACGTGTGTGTGTGTGTGTATAATAAGCGACTCTCCAGATAACAAATCGCATACCTAACCTAACCTAACCTAGTGTATCTGACAAACTACTAAAGTTTGTGGGGTACGAACCCTGTTGTAGTGACCTGCCCGAGTCACCTTCATTAAACACCATCGCCCATCTGTTTCCACGTCTTACCACCGTTTAGCGGCTAAACCTTAGCCTGAAGCATCACTTCCGAATTCCTGCGACTCACTGCTCACCGCTTCGAGCTCTCTACTATGAGGGTTTAATGGCATGGCTTCAGCAATAGGGAAAGTGAAGGATAGTGAGAGGGGACCCGTGAGCTCCACTACACTACCAGCCGGGGTCCATCATCGTGCAACACATCACAGTTATGGGATAATGGACGAACGTGGTGTAACCCATGTCACCTCTTGTTCACCCTGGCCACAGGACACTGGCTATCCCAGCGGGGGCGGACAACACATTATCACCAGCAGCTGACCCGGCTACCCGTTCTGGAGGAGTGAGACGTCTCTGTTTCAGACTCCGTAACAGCATCAGTGTCTGGATTAGTAGATGGCTTAAGTGGTACAGTACAGCAGGCAGAACAGCAGGTGACATAGGGAATGCTGTTGGTTCTGCCGGTGACACAAGAGGTACACAGGTGAGGTAGGCGGTACGATAAAGAAGTAAACAGTTCAATAGGGAACAGAAAATAACTGTTCGCTTTAAAGATATATTAACCCACTGACAAAAGATGTGTGTTGTATAGTACTGTGTTCTGGTGATGTGTGTGTGTGTGTGTGTGTGGACGAGACCTACGCTGGGGATAGTTCACTCTTGCCAGTGACCACTACTGTACATACAGTACTGAAGTGTAACATAGTTTTGTAGATGTAGGGGTGAAGTATCGGGGGAAGAATATTATGACTTCATTCATGGTGACTGCCAGCGCCTGATGGATAAATGAAGAGATTAAGCTGGGAGGATGATATGAATGAAGAATCAAACAAAGAAGAGAGTCATGGCAGAAATTTAAAGGAATCCTTGAGGCAGTGGTAAAGGCATTTGTACCCTGGAAGTTAAGGGCAAAAGAAAACACCATCTTTGGAAAAAATTTACTGAATTACTAACGAATATGTAAACTATGTCAAGGACCAGACATCCACTCAAGGAATTAGATCAGAAAAAAAGACGCTTAGAGACGAAACTGGGCTAAAATTTTAAAACCAAATCCAAAGCTATTATATATAAAACAAATAAAAATGGAGACGAAAGATGACGTAGGATCTCTAAAGGTCGAAAACATTTAGAGAACGAAAAGTAAACCGCACACACACGAAATGAGTACTTGGCAAAATGTTCACGAGAACGCATCCTTCAGATATTAGAATATAATTTAAAGAGACAGCAAATATAGATGAAATCGTTAAGAATAAAACGACCTGCCCGAAGGAATTACCGGCTCCGGGAGTGGTGACAATAGAGGTAAGGAATGAGCAATTCACTGCACGAAGTCTATTGTTCAGAAAATCCCTTGGATTAAGGAATAGTGCCAAGAAATTAGGTATCAGGGCAGCAAAAAATTAGAGGCCAACCAGTCTATTATCACATATTTGAGGAGTCGCAATTTTTTTTTTAAGACTTAACCCCATCAGTACGATGACTCATTCCTTCAGTACCATGACTCATTCCTTCAGTACCATGACTTATTCCTTCAGTACGATGACTTAATCCTTTAAAATTAATGACTTAAATTATTTAAACCCTTAGTACGAAAGGCGTTAAGTCATCGTACTGAAGGGGTTAATAACAACAATATATCCCATTACTATAGTCAAAACCAGAGAGCTCTATATATTCCAAAGATGAAATCTTACATATCTTGCTGGCTCCTTTATGCTACATCTTTTTACGGGGATCTGAAGGAAGGAGCGGAGTAGTTTTTGAGTGCCCTTGAGATGGAAATGTAATGGGTTAGACATGAGCGCTCAGGCATGCAGGGAACTTTTAGGAACAAAGTCGATTCTTTTCTCCCCGGCGGCAACTTGTGACTAGTAACGATGTTAGTAAGCAAATAGACAAACTAAAGCCTAATAAGTCACCTGGTCCCGATGAGATATTTGCCAGAGTATTAAAGGAATGTAAGGAAGAGCTTAGTATGCCCTTAGCAAAGTTGTTTAACATGTCCTTAAAAACAGGTGTAGTACCAGAATCCTGGAGGATAGCGAATGTAATACCGATCTTCAAGAAGGGGGATAGATCACTATCCTCTAACTACCGCCCAATCAGTCTAACATCAATAGTAGGCAAATTACTGGAAGCAATCATTTCAAACTCTATTCGAAATCACCTGGAGAAGCACAGATTGATCAATGATTCCCAGCATGGCTTCACAAGCGGACGTTCTTGCCTAACTAATCTATTAACATTCTTTTCATCAGCTTTCGAATCAGTGGACGAGGGGCACAATTATGATGTGGTATATCTCGACTTTAGCAAAGCCTTCGACAGAGTACCCCACGAAAGACTAATTAGAAAGGTAGAAGCTCATGGCATCAAAGGTGACATCCTTAAATGGATTAGGGCGTGGTTACAGGACAGGAAACAGCGAGTGAGCATTAACGGCACTAAGTCCCATTGGAGCAACGTCACAAGTGGAGTTCCCCAAGGCTCAGTACTTGGACCATTATTGTTTATTATATACATAAACGACATAGATATCGGCATAGACAGCAACATAAGTAAATTTGCTGATGATACTAAAATAGGACGTGTTATCAAATCTGACGAGGACTCGGCAAAACTACAGGAGGATCTAAACAAATTTTTCGAATGGTCTGAAAAATGGCAGATGAAATTCAACATTGACAAATGTAAAGTACTCAGTATAGGAAATGTAAACAGGGAAACCAGATACCAGATGAACAACGATGCCATAGAGAAATCCGACTGCGAGAGAGATTTAGGAGTAATGATAAGTAGGAACCTTAAGCCAAGTAAACAATGTGTTTTTGCTCGTAACAAGGCTAATAAAGTACTTGGGTTCATACAAAGGAGTGTTAGTTACAAGACTAGCGAGGTCATCCTAAAACTGTATCTTGCTCTTGTGAGACCACACCTGGATTACGCAGTCCAGTTCTGGTCACCGTATTACAGAATGGATATCGAATCCTTGGAAAGAATTCAGAGGAGAATTACAAGACTAATCCAGGGTATCAGGAACCTTGAGTATAGAGACAGGTTAAAGCATCTTAATTTGCACTCCCTTGAGAGACGTAGAGCGAGGGGCGACCTGATAGAGGTGTATAAATGGAAGTCAGGGCTAAACAAAGGGGACATTACAAAGGTACTCAAATTATCCAACCAGGAGCGAACTCGTAACAATGGTTTTAAATTGGACAAATTTAGATTTAGGCGTGAAATAGGTAAACACTGGTTTGGAAACAGAGTAGTGGATGAATGGAACAAGTTACCAAATATCATCATTAACTCGAATACGCTGAATTGCTTCAAACATAGGTTGGATGCTCATATGAGCAATAGGGGTTGGGTGTAAACGGGACTGCCCAGTATGGGCCAATAGGCCCGCTGCAGTTTCCTCCATTCTTATGTTCTTATGTTCTTATGTTGTATCAAAAGTTGGGTGAGAAAACGGTGGTGAGGGGGCGTTTAGCTTGTTGCTGCTCAAGACCATCCTGGTACGGGGAAGTCATTACTGTACTGCCTGGACCTCTGTTGGCCGTGTTACTGCCTGGACTTCTGTTGGCTGTGTTACTGCCTGGACCTTTGTTGGCTGAGTTACTGCCTGGACCTCTGTTGGCCGCGTTACTGCCTGGACCTCTGTTGGCCGTGTTACTGCTTGGACCTCTGTTGGCTGAGTTACTGCCTGGACCTCTGTTGGCTGTGTTAATGCCTGGACCTCTGTTGGCCGTGTTAATGCCTGGACCTCTGTTGGCCGTGTTACTGCCTGGACCTCTGTTGGCCGTGTTACTGCCTGAACCTCTGTTGGCCGTGTTACTGCCTGGACCTTTGTTGGCCGTGTTACTGCCTGGACCTTTGTTGGCCGTGTTACTGCCTGGTCCTCCTTTGTTGACCGTCACACTTATGATTGGATTCTATTCCTCGACGCCTTTTCGCATTACAGAACTCGGCGTTGGACGAAAACAAGCCAAAGTGTTCGGATATACTTTCATAATGCTTCACGTACACTCATGCATACATTAGACAGGTGAAACATGGAGTTCTACCCTTCGTCGACTCGTCTTACTGTTTATCATTAATATTATACTTGTGGCGTCTCTTTATTTCGTATACCTGCCCTGTTTATGTATATGCTGAATCTGTCTGTCTGCCTGTTTCGTTTATTGCATCTCAACATGACGCGTCTTAAATTGGACAAAAAAAAACACTATTCTCTTTTTTGTATTAATAAATAAAAATGCATTTGGACGAAAATCACAAAGGGAAATTTATTCATGTAATATCTACAGGTACAGTTGAGGAAATCTGTTCTTTCACCCCCTGTGGTAACCAGTGTCTCCAAACGGCAACACTGTAGTGGGATTATAACTATTTATCAATGAATGGATATTGTTTGTGTAACGATGGACGCGATTGGTGGAGAGGTTCAGGTTGGCTGTTTGGAGATACTGGTTACCACAGGGCTGAAAGAGCTGATTTCCGCAACTGTACATAATGGACTGGTTTCCTTTTTTAGTGTGTTCGACTTAAGAGTAATATTTTCTTGGCACTTTCCTCCCCAAACTAGTTACTGGTCTTGTGTGGGTGACTAAAAAAAAAAAAAAAACCCTGTGAAGATGAACAGTAATTTACAAGGTATTCAAAACATAATAAACATCCACTTTCATCAGAGCCAGAAGGTAACATGGGCTACTGGGGGTTGTGTTGGTCATCAGTAAAGCCTCGTATAATGTACATGTTTAAGTTTATTAAAGGTTTTACTGGAGTTAAAGAAGCATTATTTTATCAACACAAGACCCCAACTTTTTTTTTCCTTCCAATACGAAAATTATAAATTACATTTTGATTTTGTATACAACTCGAATTAATTTTAATTTAACGATCACACTCACTTGTTTATTGACTTGATCCACCATTTTAGGCGGGTCAACCGCTAAGGTTATTCGCACCGTTAACACTTAGGTTTTGTTGTTGTCTTGGTTGGATGTGTCGTGTTCTTTTACTTGTACCTTCTGGATACATGATGCCGATTTTCTCATGAACATTTGATCACTTTTGTAATAAAAAAGTTTATACCAGATGTCACCTAACAAAAATCGATAAACAAAAAGCCCATTGTACAGTATAGTAGCTTTTGTTTAAGAACTAAATACCATTGTGGTACTTTATACAGATAAAAATTTAAGTCGAGTTGAAGAACCTGGGGCCACGGGTGAGCGGGATGTCTGTATATGTGACGTACAGCGTGAGGGTGGTGGTGTGAATCCTGGAAAAATAGTCACAAGAAAAATGTCAGAAAAACCTAACCTAACATACTTTTTTTTTAACAGGATTAGCCCACCAGGGCACAGGTCAATGACCCACATCAGGGCCTGGGGGCGATATAATAATAATAATAATAATAATAATAATAATAATAATAATAATAATAATAATAATAATAAAAATATTAATAATACAAAATTGAAAAATAAAATCAATAGTGAGAAATGATATATGTACTGTACTCTATGTTGTGTTGTCAAAGTAAGAGAAACAATTGAGACCCTGCAATTGTATGTAAATGTGGCAGAAAGTCACATCAGCAACCTGGGACTTGGTCACAATTTTCGTGATGCCATATGACAGCAGGGTCTACCATTAGACAACACATTATGCTTCCAATATCTTCCCAGGCGGTAGTACCTCCCTGCTTGATAGCTACCATAAATTGCATTATCAGTGTGTACAAGTCATGTATTGTCAATTAATAAGTGACTTAAAATAATTTTTGTTCTGTTGCTTTAACTGTTAATGATATTTAAATTTAAATGTTACTTTTTCTGAGACTTTATTTCCGTTCACCCGTGGTGTTTGGTTATTCTGTGTAGTGGAAGGTCTGAGAGACATGTTCCTATACATATACAGTATATAAGACTCAAATAACAGTGCATTAACACACGCTATAAAGAACAGTTATTAGATGTTGGTGTTATGTATTACAGTGCTGTAACAACTTATGTCTTGAAGAGCGTAATCTAGACTAGTAGATAAGGTAGTCGTCAATAACTAAAGTTCCTGGTTAGTCTTGGTGATTCTATGTAGCGTCACGTAATACCGTCTCCACTATGACGCTGTAACCGGTGACGACAACCGCCACTACAAAGAATATCAATCCCTGACTCGATCTCAACAGCTTATATACATGAGACTGCGCCTAGGGTACCGGTACCTATGGGAGTACATTGGCAACCCTGAGCCTCACCGCACTGTTTGTAAACTTTGTGGCCAACCCGACTCTCACACCCTCTCTCACTACATCCTCACTTGCCCTATGACCTCCTCCTATAGGTCCCCAGCCGCTACCAACACCTCTTCCCTCCCAGACCAGATATCCCTCCTCCTAGTCACAGGCCTGGCATTTGACATTATTAGGGACCTGCCACTCTTTGCCATAAACAGATAAAATGTACCGGGAACTTTTCCCCCACACACTCATCATTCTCTCACTTTATGTAACTTGACAGAACCTATGACCCTTCAGGCTTTTACGCCCTTAATGTACGAGTCATAAAGGCAAGTATGAACTTTTCATACTTCCCTGTTGGGCGCTGTAAACGCTTCTGCGCTTCACCTTGCACAGGATGTAAGGGGGTGCCCAATAAACTAGCCCCCTCGGGGGCAAATCTGAATCTGAATCTGTAATACCGTCTAGTAAACCTTGTATAAGTTTATCATATGTTTTTGACGATTATTATCACGTACATTTTGAGGATGAAACGTGACGTGGTGTTGTTACAGTGTTCAAACATTATACAGGATGACTAATGAGCCCGGAAACAAGAATAATGATTTTGTTTTCTGTCAGATATTGAATGAGTGAACCATGAATCTGTCCGTGGATGATCAGATTGAAGTGAAATTAATGTTTGGGGAGCGGAAGATGTCGCAGCACGTCGATTCAACGAGACATCCAGATCACCCAGTTACGTACAGTGCCGTATTCATCCTATGTTTCCGGACTTATGATTCACCCTGTACAGCAGTTCTTAAGACAAAGGACACCATATGTATGGGGAAACACAGCGACCAGCTACAAATAATAGTTAAGGAAATTTATGAATATCAGCAAGTATCGTAAATTCCGACCACGAACTACATCTAAAAGCAATCACTCTACAGGCAAACACACTCCTCTCCCTCTGCCTTGGGAAGTGCTGGGAGGGAAGGATCACCACCATATGTTCAGCTGCTGTTAACTTTTATAATGATATAACGACCATTAGCGCGGAGTGGGTTAGGGTTAATGCATATACATTATTATTACTGATGTGATATTTCTATAAAGAAACTAATTTAAATCTGAATTAATTTTGAAGAGTGAAAGGGGGTTTCCTAGGCCTAACTGATTATAGATGCTAATTAACTGGGACTAAGCAATAACTTAACAGGTTGGCTAATATGTTATCGGTGGCTGTAGCCGTATAATTCACCCACCGCTGTGACAATAATGGCATTAAAACCCTAATTATGTACAGTATTACTAATAAGAACATAAGAACATAAGAAAGTGGGATACTGCAGGAGGCCGACTGGCCCATACAGGGCAGATCCCTTTCACACCCATCCCAGCACTTCCATGTGCCTATCCAACTTCGTCTTGAAGTTCCCTAGCGTCCCCGATCCTACTATAGCACTCGGTAGCCTATTCCACATATCCACAACTCTATTACCAAACCAGTGCTTGCCTATATCCTTTCTGAATCGGAATTTATCTAATTTAAAGCCATTTGTTCTAGTTATTTCGTTATTACTGAGCTTCAGAACATCTTCCATTTTACCCTTGTTAATCCCACTTACCCACTTGTACACCTCTATCATATCTCCCCTAACTCTACGCCTCTCTAATGAATGTAAGCCTAAGCTTTTCAGTCTTTCTTCATATGGAAGGTTTCTAATATTATGGATCATTTTTGTCATTCTTCTTTGTACTCTCTCCAAAGAATCTATGTCCATTCTATAATAAGGACACCAGAACTGAACCGCATAATCCATAATGCATTATCTTGTTTGGAAAAGTAACATCAAATTATTAATGGCGTCACTTTTAGGGAGAGCTGTGATTGGCTGAAGTGTTCCGTACGCCCACCAGCACTGATCAGTGACCCTACGGCAGGCAACGAGGGAACACACCTGAACACTACCAGTGGTCCTAAATTACTGTACAGCACTGAGACCGGGATGTGACTGACGAAATAAGAAGATCGCACTTAAAGAATACTAATATGTGCCCTGCTTATGGGACAGTAACAGACGATAGGAAATGCTAATGAACTATTTATACTTATTATCTTACAGTACACATTTCAATAAGGATATTTTCGACTGCTTCAGCCAACTGAACCAGTATTAACAATATCACTCTAGGACCACTCACCAGGCACCGCACTTCACTATCTTGGTCACGAAAATAACCACCACTCACACACGTACTCCACCTATCATCAGCTGTTGACAACTGGCCTAATACTCCCTCGGTAGCCTCTATATATTACCACCAATCTCGGGAAGGAGTTAGTTATGTTGCCTGGACTGCCGCTCGTACTCTTTCAAATATTTAAGAAACCGATGATCGCCGTCACTAATTATTTTTCTCGGGAATGCTTGTCAAAGTTTAGGATGCCAATGGAGTAAACTTACTACACCTTCAGACCAATACTAAAATAAAGATCATTGACGATAATTTCAAGAATATTTTATATGCTCGTTTTGGCTTTGAAATATTTTAATGTGTAGCATTTGAGTCGGAAATAATTAAACACACAAATGTAGAGGGAAGTTAACAACAAAGATTAAGTGGAATAGTAGTTACGAAAATAAAAACAACCGCTCCATCGAGCCAGTGAATGACTCATAAATAAAACTTGTCTAATATATGCAGTAGAAAACACCAGCTCCTCGACCCAGCACCGAGACAGTTTTTTCTAGAGGTGTTATTTAAGCTTAATCCATTCGTGACGACTGTTTATGGCCCATTTCACCTCCTTCAGTCTTAACGATGTCTGTAGGTCTTTTAGTACGATGAAACCTGATACGGTTTTGGAGATATAAATAAAAGCCTTTATCAACTGTGCCATGAGAGACATGAGCCACAGACAACTTAGAGTTACTATACCATGAAACACATCTATCATGGCGAACCTTGAACCTATATTAGGTCGACTAAACACTAGTGTGACAAAATGACAAAAGCATGTCACTGGCATGCCAATGACGCGTCAAACAGTTGTTATACATGAGCTTCAATGGGAGCGTCACATACCAAATAACGAGACAAACCTCAGTTGACGCGTCATTAACGAAGTCAGAAGCGAACGTGACTTTCACATATGCATGGGACGTCACTCATATGTCACTTAACTCGGTTTATTTGTAAACTTCAGAGAGAGAAGTTGGTGGAGATAGTGAAAGACGGCCAAAGAATTATTATTACATATGTTAAGTGTGTTGAGAAATTATTCCGTGACCTTAATGGGGAGTGATCAAATACTCTTGGATGTCATCTTCCTGCCGGACGTCTCTTACATACAATTTATAGTTATGGTTCCATTACCATCAACAAGTCACACACTCCGCCAAACAACATATCATAACGTGGGTCATCAACCCAGTCTAGGAACACCGAGGTTTACCTCTGGCGGACACAAAATAATATTTACCTTAGGTAGTGAAAAACCACACGAACGTCTGTAGGGAATTTACTGCCGCGACATACCTGGAAAGAGATCATACAACCATGTTATTACCTCTGAGATATCCACATTCATCTTTTAGATATCACAAAATTTTAGCTAATAAATTCTAGTTTATTCATTCTATCTTATGTACCACCAGCATGTAGTTGCAATACTAATAGTGAAAGTAGGTCCCGTGAGACTGACTATACACTTTACTTAACAAACAATAAAGCTAAGTACCGTTAAGCCTCCAGAAGTCACGTTCATTTTACTTAGTACCCGCTGCAAGAGTTACATTTTCTTTGGTTAGTGCAACAGCCTCAAGGGCTGTTTCCCTCCTTGAAAAATAATTGAATATTATGTTATATAATTTACCACACTTATAGCGCCCAAGAGAATGTAAAGGAATATTAAATGATTTTTTATACATGTTTTCCAAGTGTAACTAGTTGATGTACCAGAATTATTAATATGTCTGATGTGTAGATAATTTGGGGGATTGTGCTCGGGTGGGCCGGTACTGTAGTGTATTCAGCACTTTTTTAGTTGAACCTAGGAGATCTTATGTATATACAAGAAGGTGAAGTCGTGCCCTTTACTTTGTAAAGGAGAGCAGGTATTTGTTAGGATTAAGACAGTTAAATGTGATGTATCCTGGAAGTGATTGTGTCATCCCAAGATCGAATGTGAAAAGGATCTGGTTGTGTATGTCCAAAGGTGAGGACCACCAGACTGGTGCCTGCACGACGGCACCTCAGTTACCCAGAGAAATTAGAACGCATACAACTGATTAGCTTAGGAGTGTACTATAGACGGGCAAGGGGTGACCTAATTGACGTCTATAAACACTTCAGAGGGCACTATGTCGAGTGTCCCTGCCCGGAGCTGGCGGTCGCCAGCCCCACAAGGGGTCACAGCTCAAGATTGATGAAGCCACTAGTCCAGAAAATTGTGAGCGCATTTTTTTTTCGGAGTGGGTGAGAATTGTGAACTCTTGGAACAATATACCAGGGTATGTTGTGCCGGCACCGAGTGTGAGCTCTTTCAAGACCAGACTCGACCAACACTGGAGCAGGTACAGATATATTCGGGAGGCAGTGCATGCCCAGTATTGCCAACAGTATTGCCGATCAGTGGCGAAGAGGATAATGATAAAGTTAAAAAGCAAGGATTGTAGGAGCTTGTCTTCATTTGTGATTTGTATGTTACTCAAACAGAAGTTTGTATACTGTTAATCTACCTATATTTCTTGTCTTGGGTATTGTGGAGTAAGCTTGCAGTGTTGGCACAGTGTACGATAATGTGGAAGTGTTGAGCAAGGTCACCCACTAGGGTGTGTCAATTTTGTCAACATGTTAAAAATCAAATTTGGTAGTCAAAATATTGTGCCTCTTTATGTCTAAACTTGAGATTAGCAAACAAAAATGAATTGAAATAACCCTCACCTACATCAATTATACCTTAAAGTTTCAAATATCAGTATTTCAACAAATTAATGAGACTTGATTAGAATTATTCACTTGATATTAACTAATCTCATGTAAGCATATGGATTATGGAGTATTTTATGGTTCTATAACTTGTGTACAATATGCATGTCAGAACATGAACATGAACAGGCTCTCCGTGTGGGACAATTTAATTCTTGTTTTGACTTGTACCAAGCGTGAGGATAAGGCGCCCGGCTCACTCTCCTTCTAGATATCATAGACGGTGGTTTGCTCTCATTGCACTTGTACCTACTCTACCAGACGAATTCTACATTTTAATTATTGTAAGTAGGGCATATTGATTGTCGCAGTTACTTATTTCATTGTATAAAACATTATGTTCTAAGAAATTATTATGTTATTTCTGTTACAGCATTTTTGATAAACAAATTGATATTTTTTGAAACAACAATTGAATTATGAAACATTGAAATATTTTTCTATTTGTCAGATAGTGTGAAGATGTCAAAATTGAAGACAAGAAGTCAGTTGTCAACCCACTTGAGCCTGCTAGTTGGTAAAGGGAAGGAGCTTCCTGTATCAGAACTTCCAACAGTGAGAGACATGCTAAGATTAGGGTTACTCCTTCGAGAAAAAAATGCAAAGGACAGAAGGAACTATACAGATAAAGAACTCATAAATGACATGATAGTCCCTCTTCTGCACCAATGGACAAAAGCTAATGCACTATTCAAACCACCTGTGATTAATCAGTGCTCCATACAATTATGTTCTGAATCCAACTGTTCTCACGCAGGTAAGAGAGAAAATAATTCCCACATTGATTGTGGTTGTCCTCGTGAAAAGAAGATCCCTGTTTTAGAGCTTGAATTTATAAAGGCACAGAGGACAAAGGCAGAAGGCCAAGGAAGTATGCAAATGGGTTCAATAGATTATTCAGAAACAAAGAAGCAGATTGCTAATGCCAAGAAGAGAGAACAAATCCAAGAGAGGGAACAAAAGAAGAAAATGAAGAGTGAAGAAGCCATCCAAAGAGAGGAAGAGCTGTGTCAAGATGTTTATCACTTCTTTGATAGTTCTTCTGATGAACAGGAAGCAACATCAGATGATAGTTCCAAAGAGCCATCTGAACCTTTACCAAAGAAAATGAAATACAACACAAGAAATATTTCAAACATTGCTTTAGCTAGTATTCGCCACCATGCTGGACTTCGTGAGGCTGCAGAAATTGCAACTGCCGCTTGGATAGATGCAGGCCTCATCAGCCGAGAGGATGTATCTTTGGTGGTAGATCATAATAAAATTAGAAGAGCACAAGAAAAAATAATGAAGGAAATATCTGATCAGCATGAAAAAGATTTAAGCGAGGGAGGGCTCTCCTGTCTTTTGTTTGATGGAAGAATAGATGACACAAAAGTTTTGCTAGAAGTAGAGGGAGTGAACAGAAAGTTTCCAGGTCTCATCAAAGAAGAACACTACTCTGTCTGTTCTGAGCCTGGTGGTCGGTTTTTGTTTCACTTTGCTCTCGAAACTGAAGTAGAAGGGAAGAAACATGCAGAGGTCATTGCTGATCATATTTTATGTTGGGTTCAGGAGAGAGGACTTGGCAGTTCACTGCAGGCTGTTGGTGGAGATTCAACTGCAGTGAACACCGGATGGCAGGGGGGTGTAATGACGCATTTAGAGAAAAAACTAGGAAGAAGACTTGTTTGGATTGTATGTGATTTACATACAGGCGAGCTACCTCTTCGTCATCTCATCCAGGAACTTGATGGTCCTACAAAGAGCAACAACAAGTGGTCAGGTCCCCTTGGCATCATGCTGGATGAAGCAACACAACTAGAAATAAATACAACCTTTCCAAAGGTCGAAGTTGGCCCTCCCCTTCCGGCGTTGTCTGAAGGAGTCATCAAAGATCTCAGCACAGATCAATCCTATGCTTATCGTATTGCCCAAGCAATAAGATCAGGAGAAGTGCCTCAGTCATTGGCTCTCTTGGAGATTGAACCTGTCAGTCACAGCCGTTGGTTAACTACAGCTCTTCGTTTCTGCAGGATTTGGATTTCCAAACACGAATTGAAGGGCAAAGTGCTGAAGAATTTGAGGTTAATTGTTGAATTTATTATTGGAGTTTATCTTCCCCAGTGGTTTAGTGTGAAACTTAATCCTATGTGGGTGGATGGGCCCAATCACCTTTTGTTTCAATTGCAGCTAGTAAGAACACAGAGGAAGGTAGTGAGGGACATCGTGTTACCTGTGGCAAGAAGGTCCGCTTGGTATGCTCGATCAGAAGCAGTTTTGCAAGCAATGCTTTGCAGTCAATGTACCAAACTCCGAACCGAGGCTGTAGAAGTCATTCAAAAGATTAGAGGAACGCTAATAGATGACGACCAGTTGGGAGACTGTTCGTTTCATTCAAGAAAAGTTCCCCCAATAAACGTCAATGCCACCAAATTGTCAGAATTGGTTGACTTGAGTTTGGAAGTCTTAGAGCCACCATTGACAACAAGTCTAACTAGCCAAGAATTGAGAAACCTTAAAGAGACTCCAATGCAGGTGCCGAAGTGGCCTTCCCACACTCAAAGTGTGGAGAGATGTGTGAAAATGGTCACAGAAGCAGCGGGCCATGTTTACAGCCACGAGAGGCGAGAAGGTTACATCAAAGCACAAATAGCAAGCAGACTACTGATGACAAGAAACCAAAGCAAAGAGAGTATGAAGGCATTGGTTACTTTCAAATAGACTACGGATAATAAAATATAATAATTTGAAACTTGAAACAGTAACATGTGTGCAAACGCTGGTTATGTGTTAAATTCACAAATATGTACATTTAAAAATCCATTTGATGTAGGTAGGACTTATTATAAAAAAAAATTTATGCCAGAATATTGTTTTGCATGCTTAAAGACTACAATAAATTGCTACCAAATTACTCGATTTTCAATTTAGCCAGTTCACCCCCTAAATTGACACACCCTAGTCACCCACGCTTTGTCGCAGCGGTAGCGAGGTGTAGTCTACATATTCCTGTGTGCAGTAGCCTTGACTTTTATTTCAGAGGATGTCCTGATTAATGGGTTCAAAAGAGTGAGGTGTTGACGTGACATGTTGTAACAATACCCAGTCACAATTGGGTCGAATGGGGGTGCCCCGTGAGCAAACTACTAATCCTTAAGACGGGAGGCAAGTACTGTATTATATCAGCCGCCGTACATTGACTTGCAAGATTATTATATGTTGCCCTTTACCAGGTTATAATCGCTCTTAACAGTAAATATAAGTTTACATTTTTCTGAATATTAATGAAAATAAGTGTGTGTGTGTGTGTGTGTGTGTGTGTGTGTGTGCGTGTGTATTAGTATATATAAACATGGTAAAACTTCCATAACAATAAACAAGAGGGAGGGAATGGAAGGAAAGTGATGAATAGGAGGAGAAAGAGGGATGCGAATATTGGACAGGAGCCAGGAAGGGGAGGGGTGAGAAGAAAATTGAACGGAAGGGAATGAAGAGGGAGAAGAAGAGAGGAAGGGATAAAGAGGAAAGATTAGAAGGAAAGAAAGAGAGAAGAGGAGAGGAAGGATACAATGTAGGAATGGTAAAAAGATAGAAGAAAGATGATCGACAGAAAGGAGGGAGAGAGAAGAGTTGAGGAGAAGGATGTTAGGAAGGGTGGAAGTGAGGTTGAAGGCTAGGCAACACACCTGACAAAACCTGGTACAGTATTAAGTAGAGCTACCCTCTCAGATAGGGAAGGCAGCCCGAGCTCTTTCCTCTTGTTTACAATTCTGGTAGATTTTGGGCATCTTAGAATGATGCGAATGGCTTCATTTTGTACTACTTCAAGGCTGTTTAGTTGTTTAAAGGGAATAGTTAAAAGATGGAGATCATGATAGTCAACTACAGATCGAATGAAGTGAAGAAAGAAAATACAAGCATAGGTGATGTTAATTCCATAGCTCTTACCAACAAGGGTTCTGAGAGGTTTAAGGCGCTGCTATAGTTTGGCACGAAGGGTACCGACGAAGTTTGCATCACTCACATTAATTCCAAGATATTTACAACAGCTACATAGGTCCAAGGGCATGTCAGAAAGAAAATGCGGACCGGGACCTTGGCCTGTCCAATGCTGTACTTAAAGCCAAGTCAAAATCATGAACTCTGATCTAGAAGAACTGAGAAATGCAGAGAGACCTGATAGCTGTCGCATTAGTATATATGATTTTTTTTTATTACTAGAGGTACCGGTGTGGCCAACACAACGGCAGAACCAGACAATGTCATGCACTCGTGGCCAGAATTAGGCTAGGATACAGGTACATCTGGCAAGTTAAAGACGCTGTACTCATACCGGAACACTCAGCATGTAAACTTTGTGATAATCCTTTAAAGCATACACTTGAACATTATATTATTGAAAGTGACACTGTCAAAGACTTCAGGCATCCTGGCTTATTGTTTCATGAACTATGTAATTACTACATTGAATCAGGTTAGCTTGAGGACATTTTTGCTGTTTATCCAAAATTTGCGAGTCCACGCTGAATAGTCCTCAAATAAAATATGACTTTTGCTGTATACGAACCACTGTCCTGCGTGGCAGTGAACAATGATATCACCCACATATGAATATGACCTATACTATTAATGAATATGATCTATTTCTTTGTGTATGAACCTCTGTCCTGCGTGGCAGTGAGAAGTGACACCCTCCGTGTCAAGGACCTCACTGAATTACTCAGAATAGGCAAACTGTACCCCAATCTGTCAATAAATTTGTTAACAGTTAAAAAATATAACACACACTGTAGCCCTGGAGAACATTATATTAATACAAACACTCGTATTTCTCACAACTATACACGAAATGTTACTCTTATTTCCATCCCCCCCCCCCTTTGAATGATCGCCACAGTTAATACTGTAATATGGAATGCATTATTTGGTCATATAGTGATTGTAATCCAGTGTATATTAACTCAATTCTCTCACACTTTCAATCTGTAGCAGGAAATATTTGGTCACTTTTAATAATTTTTGCCTAAACTAGGGTCCGTACAGTACTGTATAATGCCAATCACAAGAAAAGTGTCTCTACGATTTGAAGTGTTTTCCCGCAACTCTACGAAACAAAAATTTATACATTGAAATTAAGCGAGATTTTACTTATGTTTTCCAAGATTGTGTCTGGCTTATAGTTGCCCAGTGTGTGTTCTTTTGGAATAACAATAAATAAAAAGTAACCGGTAAGTACGCTGTGAAGAATAGAAATGTAACATAGGCCAGCTCAACTTGGCCACTCACCGGGTTGTACCACAAGCGTGTTAAGTCTCCCCTGCCTGCCTTAGGAGGGTTGAAGAGTCATACATCCTGTTCTGTACACTCATTTCTTAGTTAAGATCCTTTTACGTCTATGTGAATTTTACAATGTATATTATTATAAATCATCCAGAATTGTCAATGCACAAAAAACAGAACAATGAAGAGTTATTATGAGTTAAACCAAGAGTTCATTAACTCTAAAACTAGTATTACTAGACGCAGGAATAAGCCTGAGCTATTGTTCAATTAAAGTATGACTGCAGATTTTCTCATCAAAAGACGTTCTGTATCCTTTAATCAACATTGAAAGCTATCTATAAATGGCAGTTTGCACGTTGCTGTTATAACTAAGCAATGGTTGTAATCCACGAACAGTGTGTCTGCGGTCAGAGGAGATAATTGGCACCTGTTCCCGGCATCGCTCTTCTGGATTCTGCCAGCGGAATCTTCACAGCTAATGTGGAGTCCTGGTATGCATGCCTTGGTTAAACTAAGGCATTCTTTGAATTTACCTCGCCACGAAAACTGGTCAGTAGAGCGTGATCAATGTCGCAGTGACATTGAACATTTAATTATTTATTAATAGCCACTGATCAGATTGTTTAGATAATGTGATATACGTTCAGGTGTAGATTATTATTATGATTGTATAACCTTATTAAACAAGTAAATACTCTTATTAGTTACTAGAATAATACATTTCTTACAGGAATGACTCAGACTGTGTGAAGGAAGGTGTGGCTATCACAGGTTGACTCAGGCAGTGCGAGGGAGTGTGTGGCTATCTCAGGGTGACTCAGGAAGTGTCGAGAAAAGTGTGGCTACCTCAGGGTGTCTCAGGCAATGAGAGGAAGGGTGTGACTACCTCAGGGTGATTCAGGCAATGGGGGAAGGTGTGGCTACCCCAGGAAGACTAAGTCAGTGTGAGGGAAGATGTGGCTACCTCAGGGTAATTTAATCAGTGTGAGGGAAGGTATGGTTACCTCAGGAAGGCTCAGTCAGTGTGAGGGAGGACGTGGCTACCTCAGGATCTCAGGTAGTGTGAGGGATGGTGTGGCTATCTCAGGGTGATTTAGACAGTGTGAGGGATTGTGTGGGGGGGGGGGGGCTCTTTACTTTAGGACTAGAGTCACCAAGGAACACGAGGCAAGGCCAGTGTCAACACACACCTTTACTTGGCAAACTGACAACGCACCATAAATCTATCCTCAGGGCAGTTATTAACGTCAAATAAAATTCCTTTTTTTTTCGCTAGTTAAATGTGTTTAGTAAACCAACGTGTTAGGCCTTGAGGGGAGGCTAGAGGGGCAGAGGAGGAGGAGGTGGATATGGGTAGAAATGACGATAAACTATAAGCTAATCATCATAATATATTCTGTACGAAACCATTTTATGTTTTCTGATTTTTCCCAAGAACCAATACCATCCGTCTTTCTAGTGAGGAATGTAGTTCAGCACATCACCCACCCATCAGAGCACAGTGGTCCAGTAGCGGTCATATTACGTAAGTGCAGTCGGTAATAAAAGTTCCAAACTACAGTCTGTGGCAACTCGAGGATACATACGGTTATCCTGCGAGACATTTCCCGATACTCTCTATAACGTTACGTTGTCGAGTGATCTGGCTGAGTCAGGCTGTGATGCAGGTACTGTACATACTAAACCCAGGACTTACAGTAATATAACTTCTCCTGGTTGGCTCTGAGTCGTTCACCGCCACACACACACACACACACACCTGTCTTACTAACTTTTGTAGTTTCTGGAAATATGAGAAGCTAAATACGAGGTCGTGGATACACTGTAGGGCGAGGAAGGGGAGTGTGAGTTACCCGAGACGGCTGTGCAAGTGTCAAGGACCGAAAATGAATCTGAGTTTTGATAGTGGTGTGTTGTGTCTCCTTGACTGTTTAATGTTGTCATCTTTGGTGTAGTGGATTAAACCCTCTGCTGATATATGGCAAAAACCATAATAATGAAAACTCATTGGGCAGTATAACACACCAGTAGTTATGAAATACGCCAAAAAAATAATAACAATCATCCTCAAGATCTTATCCTTAAATGAAACTAATAAAAAAAAAACCTCTTGAAGTACGTCAAGAAATACTGTTTCCAGTGTTTCATTTTCGATGACAAAAGATTAAACATTTATAAGATCCCAATAAATCTCGGAGCTTAACGGTTTTCTTCCGAAGTAAATATTCTTTTTTCTAGTCATCATTCAACAGTGTCGGGACACAGGATATGAAGGAACATAGACAAATGATTCAGTGCTTCTGTCACGTGAGTAGACAACTGAAGGAGGGATGGGTGGGAATAGAGGAGAGGATATAGAGATGGGGAGAAGGAAAGTGGTTCCAAGAGAAGATGTGTGTGTGTGTGTGTGTGTGTGCCTTTCTCCACAGGGTGGTGTAATGAATGCGTATAGTATGGCAGCATTATGTTTGTGTTAAGGTGCAGGCACTGCTTGTTTCTTCTCGCTTTCAGCTACCGCCGCTGGCTAACCCTCTTGGTGAACAGGGAAGCAGCCTTGCATAAGTCTTCCCCAGCCAGTACACAGCCTCTTCACTATCAAGACCCCTGCTGTGCCTCTTTCTGGCAACACATGGTAACTGGGTGACTCACGGCCCCAGGCTAGACCAGCAGGGGATCTCGGAGTAGCAGTGGGCCCCAGAAGGATTGCGCATAGGTCCACCGACATGTGGACACGCCCTGGCGCCTACCAAACCACTGCCTTGTGGATTAACCTTGATAGGTATAAGGCTACGGGAGTAAAATCTGAACGGTAAATCTGCAGTGGAGCCCTGCATCAGGCAGACATGCTTATAGAGCTCCAGTAAGATCCCAACGGCAGAATAGGCGGAAGAGGTAACCAACACGGGAACCCAACGACTGTACCAGTGGATGAAGGCAATGCAAGATGGACAGGATACTGAAGCGAAACCCAACTCCCTCTCAGTCGCTGCAAATACCTGCACCACTGGATCAGGAAAAGGGAGAGCCAAGATGTGTGGCTGCAGCCTACGCTTCTGCCTTGCCACATAAATCAACTCACACACAGCTCATCATACCTTCCATCATCATCAGAACTTCTAAACCCCCAAAAATCCTATGGTGGCATACGAGTGGCGACGAGGACAAGCAGAGATGATTGCCGGGAGCCTCTAGTCACAACTCTGCACATGGGCGGTATAGTATCTTGGCAGCAGTGCAATCCGGTCCTGTCTGTGCGACTGAGCAGTTTTTTTTAGAGCCACTATACTCACCCCACAAAGGGAGGGGGCTAGAAAAGGTGCCCTAAGCATAGCCTGATTTATAAAACCAACCTGAATCGGCAAACGCACCCAGAAAGGTTATCCTAATGCGGTCGAAAGCATAATTACAGATCAAGGAAAAATCAAATTGTACAACCTTTTATGGTCGCTGCATGGAATGTCAGGACCCTTCTGGATACTGGCACAAATGAACATCCTGAAAGAAGAACCACCCTTGTGGCAAAAGAGCTGTCTAGGTATAACATCGTCGCAGCAGCCATTATTGAGTCCCCGCTCCCAGACGAGGGTCGAATCGCAGAACGGGGGTCCGGCTACGCCTTCTTCTGGAAGGGTAAGCCTGCTGCGGAGAGAAACCGCATTTATGGAGTTGGCTTTGCCATTCGTCAGTCCTTCCAAGATAGGCAAACTGAAAAGCTTGTTGGGGTCAACGAGAGCCTGATGATGCTCCGAGTCCCACTGAATTACTCACGTCATCAGTACATACGCTCCAATACCAAATGCAGATGATGACCTCAAGGAGGCCTTTTATGCCGACCTTGACAGGGTGCTAATCTCTATCGTCAGAGAAGATAAGGTTGTGCTACTAGGTGACTTCAATGACAGATTTGGTAGAGATGCTGACTTATGGCAGGGAACCATAGGAAGAGAAAGAGTTGGCAAGTGTAATCCTAATAACTTACTGCTCCTCAGCAAGTATGCTGGACACTACCTTACTATCGCTAACACCTTGTTTAGGCAGGCCGACAAGTGCAAGGATTCTTGGCAAAACCCACGATCCAAACACTGGCATCTCATTGGCTACATTATTATCAAAGCAAGAGATCGCCGAGATATCCTCACCACCCATGGCTCAGACCACTGTGACACAGATCCTCGGCTCGTCAGTGCTAAACTTTCCCTTCACGTCGTCTCAAAACGGCGAAGGCAACAAGCCTCCAGAAGAGTTTTAACACCAAGCTACTGGAGAATCAAGCAGTAACACAGGCTTTTAGAGAGCAGCTTGACGATGGGCTGATAAACAACCCAACAACAAACAACCAATATCGGAGTGCACAGTGGCGTATCCTCGACGCTGTCATCAGAAAAACCTGCAACGAAACCCTCGACCAGATTGAAAGAAAACACCAGGAGATCGACGTACTCATCAATGGTAAGCGTGCTGCCTTCACTGACTTGCAGAACAACCCTCAGTTTCAGACCACAGAGCCCCTCCCGTACTAGGTGTAGACCCCCACATGTGCAACATCTGTGATTGACTCTACCGGTCCCGTATCGGCCTCTTTAGTAACCTCAGAACTCACCAGCCAAGCTGACATCCTTAATAACTCATATCATTGTATCATAGCTAGATGATCGTTATACTCGATTCCGAGTGACAGCAAAGTCGTAGTAGTATATGCGTGGTGGGTGTATGTGTGCGTGTATGTGTGTGTGTGTAGATTCCGCAATATACACCAAAAATATATTAATTATTAAATCTGTAAGGATAGAGTCAACGTTACACTCAATAATATTTTTAAGCACCACAACTGCACCCAGAGATCGAAGGCCATTATAAACAAACAAGTTATATTAAATTATACAATAAAGTACCGAACATTATTCAACCATTTGAGTATTCCCACCTGGTGTGAATTTCACGACCATTAGGCCAGATGTAGCTTACTGTGGAGGCCCTCTAGGTGGTTCTAAATATAGAGACCACCGAGGTAGTCTAGTTGCTCAGGCTATTTGCTGTTCGTAAACAGTTTTAGTACTCATAACCGTCTGAGATTGTTTTCTTTGTTGAGATTATCTTGAAAACAACAACCATTAGTTCAGCTTTAAGTTTTCAAACCCTTTGTACAGATCTTCTCTCCTTGTGTTATCAAGGATCCGGTTCTCGAGACAACATGCACAGATCAAACACCTAAAAAATAATACAAATCGAACTGTTGAAGTTATTTGCTTGTTTCTAATTGTTATATGTAATTGTGTTGCCTTAAATATTTCGTAACACTAAAACAACGATGAAACTAGCTTCACCGGTTTAGTTATACACACCACGATATTATTTCTCGACACCACCCGAACCATTCTAGGTCATCTAACTCACCAGGTAAAGTAAAGTTGTTTTCACTAACTGAATTAATCAGAGCAGTTTTAACCCTAGGAATCAATTTAATAGCTATTTTGTTAAATTTACTGAAACTATCTGAACAATTCACATACAGTACAACAAATAAATTACACCAGAGTAAAATAAATTTCTAGAAACAACTGAATTTTTTTGGTCCCCAACAGTGTCACAATAAACCCGCTCATTCTGAAAGGTTTCATTCATGTGAGCACTAACTGAGATTACCTCCCTTGACCACCTGAGTGAACCGAGCAGTTACAAACGAGACATTCCTGATATCCAGAGTAAATAAAGTATTGTGGTTGTAGGTACTATCTGAGGTGTTGTAGTTATACGTACTATCTGAGGTGTTGTGGTTGTAGGTACTATCTGAGGTGTTGTAGTTATAGGCACTGTCTGAGGTGTTGTGGTTGTAGGTACTATCTGAGGTGTTGTAGTTGAAGGTACTATCTGAGGTGTTGTGGTTGTAGGTACTATCTGGGGTGTTGTGCTTGTAGGTACTATCTGAGGTGTTGTAGTTGTAGGTACTACCTGAGGTGTTGTGGTTGTAGGTACTATCTGGAGGTGTTGTGGTTATAGAGACCATCTGGAGGTGTTGTGGTTATAGAGACCATCTGGTGGTGTTGTGGTTATAGAGACCATCTGGTGGTGTTGTGGTTATAGAGACCATCTGGAGGTGTTGTGATTATAGACCCCATCTGGTGGTGTTGTGGTTATAGAGACCATCTGGAGGTGTTGTGGTTATAGACCCCATCTGGTGGTGTTGTGGTTATAGAGACCATCTGGTGGTGTTGTGGTTATAGAGACCATCTGGAGGTGTTGTGGTTATAGAGACCATCTGGAGGTGTTGTGGTTATAGAGACCATCTGGAGGTGTTGTGGTTATAGAGACCATCTGGAGGTGTTGTGGTTATAGAGACCATCTGGTGGTGTTGTGGTTATAGAGACCATCTGGTGGTGTTGTGGTTATAGAGACCATCTGGTGGTGTTGTGGTTAGAGAGACCATCTGGAGTGTTGTGGTTATAGAGACCATCTGGAGGTGTTGTGATTATAGAGACCATCTGGTGGTGTTGTGGTTATAGAGACCATCTGGAGGTGTTGTGGTTATAGAGACCATCTGGTGGTGTTGTGGTTATAGAGACCATCTGGAGGTGTTGTGGTTATAGAGACCATCTGGTGGTGTTGTGGTTATAGAGACCATCTGGTGGTGTTATGGTTATAGAGACCATCTGGAGGTGTTGTGGTTATAGAGACCATCTGGAGGTGTTGTGGTTATAGAGACCATCTGGTGGTGTTGTGGTTATAGAGACCATCTGGTGGTGTTGTGATTATAGAGACCATCTGGTGGTGTTGTGATTATAGAGACCATCTGGTGGTGTTGTGATTATAGAGACCATCTGGTGGTGTTGTGGTTATAGAGACCATCTGGAGGTGTTGTGATTATAGAGACCACCTGGTGGTGTTGTGATTATAGAAACCATCTGGAGGTGTTGTGGTTATAGAGACCATCTGGAGGTGTTGTGGTTATAGAGACCATCTGGAGGTGTTGTGGTTATAGAGACCATCTGGAGGTGTTGTGGTTATAGAGACCATCTGGAGGTGTTGTGGTTATAGACCCCATCTGGTGGTGTTGTGGTTATAGAGACCATCTGGTGGTGTTGTGGTTATAGAGACCATCTGGAGGTGTTGTGGTTATAGAAACCATCTGGAGGTGTTGTGGTTATAGAGACCATCTGGTGGTGTTGTGGTTATAGAGACCATCTGGAGGTGTTGTGGTTATAGAGACCATCTGGAGGTGTTGTGGTTATAGAGACCATCTGGAGGTGTTGTGGTTATAGAGACCATCTGGAGGTGTTGTGGTTATAGAGACCATCTGGTGGTGTTGTGGTTATAGAGACCATCTGGTGGTGTTGTGGTTATAGAGACCATCTGGTGGTGTTGTGGTTATAGAGACCATCTGGAGGTGTTGTGGTTATAGAGACCATCTGGAGGTGTTGTGGTTATAGAGACCATCTGGTGGTGTTGTGGTTATAGAGACCATCTGGTGGTGTTGTGGTTATAGAGACCATCTGGTGGTGTTGTGGTTATAGAGACCATCTGGTGGTGTTGTGGTTATAGAGACCATCTGGAGGTGTTGTGGTTATAGAGACCATCTGGAGGTGTTGTGATGATAGAGACCATCTGGAGGTGTTGTGGTTGTATAGGTTATTAGGGTCAGTGGCGGTGTCTGGAGAGGAGCCAAGTAGCCAGCCGAGGCTCAAGTGGCGGCGTCCCACCCTTCATTATGTGGCCGGTTGTGTTAGAATCTTGATGCAAATTCTAACACCGTTCTTGGCGCTTCATTTAATTAACTTGTCCGGTTAAAACGTGTTGCTGATAAGATCTACCTTTGTGCTTGGTTGTCATATTTCATACAGTAAATCACGGAGGACTATTCAATAATATTGTATTATTTTCATGTCCGTTCAAGTTTTGTTTTGTTCAATCTTACGTATAAATATTAACAAGACTCATATATTACACCAATCTTTAATAAGTGTGTAAAGTAATCTTTGATCTGCCTTACTCTCTCTCTCTCACGGTCGGTCATGAGGGCAACATACTGTACGACTCACTCTGGTATCATATATATACACGGCGTAAAAGACGATTCATTAGCATTACCTTGACGTTGAACATTACAAGTATTATTAATAGAACTCCAACAATAACAGCTAACTCATAAGGAAACTCATCCCTCACCAGTTAATCACTCATCAACTACTACCAGTGATGTGAATGACCTAAATACCATCTTCCAGCGCCGTGAGTGTCTTAACACTTCCAGTGGTGTCAGTGACATAATACCATCTACCAACAGCGTGAGTGGCTCATCACTACACTTACAGTGGTACGAGAGCATCGGTATCAATCGTTCACAGGAGTGAGTGTTCTATACAGAAACACTATGGATATTCACATTTAAACAAAAATGCTAATTCTAATACTTCTAGGAAGGATTGCGTTTAGAAGGCGGAGGAGCTGTGTTACTAAGCTGGTACACCCTCATCCCCGTTCCTTACAGTCTTGGAAGCTGCCATTGTTTCATTATCCAACGAGGTGATAGGTCCATGACTGGGGTTAAACTGTACGCCTCCCTTCATGCCAACATCCACATAGAAGTATGTATGTATGTATGTATGTGTGTGTGTATGTATGTATGTATGTGTGTGTGTGTATGTATGTATGTATGTATGTATGTATGTATGTAAATTTATACTTTTACAATCTGTGAAATGTGTCTCATTACTTGTGTTGTTTTATACAGTATTAGTCTGGTAAGGTTTAGACAGCAGTAAAAGTACTACCTTGAAAGAAATATAGCCTGCGGGTGGTTAAAAATAGTAATCTTCCTTTAGCCTTCCCTCCCTTTACGGTTTATTTTCCTTTTATTTACGCTAATACACCCTCAGATCTAACCAGTTACTTTATTCCACTTTACTTTCTTTCCCTGCTCATCTTTCTTCTTACAAGTATTTAACGTTTCTGACCCGTTACCCAGTGTGTTGGGTAAGTCAGTTGTCGAGGCTAAGGTTATAAACGTACCTCAGAAGCACGCCCGCATGATAACACCTGGAACCAAGCCTAATAGGGAGGCTATCCAGCCAGCAAGTGAAGATCTCGGGATGGTAGTACAGTAATGTTAGTTCTTGACTGGATGGGACCTTGCAGTGGGTGGAGACTTAAGGGGTCGGATAGTTCTGGAGGTCCACTGACACAGTTGTCTGTTTCCCAGCATCTGTCATCGTTGTGTGCTTCTTTTTACCACGCCTTTTTTCACTCCTCCATAACCTCATGATGCCAGACAATGAAAATGGTTAAAACCTCACTGTAGCTAACAGCCATCCTCTGCCACCCAACACTAATCCTACTGTTATGGCTCTGCAATATCCAAAGTCAACCTTATATCTTCCAGAAATTCAAGTTTCCCCGCATGACCATACCAATCCCTATTAAATTCCTAATAATGTATTTATCTCTCCTCTATTTCATCATGGGGGGGAGGGGGGGGGGGGCTTATACATCCATCCAGTTGATCTCTGTTCCCATCAGCCAAATCTTGAGCCCCAACTGTGATGTGTCCTGGTTTATAGGACAACTTTAGAAGAGTAGCTTTTATCTGGAATTCACCTTTAAGTTTTCTTATCAACAAAAACCTACTTTTATATATTATACCCATCACTTTCCCCGCCATGCTTCTTCTACACTACAGTCTTTGTCTTCTGAACTTCTAAAGCTGAACGTATCCATTCCACCAACCACTCTGTTAAACATATTCTTAGAGACGTCAAGATACCCAGACTCAATTACTCTTCTCGGACATAAGAGAATGGAAACAAATTTGAAATAATCCTCTTCCATCATTAATGACGTTACTCAGCTGGTCACTGACCCTACCTGAATCCGTGACCCTACAAATCCTTAAGAAAACACTATATTGTTCTTAACTGTCTATCCCAACCGTGATATTATTACTGTGTCGATTCAGCTAAATTGTTTATTTCCGTGTTTTTGCCACATCTTGAACCCTTCCATCCTCTCTTACGACCTCCTCTTCCCAGCACACTATCTGTTCCTGTTGGAGAGATGACTGGGAAAATTTTGAGTTAATTTTACTCCCATCCTGTGTGAAAATTCAAGAAGGACTCATCCATTTCTACTAAAAACACTTCACAAATTTTTCATGATAATCTTTATCCCTCAATCCTTCATTCTATCCTCACCTAGAGACATGAATCCCCATCCTGGTTCAAGCTCTTCAGAAAAATAACAACCGAGTCCAAATAACGTCACCAAAGCCAAAAAACTTCCGAAACATATTTCTGCTTGTAAACTTACTAAAGCTACCAATACCAGAGCACAAACATCTATCCCAATCATGTCCACTTTCATCCTTTATGTTCTTATAACTTCTACCAAACCCCAAGATGAAGCCAATCTTCCATGTTTGCCCAAAATTTATCCCTTTACTCTAAAAGGTCACAGACAAATGAGCCTTTTAATCAACTTTTCTATTTCATCCTAGTATTTTCCACCCATTCCAAACCTAAATCCAGAATCTAAGGAAATTTATTATATCCCACCACTCACCCTTAAAACACCCGTACCAGAACTTGCTACTGTCTTCTCTAAATCTTTTCAACCTTTTAATATCGTATATTCATCTTATAAATCAACTATAGCTCTGACCTCTATGAAACCTTGGTGGATATGACCCCAACTCCGGCCCCCAATGCAGTTTCCAGGTGTTCAACAAAATACTTGCTTGTACTCCTGACTAAAAACTTTAACTTTGCTCACAACGATATTAGCGAATTTAATCTAGTTGTTCCTGATATTCCTGAAGAGCAATACGTAGGTAGTAGGCAGCTATCAAACAGGGAGTTACTACCGCCTGGGAAGTTATTGGAAGCATAATGTGTTGTCTAATGGTAGACCCTGCTGCCATATGGCATCACGAAACTTGTAACCAACTCCCAGGTTGCTGATCTGACTTTCTGCCTCATTTACACACAATTGCAGGGTCTCAATTGTTTCTCTTACTTTGACAACACAACATACATATATTGTTTCTCATTATTGATCATTTTTTATTCATTTATTTATTATTATTATTATTATTATTATTATTATTATTATTATTATTAAATTTTTATTTAATATTTGTTCTAGTTTTTCATTAATTTTTATTTATTATTATTATTATTATTATTATTATTATTATTATATTTTCGCCCCCAGTCCCAAAGGTGGGTCATTGTGCCCCCTTGTTAAAAGTACTAATGTTAATATCTCATTTCTTAATTTATCTCTAGCTCCTTTCCTCTAGACACCACATGTATACAGTTTAGGTGATTTACATTCTAACTACTTATCTGTCGGTGTTGGAGTCCCTTAAGGCTCAGCTCTTGCTCCTCCTCATAATTCTTTCCACCAATACAAACTCTTTATGTAAATGTTATTCACCTACATAAGAATTTACCTTACCACGCTAGTCTTCATGCTCAGCCAAGTCTTCCAGTAGACTACCTAACTACCACAGCTGCCTTGAACATAGATCTTTCCGCCATAACACAGTGAAGTGCAAATAACCTTGTTTACATACAGTATAACCTACCAACAAGAACATTTAGTCATCACTTTCAGTAGCAACACTCTATTACACAGTATAACAGCCATTAATGTCAACATCTTATGGTCTTACTATACTAAGTAACCTCTCCTGGAATCACACCACTTTTAGAATTAGAAAGATTATATTTTAAATATTGAGTTTACTCGTTTGGGATCTAACATAATTTTACCTCTGCACAACAGTCATGACCGCCCTCGTTATGTTAAATTACTTTAGTATGATGTGGCTCTCTACAGTTCTTCTTATCACTGATAGACAATATACAGATTACAACTAATCACCTCATCAACAAACAGTCTTCGGTCTACGCTTATCATATCCCCTCCTTTTAATCTAAGTCACAGCATCACACTACTCCTTATTATGTCACCTGTACCTTGTCCAAGTTCCTTTTAACTGAACTTCCTCAACACCCACACCCCTCATTAATTACACTTTTCGTGAAATAAATTGTGTTGGCCTTTCATGTCTT